>VZZY01008795.1:111565-286353 GCA_013400335.1 Eurystomus gularis | reverse complement strand
TGGAGTCCCCATCCCTGGAGGGGTTTCCAAGCCGTGGAGATGTGGTGCTGAGGGCCATGGGTTAGTGGTGCCCTGGCAGTGCTGGCGGAATGGTTGGACTGATGATCTTAAAGGTCTTTTCCAACCAAAATGATTCTATGATTTATTTTTTTTTTAACTTTCTGTAAAATTAGTTTCCTTATGTCTACATTTAAGAGGGAAAAATGTTTTCCTTCTGTACAGGAGGACAGAAACTCCGCAGCTCTCTCACTGTGAGTTGCTCTAGTCCAGCCGAGTGATGGCAATGTCAGAGGCACATCATCTCTTTATCTCTTAATATGCTTTCGTTATCTCAGTAATAGTACAAACGTACCCGAAGCTGTCTTCCTCATGTGACCCCACGGAAGATGCCCACCACACCACGTAATGCCCAGAGCATCAGTGGGTGCTGGCTGCTCTCCAGGCACAAGGCACCAAGCTTCACTGCCACGGAGGTGATGGTTAAATTAAGAATCCCAAAGTTAAGTGCAGAAGAGGTGGGTCGGGGGGGAGGCAGCAATCTCCTGAGCTCAGCCTGGATGGCACCTCCATCACTGCAGGAGTGCTTGTGATCTAATCAGTTACAGACTGAGAGCAAAGCTGGATTAAATCCAGCGATAAATCTGCACGAGCTTAGAGATGGGGGAACTGATTCCTGAAGAGGGAACGGCGGCAAAGTAAGTTTAGTCAGGTCGCGTATTATTATGCTAGCAAGTAACTGTTCCTCCCCTGCCCCGGTTAAGCTAACAGCAAACCACAAACCAGCTCTGGTAGCCAGAGGGTCCTCCAAGGGTTGCCCATGACTCTCGTGTTTCTGCTGCTGCCTCCCAGGACAGGCCGTGGACGTGCCGCTGTCTTCAGAAAACACTGGGTTTTTAAGGTAGAAACGAGTATCTGAAGGTCCATTTAGGCTGACGTCAATTTTAATGCTGTACAAATAAAAGCTTCCCCCTCCCCCTTTGCCATAGCTTCTATTAAATTACACGCAGGCAATTATTTTATTTGTTGAATGACCTACGTGCTGACTCAGCATTCCGGTTATCTTTTAGGCATTAAATTTCAGATCAGTGCAGAGCCTTTTGTTTTGTTTGTTTTTTTTTTTGTTCCCCCTGCTGAATAAATTGCAAATGCTAATGTCTGTTCAGCAGAAGAGAAGATTAAGGCAGCATAACAGACAGGCATGCCAAAATATTTATTGACTAAGTGGCAAAAGCGAACCAAGAAGTCTGTGTATTTCCACTCAAACGCAGAGCGGGACTCCACCGCCGAGTAGAAGAGCAACGCCTTTATTTTCCCACAATCCAATTTAGTGCAAGTATATTGGCTCCAACATCTGTATTCTTCAACCCACTGCTGAATAAACTTTGAAAATTGTATTTTTTTTCGTTTCTGTGTATACTTGCACATACGTTTCTAACTAAATCACAGTAATGACCCTCGTTCCACGTGAAGGACCTAAACCAAATGGTGTCCCTGAACTGATACCCTATCCACTCCACAGCTGCTCTACCGGGTTATCTTCTTCTTCCCTATTTTAAGCCAGGCTCTTGTAAAATGAGCAGGGAAAACAACAACCTTAAAGCCATTATAAAAATATTTGAGCTGAAATCATAGAATCATAGAATGTGAGGGGTTGGAAGGGACCTCTCGAGACTGAGTCCAACCCCCCTGCCACAGCAGGACCAGAGAATCTAGGGCAGGTCACACTGGAACGCATCCAGACGGGTCTGGAAAGTCTCCAGAGAAGGAGACTCCACAACCTCTTTGTGGAGCCCCCACCTCAGCGGGGTGGGGGCTTTCTTCAATGACAGTGTCTCAAAAAGGGTCATTAGATAACGTCCAACAGGTTAATATCCATCAATGTCTTGGGCTTCATATTCAAGACCAGGTTGGACAGGGCTTTGACCAGCCTGGTCTAGCAGGAGGTGTCCCTGACACGGCAGGGGGGTGAGAACTAGATGAGCTTTAAGGTCTCTTCCAACCAAAACCATTCTGTGATTCTATATGTTTATATAAATGTTTGCACAAGCATTTAGATATTCCATATGTTCATATAAACGTTAAGAGTTTTAGATATTCCAGCAATTCAGGCTATGGGAAAGGCATTTAATGAAAACGGAAATAATACGAGATAGTTTTACTAAAATGAAATGTTTAACTTGACCTTTCCAGTAGGTTGTCGAATCCAGGGGCAGCAAGTGTTAGAAAAGCCCTTATTTCCCTCTGATAGCAAGTAACAAAAATAGTGTTCTTGCTTTTAATGTTAATTGCTCAGGTAAGTTAAATTGGATAATAAATGAACACTAGGAAATAATGATCTATTTGCAGACAGCCACTAAAATTATGTGAATAAATCACCAAGCATGATTTCAACCTTACAGTTGGTAAGGTTATAACATCAAAGTTATAAACGCGTGAAGCTTTAGTGTACGTTGGCATCCTATAGCCAGAAGCCCGTGGTTGGAGGTCAACTTTTGCCCGTTCTCACTGAAGCATTTTCAGGACATCCTGTTCTTGCGCTTTGCCCGCTACCTCCTTTTTTAAAGCTTTTCTTTGTTGTTCAAAAAAATCCACTTTAAACAAGAATTACCTGGGGATTTGGAGTCTGAAATAGCTACATTAAATACATCTATTTCATGGTACGATTTAGACACTCACTTTCAACACTGACTTTGATGCCCTGAAGGTGTCCTTCCTTGGCATTGCTGGTGACAAAACCACGGCAGGTCACAGACTCAGAATCGTTTAGGTTCGAAAAGACCTTTAAGATCATTAAGTCTCCCTGCCCTTTATTTTGCTTTTAACCTCAGTGAGCAGACAGCTACTCAGCAATGACTGAGAGGTTCACATCCTCTTTCTAGAGGTGTCTACACTCTCCTCCAAGTGCTGCTGGAAACCTGCTTCACTCGTGGTCTGTTTCTCAAGGTCTCCTGGCCTCCAGCCTCCCATTGACTACCGAGGTCGCCACTGCTTTGGGCAGCAAACTGCCACTCCTAAAGCTGAAGCCTCATAAAGCCTCTGCCTCTTCTTCTTCTGGAAGTACAAAATGCATCACATTGTGACCCAGCTGAGGTCAGGCTGCTCATTTTTCTCCTGTGGTTTGCCTGCTAATGTGAGAGGAAGGCCCAGATGTTCCCGCTGTGTGATGGACGGCACCTTCAGTTGCCGTCAGTGGGCTTGACATGGGAGATGGGTCTGCTGTAACCACATCTGCAGGGGGTTAGCTGATAAACCTGTGCATCTTCAGCTTGGCGTAATTAGCCCCTGCAGTTCATCATGCTGGAAAATGACATAGACTCATAGAATCACAGAATCATTTTGGTTGGAAGAGACCTTCAAGATCATTGAGTCCAACCATTCCCCCAGCACTGCCAGGGCACCACTAACCCATGTCCCTCAGCACCACATCTCCACGGCTTGGAAACCCCTCCAGGGATGGGGACTCCACCACTGCCCTGGGACAGCCCTTCACAAGATTTGCAGGGAAGAAACTGTCCCCCATGTCCAACCTAAACCTCCTCTGGTACAACTTGAGGCTGTTTCCTCTCGTCTTATCACTTATTCCTTGGGAGAAGAGACCGACCCTCACCTGGCTCCAACCTCCTTGCAGGGAATTGTCAAAAGCAAGAAGGTCTCTCCTGAGCCTCCTTTGCTCCAGGCTCAACACCCCCAGGTCCCTCAGCTGCTCCTCACCAGCCTTGTGCTCTAGACCCTTCCCCAGCTTCATTGCCCTTCTTTGGCAGAATGTTTCCTCTAAGCAGTGTCAAAGCTGGTTTAGAAGAAATGTTTGCCCCAGGTAAGCTGCTCATGCCCACCACGGCACAGGGTGGTGGGACATGCCAGGGTCAGTTCAAGCACCTCCTCACCCATGGACGTTTATCACTGTGCCAATACCAGCCCCTCTCACACTGGTGCACTCAAAAAACATCACTCATGAGGTTGTCTTAGCACTATGTTCTACAGGAACATTAAGATAAAAGTAATTTTGCCTATATAGATAAGTATGAAGTAAGATTTTTCTTGAAGTTAAAAAACCAAGCTTAGTTCAAGCTTTAATTCACCAAAGGGATGGACTCATAACTTAGAGAGCACCCCTATGGAGTTAGGTATGGATACATGTGGATGGACATACGCATACGTATAGTCTCATACATAACTGCATACGTAAATAAAACTTCAAGTGTGATAATTTTAACTATTAGTTCCACCAGTTTTCTATTTTAGCTCCCAGGTGGAAAAGTTCCTCTAGTAGCCACGCTTAAAAGTACATGGTTAGCTTCTTCGCTTTTCCCACTGACAAAGTGGATGATGCTTAATAGCCACATTTACAGAGTGCTCAAATCACAACCCATCATCTACTTTTTTTTTTTTTTCATGAAAAGCAAAGTTGTCATGGTAACAGAGCAGCCTGATATTTAATTCCGCTTAAGTACCCACAGAAGATTAGAGTGGAGGGGCCCTGCGAGGTCAGTGAGCCCTGTCCCTGCTGCCTCCACTCCCTTTCAGAACTTTAACATAACTCTATCAGGTAAACGGAGGTAATTCAATGTACGTAAAGAAAACCAGACATTTCCTTCATTATCCACCCAAGCTTGCTCCTGCTGAGAGTGAAGTCATCATTTGTGGAGTCCTTCAGCTCGGGGTATGTGACTGGCATCGTGAGGAGGACCATGACATTCTTCTGACAAGTACTATCAACATTAATTGGCGTCATTTCTCTTTCAGTGTCTGTGTCGTTAATGAGATTTGTGATCTAATTTTTCATATCTTTGTCATATCAGCTGGGAATAATTTTTCTAACAAACATTTATGGACCTAATATGCACACATTCATCCTTTACAATCCTGTGTTCTCCAGAAGGTCTTTCTATTCTGACAGATGAGTTTAATAAAAAAAAAAATCTTGGAGCTGAGAAGCCTGAAACAGAAAAATTCAATAATAATAAAAACTTGACCTACCCCAAATCAAAGCATTCTTTCTAAAGCGAGAGTAAGCATCCTTCTATTTAGCTCTGATAAGCCCATTTCAATCCATTGATGTGAAATAATGATACACACATTACTCCGATTTTACAAATGAGGCTGCTGAAATCCACCGGAGCAAAGGGAAGTAGCAAATTTAGCTGTCAGTTATTATCCTTAATCTACTCACAGACTGCGTAGGAGACCTTCTTCTGAGCCTGATGTTCTGTCAACATCAACACCTCCATAAAGAGGCAAGAGTGAGGGGCATAGTCTGTGTCCAACCTTCTGAGAGATCCAGCCCAAGACCCTTGCACAAAACAAGCGGCTGGTCCCTGCTATTTTGACACAAAGATTGAATATATATTTAAAATCATTCTAGGGGACAAAAAAGCAGCACGTATTTGATGTTTCCGAGGCAAAACTGTTCATCAAGCGATAGAACCCACCCAGATGCACGGTGTAAGGAACACACCACAACTTCTGCACAAGCTAGTGAGATATGCCAGGCAGAAAATAAACTTCCACCAGAAAACTCATTGAGACCTTTCTTAACACGGGCACTGAGTGATCAAAGTCCTAAACCTAAACTATAAGTAAAAGTTTAACTCTAAATAGGTGGATAAATGTATTTGGCGTATCAGTATTATTTTTATTCCGTCAAAATCCACCAACATCTTAGGACTTCAATGGAGACAAAAATAGTCTGGTTAAAATAATATATAAAGAATAAGGAGACTGATGGTGTGACCTGTTTGTGGCGTTGTTGTGACCCAAGTGCAGGATGTGACACTTGGCCTTGTTGAACCTCATCCCATTGGCCTTAACCCACTGATCCAGGCAAGGGGCTCCCCTGTCCGTGGACTCCCCTACAGATGGGATGACGATGCACCTTGACACAGAATTAACAAAGTGCTGAAGAATTTCTTGCAGACATGGAGAGAAAACACCCTGGAAATGTGAGAGGAGGTGTTGCACTCCTCCCTTCACTGGCTCAGAGGAAAATCTCAGTATCTAAGCGCACACGTTGCTCAAAGGATATTGTGGTTTGATACAAGAGAGTTACTGACATAAACCCGCTCATGGGAGCAAAAGAATATACTTTGAGGGCTTAATTTTTTTCTCATTGACCTTTAAGGCAAAACAAACCTTCCAATTCATGGTCTCTACCCCTCCCAATTTACAGCCTTAAATGCAGCAACTCAGTAACAACCCTTGATCCAACCAGCTTTAGAGGAACTAAAAGCTTCTGTAAATCTTGAACTTTCTCTGTTTTCACCTATAGCTTGGACTGTGGAAAGCTCACGTTGAATGACACAGGCTCAAAATCCCTGCAGCTGCTCCCTCGGTCATCTCACACACCTACCAGCCGCTATTGCAGAATCACCAAATAGTTCGGGTTGGAAGGGACCTTAATGATCATTTAGTTCCACCCCACTCCTGCCATGGTCAGGGACAACTCCCACTAGACCAGGTTGCTCATAGCTCCATCCAACCTGGCCTTGAACAGCTCCAGGGATGGGGCAGGTACCATCAGGTGCTGCAGTAATATTCTCTGCATAGTCTTGTGTGATTTTTGGTAAAGGGTCTCTTTAGTCCAGTGGCATGTGAGGAGAATACGAATGAGCAGGAGCGTCGTGATGGCTTAAGGGTAAAAATTCCTCATTAAACATGTGGCAGGAATTTTATTTTGCAAAGGGGACTTCGATGCCGACACGGTGAGCCGTGGGCTGACGGCCTGAAGGTCCCCTGACTTGCAGGCTCGTTAAAAATATTTGAATTCAGAGCGGTGCCTGGGCTCTCCTGTGAGCGGTGGGAAATGCTGACTCTGTCCTGCTGCTCTGCCAAGCCGGGCTGTGCATTAAGCCGTGTGTCATCTACATCAGCTATAAGATGTTTTTCTTTGCGAGCCATTTACAGTAATCAAGAAGGCTTTCTGGCTCCTAAACTGCTTGTAACAAGATGGATAGATTTTCCTCTATGATAGATTATACCCCAAATATGTTGAGTTTAAAATAATTTCTAATTTTAGGAGGCTAAGCTACTGTTAACCTTATAATCATTTTCTCTAGGAAATCACTTCCAAAATTTACATACACTCCTATCTCTCTACCACCACATCCTCCATATGAATCACGGATAATGACTTGAAAAAGGAGATTTGACCTATGTGTTTAGGCTTTCTTCTCAATTACCCCTGCAATTACGCCAAATGGATTCTAACGCAACTTCTCTAACCCCCGCTTTGCTGCTCCGTGAAGAAGTTGGCAGCTTTCCCACCCACCAGCGAGAACTTCGCAGGAACGCAGCACCGAGACATTCCAGAGTGTAAAAATACCATTTGCCTATAATAGAACACTGCGCATTTATGGGTTTGTAAGAAAGTGCTTTCTACTGGCGTTGCCAAAATACTGAAGAAAGTGCGTTTCTGAAGTTTCACATTGGCTTTTAATAACCCAGAAGAGCATCTCTCGTTAGGAGTGACAAAGAGGAACTGTCTTAACAATGACAAACTCCGGTGATGCGCTGTGTCGTAACTGCAGACTCACCGAAGGACCTTAGGTGCTTAACCTTCCAGTTGCACAGTAATAAGTTTTTTCAATAATAAACGCATCACTGCTGAACTTCACACACCTGTCTGTGTTTTGTAGCTTCTGTGTGTCCTCTGCCTGCTCTGAATTCATTTTTTCAGTATCTCTTATAGCCAGTTATTTGACGTGGCTGAAGAACTGCTGGCAGATGGTAACATCACATCTATTAGCAAGAAAATCAAAGAATCATAGAATTATTCCAATTGGAAGAGACCTTTAAGATCACCAAGTCCAAGCATTAATCCAGCACTGCCAGGGTACCACTAACCAATGTCCCTCAGCACCACATCTCCATGGCTTGGAAACCCCTCCAGGGATGGGGACTCCACCACTGCCCTGCCCAGCCTGGCACAGCCCTTCACAACCCTTCCACAGAAGAAATTGTTCCTCATGTCCAATCTAAACCTCCCCTGGTACAACTTGAGGCCACTTCCTCTTGTCCTATCACTTGTTCCTTAGGAGAAGACACCAACCCCCCACCTGACTCCACCCTCTTTTCAGGAAGTTGTCAAGAGCAAGAAGGTCTCCCCTGAGCCTCCTTTTCTCCCAGATCAACACCCCCAGGTCCATCAGCTGCTCCTCACCACACTCCTGCTCTAGACCCTTCCCCAGCTTTGTTGCCCTTCTCTGGACACTCCAGCCCCTCAAGGTCCTTCTTGAAGTGAGGGGCCCAAAACTGACCCCAGGATTCGAGGGGCTGCCTCCTCACTGCCAAGCACAGGGGGATGATCCCTGCCCTGGTCCTGCCGGCCACACTAGTGCGACACCTATTTCAAGTATCTATTTTACAGCTCTACAGAATATCTCTGTGAATTGTTCCTGCATCACGTTGTTTGAATCTCATCTTCTAATATTAGTAAAACTGTCGAGTCCCATTAGGTGTATTCTAATTGAAGTTTTCATAGGTGATTAAAACAAAGAAACTGTATAGCAGACGTCTCTTTTCTTTGTGGTACAAGAAAAAGAATGACAAGGCAAAATTAAAATTTTATATTTTAGAGTTTTGTATATGTAGTGCAAATTGATATTTTCCTTTCAGACATCCCACTGGTAAGAATGCATTTGGTACAAAGAGCATGAAAGGTGTACTGTGCTTTAAATGTGACATTTAGAAGACAGCTACACTGGTAGGGCAGGGACCTTGACAGTGTGCCTTGACAGCCCTTTCAGGGAAGAAGTTTTTCCTCATGTCCAAACTAAACCTGCCCTGGTGCAACCTGAGGTCATTTCCTCTTGTCTTATCACTTATTCCGTGGGAGAAGAGACTGACCTCCACCTGGCTCCAACCTCCTTTCAGGGAGTTGTCAAGAGTGAGAAGGTCTCCCCTGAGCCTCCTTTTCTCCAGGCTCAACACCCCCAGGTCCCTCAGCTGCTCCTCACCACACTTGTGCTCTAGACCCTTCCCCAGCTTTGTTGCCCTTCTCCGGCCACGCTGCAGCCCCTCAAGGGCCTTCTTGGGAGTGAGGGGCCCAAAACTGACCCCAGGATTCGAGGTGTGGCCCCACCAGTGGCCTACAACCAGTCATGTAGCAGAACAACCTGGCCGTAATTTAGGCTCTTAGATCGACGTTTGTGGAAAGATCAGTGCAAGAGACTTGAATGGCGGCTTCACGCTATGAAGCGTTTCCCACATGACAGTAAAATTTACAGCAAAAAACACAGCAAAACGTAGCTCCACTCTGAAGAAGAAAGACTCCCTCCAAGACCAACCTGAAGTGTAGTGTAACAATTTTACCATCTTTTCACAAATTATGGAATTAGAATCACAGAATGTGAGGGGTTGGAAGGGCCCTCTGGAGATCGAGTCCAACCCCCCTGCCAAGCCAGACCATAGAATCTAGGGCAGGTTACACAGGTTTGATAATAATAAATGAGGAGGTAGAGTTAAGCCCTTAAGGACTTTAGGCTCCCGATTTCAACTGAAATAAACAAAGGCCAAGTTCTGAAGTACCTTAAAAACCCCCATATTCACTCCCTAAGATAGGCTATGACATAAACAAAGGCCAACACTCCTGCGGCCTGCAGCACGAAGTGTGGATTGCAAGTAATTTAATCGCTTTAATATTGGGGGGCGTATTTTTGAAGACACTCAGCTATAGCACTGTTATTGATGACTCCCAACGTTATTAACAGCTACAATGTGTGTGTTACCGATAAGAGCACTGATGCCTTTGTTGCACTGACTACAAAAAAAAGCTTATTTGCGAGTCAGAAAAATGCATTTATTTTTTTTCTCTGGTATGCACTGCTAGAAGTCTACATATTAGCCTTACTTTGCTGATGGTAATAAAGACAAATTGGATACGTGCAATGAGCTACTGTGGAAATGATGGAATACCAGAGACAGAAAATCATACCATGAGGTACGGTGGTTTCCCCTGGTTTTTACCCATTTTTTTACAGCATCAGCAACAAGAAAATTATGCAGAAAGAGCACAGAGCTTTGCTTTGCTTAAAGTGATGGAGATGTCCTTCAGCTCTGCCTTGAGATTTCTTACAGGAGGTGATGGAGCAAGTAGAAACAACCCCTTTGGATCGTGGTGGACACACACAGTTTGGCATTCACAAGGCTTGATTAACCAAACTTTGCCCACAGATCAAGACTTTTTAAATGACTCCATGGATTTGCAGCCTGTGAGACCAGACACCAGAGGCCACGATCACGATGCCCCAGAAGCCCCCAGACTGTCAGAGTCCCCATCAAAATGCTCCAGCTGCACCCATGAGGCTTTTCAGCACACTTTGCTTCATCTTCCTTCAATAAATGGTCTCCCAAATTCTGTTTCTTTCGGTTTTCCTTGCTTATAGGTTTATATTTTATTTAATGCAATGATGGAAATGAAGCAGAGATATGCAGAAGAGGACTTCAGGTGTGCTGGGAAGTGCTTGCAGACTGCGTAGACCTCTGAGCTTGTGCTGAGCATGTTAGCAGCATTACCATACAGTGCTCAAAGGTGATGACCCTGCCTGCACTTGCTTAAAAATTGTGCACAGAGAGTCTGGAAAGGACCGAAATAGCAGAAACAGAATAAAATCTTAATGACCTGAGGGCAAAGCCCTGGGATGGACAGGGGTAAAATTAGGTTGGATATTAGTTGCAGGCTGTTTGAGGAGGAAAAGAGATCAGACTGGCTGTCAGGGTTGAAAACCATCAAGAAATGCAGTGAAGGATGGAGAACCTGATGGCTCAGAGAGAGCAGGATGGCACAGAGGTTGTCCAGGGGCCAAGGGAGGATGTATGTGTGGGGGGGGAAGAGGGATTTTGGGGGAAAAGGAAGTTTCAGTCCTGCATCTGGAAAACTGTCAAGGTTTTCAGGGAGGAGCTCAGCATGGCAGAGGCTGAGGGTGGAGCAGGGTTTGGAGAGTGATTGGACCACGCTGAAGGCTAATAAGTGGTTAAGTGCCAAGCCCTTGGAGAAGGTATAAATAATTAACTCATTAAGAGGGATTAAAAGGAGATTGCAATTGGGAGCAGGTGATCTCACACGCAAACCTTTCTTTTGCTTTTCTGAAGCACACGGTGCTTGATTAGATGTTAGACTGGTTGTGGTACTGTGCGAGACGGCACAGCAGAGCCTGCATTGCTGAGATGTCAGAGTCCTAACGAGGTGGTCATCACTCGGAGGAGAGCCAGGACTGCCACAGGGAGATCACCCAAACGCAGACTGTGCATTGGCCCAATAAGCAGATGCCAGAAACTTCCTGTCTTCATAGAATCATAGAATGGTTTGGGTTGGAAGGGACCTCAAAGATCATCTAGTTCCAACCTCCCTGCCATGGGCAGGGACACCTCCCACTAGACCAGATTGCTCAAGGTCCCATCCAACCTGGTCTTGAACACCTCCAGGGATGGAGCATCTGCAACTTCCCTGGGCAACCTGGGCCAGTGTCTCACCACCCTTAGAATGAAGAACTTCATCAAACATCTCACTGCTTCTCTAATTCAAGGGGACACAAAGATGGAGGGTTCACTTTTCATGGCAGGCACAGCCCCACGCTATGGGTGTGATGAAAGGATGTGCACTTAAAAGCTTCTTAGTACCACCCACGCCAACTTCTCTCCCTCTCTCTGAGCAGATACTGCTTCAGTATGTGCGCTGATAGCAGAGGAGCCTTTTAAATACTTGTCTGTAATACTGTAATTCAGTGAATATTTCAGACACCCTCTTCCTTTTGTGATGGAGATGTGTTCCTCACGAGCAGCTGCTGAGGCCACATCGCAGCTCTCCTGCTCCACAAAGCTACAGAGGGGCTTTGGGGAAGCCAGAACTAAAGTTGGCACATGCCACATGGCTGTGGCAGTAAGATGAGGTCATAAATTGGTTTATGACTTTTCACTTACCAGTCAGAATAAAGTAAATTTATGGGCTGGAGACCAGTGTTTTAATGGAACAATAACAAATTCGAGGCCAAAATTCACGGCACACGATGTTTGCAGGATAATCAAAACCTGACTGAGCAGCGTGACCTAACATTGGCCCTGCATTGAGCAGGAATTTGGACTAAATGTCCAGAGGTGCCATCCTACCTGTGACTTTATGGCCCTTTTTTATTGATTTTCATCATAGTATTTGAATAATTTTCAAAACAAATTTGCACTTTAGAATCGTATAAGAGTTAAAGTGCAAAACCTCCCCATGTATGGATTAGAAAGATCACAGAATCACAGAATCGTTATGGTTGGAAAGGACCTCCAGGGTCATCAAGTCCAACTTTTCTCCTAGCATCTCTCTAACCACTAAACCATATCCTCAAGCACTGCATCTATTCGTTCTTTAAACACCTCCAGGGATGGTGACTCCACCACCTCGCTGGGCAGTCCATTCCAGTGCCTAACTACCCTCTGGTGGGGAGATATCCCAATTTACCCTCAACCCTTCTCCCTTTGGGAGGTGGTCGGACCTCTGCGCGCCCGACCGCGACACCCTCCCAGTGAAGAATTTCTTCCTAATATCTAAGACGATTACTGCATTGTTTTGTGCCAGTAGAAATTACAAATTTCATGTAGCCTCTACCATGGTGAGGTCACTCACACAGTGCAGATGACGCAGAGCAGGGAATGGTGAGGGGACTGGAGACTGAACTCACCACGAGGACACCGACGCTGAGAGGCTCCTGGTTCTCCACAGCCTTTTCAGTGTAGGTTCAGGCAGCTCTTTCTGTGGCTTTAGCTGCTCTGACTAATGGGCTTTTCCTTTCCCACCCCGTTGTACACCAGAGCAGGACCACCTCCTGTGAACCAAGGCAACACCACTTAAGTGTATGGAGGCATCACCATCTTTCACTTGCATCTTCTGTCCCAAGTCCTTAAACATCCGAACATTTTGCTTTGCTCTGTTCACAAGCTGCTGCCTACTCAGCAGATACTTCTATTAACTCTCCACATTGATACCCAACTCTTTCTCACGACTTGTAAAAGCCAATTTAGAGCCCACCAGTGAGCAGCAGTCCATCCTTTCCTGATGTGCCTTGTTTTGCATCTGCCAGCAGAGCATTTCACCTGCCGTGCTGCTCTCTCCCTCAGCAGGTATCAAAGTACCGTAAATCTTGCCCCAATTCTGTTTAATTCCTTACCAGCAATGTTTTGTGGGAGGCTTTTGGCTGTCTAAAGAGCTGTATCAAGTGCTTTGTGTCTTCTTTATTCACTGCTTCTTTACACAGTATGGGACGGTCACTAGCTTAGGCAGGAGTAATCTGCTGCTGCAAAAGCTGTGCCGTGGTCTTTGGAAAGTGTCTTATTTTTAGTACTTGAAAAGAACAAGTGGGTTTCCAAAGCATTTTCTCTATTACAAATCACAAATGAAAAAAACCAAAATGAGAGCAGTTCACATCTGAAGTCTGATAGCTAAAGAAACCTGACAAAGAACAAATTCTCACTCACATCTCATTTTTCTTCCAGAGGCTGATTCAGCCGCTGTTCAAAGAAGAACTCAGCAGAAAAGGCCATCAGGGCGGTCTGAGGAGGGGTGCAATTCTGCAGCGTTGGCAGACGAGCGAGGCACTGGCTGCACAAGCAGGGAACATTTTGCCCCATGGTTATGGCAAGTTCCCTGTTGATCCCATCATGGTGGGGTACGGAAGGGACCTCTGGAGATCATCTCATCCAACCCCCCTGCTCCAGCAGGTCACCCAGAGCAGGGGGCCCAGGACTGTGTCCAGGCGCCTTTGGAATCTCTCCAGAGAAGGAGACTCCACAACCTCTCTGGGCAGCCTGCGCCAGGCTCCCACACCCTCACAACAAACAAGTTTCTCCTTCTGTTCACATGGAACCTCCTGGGTTCCAGTTGGTGCCCGTTGCCCCTTGTCCTGGCGCTGGGCACCACTGACAAAGAGTCTGGCCCCATCCTTTTGACCCCTGCTCTTTAGATTTTGATAAGCATTGATGACAATGAGAATTTGAGCACAACAGGATCTGTGGTTTGAGACCTCTAAAACGCAAAATTGGAGTGTTCTCTGGAAGTGATAGTAAGAGCCTTGCATTGTACTGGTGAGGAGCACACCCCAGCAAGCACTTTGAGACAGAGAGCAGCAGATCCAACAGATCCCTGGGAGGAAATGCACAAATATTAATGAAGATCTGTAACTGACAGGCCTGACTGGGGCAAGGTTTTGTCTAATATTTTAGGAGTTGGAAAGAAAAGTTGGAGAGAATATCCATCTCTCCACAGACCCCTCCTTCAACAGGAAGCTACCTCCCCATGCCAGCTTTTGATCACCAGCTTCAAATGTGGCCTGGAGATGCAGTTTCTATGTTCAGTTACTCAAAGATGAGAAATAACAATTTCAACAATTACAAAACCAAAAGACAGATGCTTTGTTGATGAAAGATCTGTCCATACAAATGTGACTCTCGATAATTAAGTATGTCCTTCTATCAAGTTGGGAAAGACATGGAGCAAAGATTTAGAGGCGACAGAGGGAATCTAAAATTAGATTTGCACTATAAGCCGCATGACTTAGGGAAAGCAGAATTTATTTTCTCCAGTTCTAAAGTCACTAATATTCCCAGGGAGAGACTTGCTCCTGCAATTTGTTCAGAAGATGGATCATGTTTTAAGCCTTCCAGGGTATCTGGGGGAAGGTGCTCTGCCAGGGAATAGCAAACATCTCAAAATGAGGGATTGACCCACCATTTGAGTTTTCCACGTTGTATAAACATGCAGGCAGCTAACTCATGTCTTAGTCAAGCATCACCACCACTTTGCACTCCAATTATCTGTCTTCAGTTTCCTAAAGTATGAATCTTTTTCCTTTCCCCCTGCTTCAGGTGTGCACACTGGGTGAACCACAGGCATTAGCTGTCTTAACCACCCAGGTATTTGAGTTACTGGGAGTGCCAGATGTCATGAAGTAGAGCTGAAACCACACAAGTCAGGCCTAATTGCATGGTTCCCACAACAAGCAGTGGTGCAGCTCCACGTCGTGCACACCACGAGGACGAGTGCTCTGCCCAAGGTGATGGCCAGCTGCTTTCAGAAGGACACAGCGCCTGGTGGACCCCACGTCTCCCACCCAGAGCTGAGGCACAGCTAACCAGGCTGAAGCAAGAACAATAAAGCGTCAACATCTACTGAAGTCCACCATGTTTTAATTTCTCACATCTACCCAGCACACTTGCTGTCCTAAAAAGAGAAGAGTCTTGCAGCACGACCAGGAAAACCTTCATCACTCTGAAGACTGTTGCAGGTACTTGGTTGCCTAATGCTCTGTTCTCAGTGGTTCAGTTTGCCATTATGATAGGTTAAAGATGTGTGCTGTCCTGGTGTTACCTCCAAAACAGGTATTTTCTCACCCCAATCTGATTTTACACAGTTTTCTACTCTAAATTAATACAATGGCTTTACTCGCTACAAACGAGGAAAACAGGAAATCTGAACAGAAGAGAGAAATATGGGCCACGGCAAACAGAGCTTTTAATTAATGCATCTCTTACCTGGGCTTCATCTGCTTTTCCCCAGTATTTCCTCTTCTGCAAGTGCTGCTCGCTGTGACAGGAAATTAATTAGACTCAGAGCTCTCATCAGCCAAGAAAAAGAATCATTAATTTTAGTACTTAAGAAACTGAAGTCCCGACTCGCAACACTTCCAGGCAGTGCAGTCTAATATCTGATGATGGACGGTGTCAGCTATAGCTATTTCCTTCATCTGCAGCCCTCACCACGATCAATCACCAGAGGAGCGCAGGTAAACGAGGGTTCAGTGATGCAAATATAACTGATGAGAAATGGCATCATCTCACAGTGCCCTCAGCTCCTGCCTTCAGAGCTCTAAAAAGCAGTGCAGAAGAGAAGAACATTATGGCGATTTCTTGTATGAAAGCATTCAGTCCTGACTCCATTTTTAATTAATTAAAGGTGATTAATATTTACTTTCACATGAGGACAACAAGACAACAAAAAAGGCAATAGCAATGATGGGAGGGCTGGAAGCCCTCTGCTGGGAGGCCAGGCTGGGAGAGTTGGGCTTGTTCAGCCTGGAGAGAAGGCTCCAGGGAGACCTTCTGGTGGCCTTGCAGGACTTCAAGGGGCCTGTCAGAAAGATGAGGACAGACTTTTGAGTAGGGCCTGTTGGGACAGGACAAGGGGTGATGGGTTTAAATTAAAAGAGGGAGATTTAGACTAGAGAGAAGGAAGAAATGTTTGATGCTGAGGGTGGTGAGAGCCTGGCCCAGGTTGCCCAGAGAGGTGGTGGCTGCCCCATCCCTGGCACCATTGCAGGTGAGGTTGGCCGGGGCTCTGAGCAACCTGCTCTAGTTGCAGATGTCCCTGCTCCCTGCTGGGGGTTGGACTAGATGGGCTTTGAAGGTTCCTTCCAACCCAAACCATTCTGTGAGTCTGTGATCCTGTGCTATGAAAAAAAATAGCAATCTATGGGGGAATAAGCAAGAAATAGGAACAGCTTAATTCTAAGACTAAATGTCCATGTACGAGTTACAGGTTGTTTGTGCATTATTATTGCCATTATTCTGAGTGTTTTGCAGCATTCGGGTATTTTCCCTAGTGAGACGTCAGCTCCATCTTCACAATAAAGTCTGTAACTCCTTGGGACAGTCAGATGCTTATCACTAAACTTTGTGTTTAAAATCCAGAGAAGAAACCATCCGAGCCCACGGACAAGCACTTCTGCTGTTCTCAAGATGGTATCTGGTGCCTTTAAGGCACTGACTGTCCTGGGTGCATCTTCCCAGGGTTTTGTTGCTCACCACGATGGGCTTCTCCAGCTACCGTTGCTATTTGCTCTATTTCAAAGCAGGTTTCTCTTCCCATCCAGGAGATTTACCTCCCTCACGCACCCAGTGCTCCCAGCTGCAGCCCTCACGCTCTTAAGCATAGCTAATATGTTAAAAATTAATGTTCATTCTAATTTCCTCCCTGAACCGGGCAACATTTAGCTCATGTGACAGAGCTGCTAGACAAAACCGACAGATCTCAGGCACTAATGCACAATATTGCTTGAAAGGCACATTATAATAAATGGTTATAATAAAGGCATGTTATAATATATTTTTTTAAAAACTGTCTTAGTCTTATTAGCAGGTGCCATAGCTTGACTGTGTCTTTTAAACATTTTGCTTTTTTAATAAATTGAAATATACTCTGAATTCTTTTAAATATACACAATAACCTAATCTGAACACTGGAAGGTATTTACCCATTGGAGGAATCTTTTAGAAGCGTGAACTAAAACTCTTTGATGGCTGAGCCTGAGAAAATGGAAACACTGCACCTCGTGACAGCCACTGCTAAAAGCTGTGTTCAGTAATTAAGTAGCTAATCGCCTCAGATAAATCGGAGAAAAAGAATCTAATTCTTTTCATTTCAACCACCAGCATTCTTTAGAAACATTTCACCATAAAGAATTCAAGAAAAAAAAGTTAAAAAGAAACCCTCCCTGAACTGCACTCTTAGGAATCGCTCTGCATTAGCTCCGGCTTCACAGCAACCGACTGAATTCCCCGGGGATTAAACATCTCTTTGACTATAAATCCAGGACAAGGGCAAGGGGCTGCTTGGCCAGACATACAGGGGAGGTTTTGCTCTATGCAATAAAAAACTCAGTGTTCTCTTTTTGTATTGAGGCTCTGGCTGAAATGAAGGAAGAAAAGAAGAAAGAATGGAAGGAAAAAAAGAAAAAAAAGAAAGGAAAGAAGAAAAAAAAAATAAAGGAAGAAAAAAAGGAGAAAGAAAGGAAGAAAAAAGGAGGAAAAAAGAAAGGAAGAAAAAAAGGAAGAAAAAAAGGAAGAAAAAAGGAATGAAAAAAGGAAGAAAAAAGGAATGAAAAAAAGAAGAAAAAAAAGGAAAGAAAAAAGAAAGGAAGAAAAAAGGAAGGAAAAAAAAAGGAATGAAAAAAGAGAAAGGAAGAAAAAAAGAAAGGAATGAAAAAAAGAAAGGCACAGGTGAGATTGCCCACATTTCAGCAGTCCCTGCTGTTACAAACTGACCAAACTGGACAAAACCTGGTTTCAGCTTGAAAAGGAATCACAAACAAAGGCAAGAAACCAGCAAAAGCTTTTCCATGCTCAGCTCAATAACACATACAAAAAAAAACCACCCCAAAAATCGATATATACATGGAGAATAAATATTTTATCCACTTCCTTCCTGCTGTTATTTCCGTTATACTGCACAGGCTTCTATCTAGGCATAAATTATCCATTCTTGTGAAAACATGTTTAATTCTGTTTCTTTTATTGGAATTCTAATCCAATTCCTATGAGCACTGGGGTATGCAAACATTAAATAACAAGGATGGCGACTACGTTTTGAATGTGTATCTAAAACCGTTCATGCAGAAAGCCTACATTTTGCATCCTTCCAATGGATGGAAATTTAAAAAGCCACCAAACGGCATGAGACAGCAAATACCTCTCAGAGCTCATACAGCAAGCTAGCCACAAAATCATAGAACGTTAGGGGTTGGAAGGGACCTCTGGAGATCATCGAGTCCAACCCCCCTGCCAAGCAGGACCAGAGAATCTAGGGCAGGTCACACAGGAACACATTCAGACGGGTCTTGAAAGTCTCCAGAGAAGGAGACTCCACAACCTCTCTGGGGAGCCCGTTCCAGTGCTCTGGAACCCTCACAGTCAAGAAGTTCCTCCTCATGTTGAGGTGGAACTTCCTGTGTTCTAGCTTGCGTCCACTGCCCCTTGTCCTATCGCAGGACATGGGGCAATGTGCATCATGACCAAAGCACATATCATTGAGAAAATTTATGAGCTTTTCTGAGGCAATTTGTGAACAAAAGAATCAAAAACGGCTAACTAAGGAATTTACCTTAAATTATCCATCCATGTCTTCCATCTGGTTTCCTCTTTCTCCTTAAACCCAACACCTTAGTCTGTGGCTGGTTTAACTGATTTCAATGTAATATTTTCCTACTCAAATATATGCCAGTTTTCATGGAACATGTTCTTACTTTTCCACATATCCTGAGATTTCCTCCACCCTATCCCTGTGGATTTCAAAGCAGCAGTTTCACAAAGCACGGAAAAAGGCTACAAAATTCTGCTACTAAATTCCATCTTGCTCTTCTATGTCAGTTGTTATCCTGGGGCAACCTCTCTTAACAGATGTGTTTTAGTATCAATGTATGGTAAAATGTAACAGATTACATTTAAAACTCAACAAAATTACAGGTGTCTGACCTGTGGTGTGTTAATATTCCTATTTCTAGAATAGCATTTTAGGGTTTTTTTATCCTTCAAAGGCAAATACTATTCCATAAAGATGCTCCTTAGGGTACCTTCGTTATCTTATAAAATAAATTAGTTAAAACTTGACAAATGTTCAAATCCAATACAAAAATAGACTATTGTCAACATCTGAGATACTTCTTATTATGGAGTCATTATCTTGTGCACTGCAATGAGATCTCTCCTGACCTATTGCAGAATCCCAGCATGGTGGGGGTTGGAAGGGACCTCCAGAGATACCTTGTCCAACCCTCTGCTCCAGCAGGTCACCCAGAGCAGGGGGCCCAGGATCACATCCAGGTGCCTTTGGAATCTCTCCAGAGAAGGGGACTCCAGAACCTCTCTGGGCAGCCTGGGCCAGGCTCGGACACTCTCACACCAAAGAAGCTTTTCCTCATGAAGTTTCCTCCATCCCTGGAGGTGTTCAAGGCCAGGTTGGATGCGGCCTTGAGCAACTGGTCTAGTGGGAGGTGTCCCTGCCATGGCAGGTTGGTTGAAACTAGATGATCTCTGAGGTCCCTTCCAACCCAAACCATTCTAAGATTCTATGAAGTTCTTCCTGCTCATGTATTAATACCCTGACCAAAAGTTCCAATGTCTTCAGTGAGGCCATCCTTGCTTTTTTTTTTTTTACAACTATTATTTTTCCTCATTTAATAATATCCATAGCTCCATCCACACATACAATAATCTAGAAAACAGGGATATACTATGCTTAGAAAATGAGTAGCAACACACAAAATGGATCTCCTGCACTTGCCAACTGAATCCTAACAGTGATGACCAACGGAGGAGAAACCAAGACATGCACACAGCTGCTGGAACATCCCATGGCTCATGTCCTAGGAAGCAGAAGCAGCCCCTGGAGGTATCCCGAGCTGGGGATTCAGGATGGCTCACGGCACAACCAGCAAGGCACCAGACACACGGTTAGCTCACCGAGGACCTGGCAAGAGCAAAACATGAGTTGGAGATGGCTGAATAACATCAAGGCGTGAAGGTGCTCGACACAGCACTTAAACTTGAGTACAGGTTGAGCTACTGGATGTTAAATGACAAAGATAGCTGTGGCCAGATCAAGAAATCCATTACCAAAGTGAGAGGAGGTGAACTTTTAAAGTACAAATCAATCACCTTCTGTTTTGACTGTTTCATCTTCTTTTTTAAAAAGCAGGCAATGGATGACTTGTTTGAAGCAGACAATGGTAGTGTAATTTCTTTAGCTATATATATAATGGCATCATGAATATGCATCTTTGGAGATGAAAGAAAAACCCTTTCTCAGATTGTGACACACAAAACACTCTGAATTTGATTATTTAAATCATACCAAATTATCAACGCAATTATCACACAGACAAAACAAGCAGATTATTATTCTATGCAATTCTCATTGAAATGAATGGGGGAGAAACAAAGGGAAAGGGAAAACCATCCTGACCTTCAAAAATGAGCTCCCAATCCATCTCCTCTTCTTCTTCACTATTCATCCCTTTCTTGCAAGGTGAAAAGTCTTTTGTCCTCCAGCTCTTTATTTCTCTCACAAATATCTCCATTTCCCCTGGATCTATAAACGAAAGATGTCACTTAAAGTAGCAGAGCAGCATAATAAGTCTGAATGCTAATTAGGAGATGGCTCTTCACGTCCCAGCACTGCCAGCTGGTATCAGCACCCAAACAACATCCACCGTGGAGCTGCCGCTGCTCGGTGGGATTTTCAGCGTGCTGAGAGAATGCATATGATGGAGGCATCCTCTTCCTCACCCTCATCAACTCCCAGTAACTGATACTGCATCACAGAGCTTAGGGCACAGCGCAGTGCTCATGCCCCTGGGTGTATTATTAAGTGGAGCATTTTTCACCTCCAGGAGAGCAATCCAATGTCTGCCCATGGGAATTGCCACAGGACTCATTTTTCAACTTTATAACTTTGTGTGCATGGAAACGGCCTCTCTTCAGGGACACTTGTTCTGCCACGCTGCCACCTCCAACATCCCCACAGCTCGTGGTGAAGCCCTGATACCATGAATGAAGTGCTGAGCAAGATGTTCCCCAACAAGACACTAGTTTACAACCATACAAGCTGCAGCACCTACTCCTTCACCCCGAACTTAGCCCAACTCAGATGAGGTTTGAGCACTGTTGTGTCTGTGCTCCTTTCTCAGCAGTGAAAGCAGGAGAAAGAGAGAGAAGTGGAGCTGTGGGCTTTGAGATATGAAGCCAGCTGTCTTGTTGGAGGTAAGTTATCTCAAATTCTACCACCACAAGCAGGAAGTATTTCTCTGTTGTGCCAGGGATATCAAGAACATATGGACATCGACTGTTTTTAAGGTTTCTATAGATCTTAAAGTAAGCTAACCTAGTGTAAAGGAGCATTAAAGGATGCTCTTCAAAACGTTATACGTAGAGTGCGAGATAAAGCCTGTCAGGATACACTCTGGGTCACCATTAACTGTGATGCAGGACTCAGTATGGTGTCATTGCTCATCTCCCACTTCACTTTACGGCACCTGCGCACACCACGTGGAGCTCAGAGGGACACATTTTAATCTGGGCTTTATGATGTGTGAGGTTGAAGTCTCATAACGTTAAAAGAAGGGTGTCATAAATAAGGACAGCTTGTCTGGTACACACGGAAAGCAATTCGTGCAATCCTCTTGGGACAGCTGAAGGTGAACAAACACAACATAAAGTTTGCCAGGCTTCTCCCGTCGCATTTCCAAAGCAATCTCCGTTATAATGCTTGAGCCCTCAAACCAGACATACTCGTGCTGGTGGCCAGGAACCAGCTTGTCTCTGAAGACCTGGAAACAGGGGTGGTGGAAATATTCTGACCATGGCACTTTGTCTGAAATTGTCATGGCTGATTCGGCCCCCAAAATGTTTTTTTATAGGCTTTGGCATTGTATTCAGTCAAACACAACCCCAGCCTGTAGGTCACAACAGAAATGGAAATTGTCAGCTTGTGTTGGCTGGAAATTGTCCATTGCTGATCCACTGGAAAACTGGGAATGAAACTGCTCAGTTCGTAGAATCATAGAATGGTTTGGGTTGGAAGGGATCTCAAAGATCATCTAATTCCAACCCCCTGTCATGGCAGGGACACCGCCCACCAGAAGAGGTTGCTCAAGGCCCCATCAACTTGGCCTTGAAGTTCACCTATTTCTAACAGGCAGTTAGAAGTCTATTGTAAGATACTTTAATAGATTGGTGGGATTCCAGAAAAAAAATCCATATTAATCCTAAAAAGTTTATCTTTCTCTTGTAAAATGTGTTAATTACCATGATAATAGAGTAGGAAGTACTTAACATACCTAGCATGGTGAGGATAAGGTACAGCCCAAGTGAATTTTCCCATGGAAAAAAGTGCAAATCGGTTTATCGAACTGCTCTGATCTCAGTGGGAGACAATTTCAACCTCTGGTTCTGCAGGTTTGGCGTCAACGTGCTCTTGTTCTTGCTCCAGGAACGAAGGAATGGTTTCTGCAGCAGTCCGTGCTCCTGTGCTGAGCTGTCCTGTGGCATGAGGCAATCATAGAATCAAAGAATCACAGAATGGTTTGGGTTGGAAGAGACCTCTAAAGCTCATCTGGTCCAACCCCCCTGCACTGAGCAGGGACATCTGCAACTAGAGCAGGTTGCTCAGAGCCCCGGCCAACCTCACCTGCAATGGTGCCAGGGATGGGGCAGCCACCACCTCTCTGGGCAGCCTGGGCCAGGCTCTCACCACCCTCAGCAGCAAACATTTCTTCCTTACATCTAGTCTAAATCTCCCTCTTTTAGTTTAAACCCATCACCCCTTGTCCTGTCCCAACAGACCCTGCTCAAAAGTCTGTCCCATCTTTCTTGTAGGCCCTTTTAAGTCCTGCAAGGCCACAAGAAGGTCTCCCTGGAGCCTTCTTTTCTCCAGGCTGAACAAGCCCACCTCTCCCAGCCTGGCCTCCCAGCAGAGGGGTTCCAGCCCTTAGATCACTTTTGTGGGGCCCTCTGGACCCAATCCTGTAGTGCTTCATGTGAGAGCTGTGTCCTGTCATACCCTGACTCTGTTATAATATGCTTCTAGAAAGGGACAGGAAGGCTGAAACCTCCTGAAAATGAGCAAACCTGAGCTGGCAGACTGTCAGGACATCTAATTCTTGGCTTAATGGAAGTGTCATCAGAACGCGAGCAAGCCTGAGGCCATGGGACAAGGCGAGGTGCCCGACCAGGTTAGGAAGTGCACAGGGCAAGGATGAGTGGCTGGCCAACATGAGTCATTTGCACCTCAAATGATGTCATGAATTTCAGAACATACAATTTGTTCATCTCATGCACACACATTCATAGCTAAGTGCTATTGCCTCTTCTGACGCCGTCTGCAGGTGCCAAATGCCTGACAGAGAAAGGCAAGGACTGAGCTCCTCGGGTTCTCTAGTCCACCCTGGTCCCCAAAGCAGCACCAATAACTGAACATCTCCACGTTCAAGGCTGCCAGCCGGTCACTTCAAGCGGCTTCCTTACAATGCAAAGGTCACCAGCTCAAAGTCTCTTCAGCTCATATTGCTACTAAAATTTCTAATAACGTCTCTTTATATCAAAGCAATTGTCACTGAACTTATTCTCATCATTTGCCTAAGGCAAAAAAAAACCCCCAAGCCCCCAAACAGCTGCGGCAGCTTTTTTTTATATACACAAATGAAAATAACCAAGGAAAAAGGAACTGAAAAAACCCTCAGCATTAGCTATGGCAAGCTTATTAACAAGTTCATTAGCAAATTCATTTTGCTGATGAAACCCGGTAACACGCACTCACCAGAAACTGAAAGATAACAGTAAAAACTAATTGCTGTAAGCACGTCACTCGGCACCAGGCAGTTTGTACACGACAGTGCTGATGCACGGCTGGAGTCAGGAACGCTGCTGAGCCAGACCCCTCGCTGGGGCTATTCTGGAGGCTCTGGGGCAAAGATATCATCTCACTCCTTGGATGACCAGGTCCACTTGTTCTATCTCCGGTGCAAGTACCGGGACAGTGGATTTAACGTTTACACCTCAGCGTTAGGAAATAGCAGGCATAATTTCATGTACCTAGACTGTCCCACACAAAGCCCATAGGAGTCCAGCAAAGCTCTGTTGGAAGAGACCTTTAAGATCATCAAGTTCAACCACTAACCCAGCACTGCCAGGGCACCACTAAAACCATGTCCCTCAGCACCACATCTCCATGGCTTGGAAACCCCTCCAGGGATGGGGACTCCACTGTTCACCAGTGCTGAGTCCAGGTGGATGATCTCTGCCCTGGTCCTGCTGGCCACACTGGTGCTGATCCAAGCCAGGATGCTGGTGGCCTTCTTGGCCACCTGGGCACACGCTGGCTCATCTTCAGCCAAGTACTGACCAATCCCCCCAGGTCTTTTCCTACCAGGCAGTTTCCAGCTGCTTTGTCCCCAGCCTGTAGTGTTGCAGGTGGTTGTTGCAACCCAAGTGTAGGACCCAAAACTTGACCTGTTGAACCTCATCCCATTGGTCTCAGCCCATTGATCCAGCCCAGGCAGATCCCTCTGGGTGCGTATGAACTAAAAGTATTTGGGTGCTTAATTTCTGGCGTGCTTCATTATGTTTTTGCTTTTATTTCCAATCAAGAAGAGAGTAGCTGATAGCATTGTGCAAAAAAACCCCAAACCAACAAGGTTTTATAAGGACTGCCTATAAGCCTCAAACAGCTTTTTATATGCAACAGCTCTTCATCATCTTGGCATTTTCCTAGGTTTTGTTTTTTTCTGAAGGCCACTCATATCAGGGAAATAAATGCAAGCTGAACAAGGTGCAACAGTGGCAAACCTGGTTAAAATACCAGTAATCACCAGCCTTGCTTACCTCCTCTTCCGTGTCGTCTACATGTCAGAGTCAAGCCTCAGCAGAAGGATCTCTGAGGGCTCCTGAAGAAGCTGGAAAAAGCAAACATGGTAAGTTATTAGTACAGCTTCACTCTTACACAGAAGGGAGACCTTGCTGTGGACTTCCAGGACTTCAGTGGGCCTGTCAGAAAGATGGGGAGGGACTTCTGAGCAGGACCTGTTGCTACAGGACAAGGGGGGATGGTTTTAAAATCAAAGAGAGAGACTTAGACTAGAAAGAAGGAAGAAATGTTTGACGCTGAGGGTGGTGAGAGCCTGGCGCAGGTTGCCCAGAGAGGTGGTGGCTGCCCCATCCCTGGCACCATTGCAGGTGAGGTTGGCCGGGGCTCTGAGCAACCTGCTCTAGTTGCAGATGTCCCTGCTCCCTGCAGGGGGGTTGGACTAGACGAGCCTTCAAGGTCCCTTCCCACCCAAACCATGCTGTGATTCTGTGATTATATACGTCAAGCATCTCCAAAGCCCAGCATCACTGCAAAATGCTCCTGCTCTGGCAGGTTCCTCCTGCCCAGATCCTGTGTATGTGGCAGAGCAGCTTCTGCTCCAGGTGCTGACAGCAATTAAGCTGTGCAAACAGCACGGCTGAAGGCTTCGTCCCACTTACTGTGCTGACGGCAGATGAGGAATTTAAATCACCAGCTACACAGGGCATTAGGCAAGTGTCCTTCCAATACTCTCAGTCCACCAGCAAAAACAATGCTGCTCTGCGTTAGGATCTGTATGTGGTTTTGTGGCCCACAGCTTGTTTGTAAACGCTTTATTTCAGCTGCTTTTTGTTTCTAATTGGCTATTTCTGTCTGTTTCCATGATTAGACGGAAATAACTAACTTATTGTGAAAGCAAAGGACTAATAAATGCCCCCGTTTCAAGCATACTTCAGTGGTTTAAGCCATGTTAGAAAGGAAAACACCTCAGGTCACCAATCCGAGCGTTTAGTCATGCCCACTTGAAGTGCTTTAAAGGCCTGTTAATGTATCCCTGCAAGTACTTCTACAGAATTCTACATAATAAAATACAATTAATTTCCAGTGCATTAAGATGTAACGGTTTTTTCAAGTTTGCCTTAAATAGATCACATATTTATAAGAACAGTCACTCCTCATAGAGACATTATTTCAGAGCTTCCCAATCAAAACACTTTCCTGTTGGTTCTCAAGACACCCCCGAGCCGAGTCCTTTCTGACAAACCAGCCGGGCAGACAGACACGTGCCTGCATTTACAATCCTTTCTGTAATTATGACACGAAATACAGACCGCTGATATTAAATCAGATGTGGGCCCGACATCTTCAGCACGTGATTTCTGTAGCACTGCCAGGTTTTTTCCAGAAGACACCTTGCAATGAACTTACCATCGCCGTTACGACAAGCGTGCTCGGCCTCATTCAGAAAATGTCTTAAAACATATTTGAAGTTGAGTTCCTTTAGCAATTTCAGCCCTAACAGTTTCTACCAGTGAACCATGCACTGTAAATAAGATGGAAAAAAAGCCTCCATTTCTCAAAATGATAACGTCTGGACTTTCCCCTGGCTGAAGTCCTGAGAGTAATGAGCATATTTGCATTATATCAGCAGCCTCGCGCCATCGCTCTCCTCTCGGTAAAGTTCTCATATTTACAGTGCGCACGGTACTGTCTGTTGTTAAACTCGTGAACAAACTCAATGACCCGAAAGGCTGGGAAATGTATGAACTGGAATAAAAAGAGGATGGAAATAGCGTGTACTGTGTTATCAGAGGCGGCAGAATCGAAAGACAAGCAGTAACCCCATTCCGAGTGAAATGAATGTCAACGACTCCCACCAAACTTTTCCCCAACATGCTCTATTTCCTGTCCACATCACTCACGGCTTTTTCCTAAAGTTTCCTCCTCTGAGACAGTGCTGAGAGCAACCACAGCACAGCTGCTCATAAGGCTTGTCTTGCCCAGAGAGCTCTCCTGGCCCTGGCTGCTCTTTGCCTGATGACTTTTCTGGAGATGAAGCTGTCCTCTTCATGGGGAAAAACTTCTATATGAGGAAAAACTTTGGTGTGAGGGTGTTGGAGCCTGGCCCAGGCTGCCCAGAGAGGTTGTGGAGTCTCCTTCTCTGGAGAGATTCCAAAGGCACCTGGACACGATCCTGGTCCCCCTGCTCTGGGTGAGCTGCTGGAGCAGGGGGTTGGCTGAGATGATCTCCAGAGCTCCCTTCCAACCCCCACCATGCTGGGACTATATGATTAGAGTCAAACCTTGCAAGAAAGGGATGGCCCCTATGGTGCAAATGTCACAGAGGAGGTGGTTCAGTTCAACACCAGCATTCAAGCAAGAAACCGTGATCTTGGGAAAAAAAATTACAAGACAGCTTCTTGTGTTTTTTCATTTCACTTGACTTAGTTTTCCTCCCTCAACCTCCTCCCAGCCTGTGTTTGGGATGAGGTTTAGGGCTGGGAAGGTGACACATTTGCCATACATTGGCCAGCCTGCTTCTCCTTTGGCCTGGGTGCAGTAGTAGTCCATGAGTCATTTTACCAATGTATAATTTAATGAAGGTTTCCAAACAGTACAAAAAATACTTTGTTTTCTGTGACAAGACCCAGAGCTGGCGGAGGCAGTACGAGAGGCTGTGGGTCTGCCTGGGATGTGTGGGATCCCAGGGTGGTGTCCAGGACATGGGAGCATCGGGGAAAGGAGAGATGAGGCTTCATCCTTACAGAGAGGACAGCTCAGAGCAGGTGAGTCCAGACACTGAAAAAGCATTTTCTCTGTTTCTCATTAAAGGATTATTTCTTCCCTCCATGCATATGAGTTTTTGTTAGAGGATGAAATATCTTACCGAATTAAATCAAGAAAAACTGTATTTTTAATTTAGAAGTTTTGCTTTCTGCTTTCTCTAAGAAATGTCTGTTCTCCAAACCTTTAAATGTTTCCTTAGGTAATACTAGTGTACATAACAATACACGCTAACAGTTCCCAATGCTTTTATGAGAAGATGCTTTTATACTGACAGATATTTCAGTTCACTGAGCAGAATATTACAGACTATAGAGCTTTGATAGAAAAAGGAGCAACAAAAGCTATAGAAGAAATAGATTAAGTTTCTAGCAAGTAAATGACAAAACCGCAGATAATTAACACTGTTGATGTTGGATTGCTGAATTTCTAATTTTCCCTCCTGCTCATATTCATTCATCAGAACACACATAACATTTGTGAAGGTAGCGCAGCGTCACTCATTTCGCTCTGAGAATGGTCATCTTAATACCTGCGAGGGTAATAGTCTTTCTTTTACATCTGAGAAATGGAAAATTACTGAAATGTAATTTATTTGTTGTTTTCTCGAGAATAGATTATACAATCTACAAATACATGTTATTTCTGCCTCTAATTTCCATCAATACCTAATTCACTGCTTTAGAGATCCGCAGAAATCCCAGCGAGGCAAATGGGAACAATTCCCTAACTTGGAGGGAAGATGGGAAGAAAAAGAAAGAAGAAAATGGTAACACCATCTCCTGATCCGCTATAGTGCTCGTAAGAATACTCTGCGGGGGACAAATGATGAGGAAAATTGATAGAGCCACGTCAGTGTTCGCTGGCAACTTGGGAGACGTGTTCCTTGCTGTGCCCCAGGCCCCCCAGGTGACCTTCCCCAGCCAAACCACTCCAAGTAAATTGACTCTCCTGGAGTTTCTCCTAATGTAAGGTGCAGGATAACGGCACCTCTTTACCTCTCAGACATGGCTGAAGCGGGGATCTTCTTAACTGCCCATAACTTCACCAGGGTGGGGATTATTGACACTCTCAGTGCCCAAAACAGCGAGGAATTGGAGAGGAGACCACGGTCAAAGCTGAAGCACAAGCTCCTTGATGTCAGCAACGAGCATCTGAAAGTGGTTGGAAGAGAAAGATGTTAATGTCTGAAAACCAGGAGATTGGGGCTGGTCAGGACAAGAAGGTTTTAATGAAGATTTTGGAAAAGCAACAGAAAATGAGCTGGTGATTTCCTAAACGGTGAGGTTTGTGTCTTGAAAAGAAAGAATGCTCTGCTTTGGTATGGAGAGTGGCCAGAGCCTTCTGACAAACATCTATCTGGTCCTAAAGCAAACCCATACACTTTAAAGATGAAAAGAAGATTCTTCTCCTTTCCAGCTACCTGAGATAGGACTCAGCAGGAGCAAAATCACAAGGGGGCTTCTTCATTCAGGTTTATTCCTGCAGGTTGGGGTGGAATCAGCTTTCAGAAGCCTTAGAGGGATCCAGCCTCAACACAGAAGGTCTTTATCCTCTAGAAGTGACAGAAGAAACAGTTGTGCTAAGGTATAGCTGCTTTAGGAAGCGTGACATTGCAAAAGCCCTTGATCACCTAGGCAGCATCTGCCATAAATAAAACTTCCTTCTCCTAGATAACTAAACCAGAGGTTGTCCACGGGCAACGCTCACTTCGTCAGGTTGGGTTTTTGGCTTCTCATTTGCTGCTCAGGTGAAAGAGATGGCGACTACATTGTCATCACCCTGTGGGGCTGAATAGGAGATGGGAAACTCCAAGGGAAATCTCTCCACCTAGTTTCACGTCAGTGTTTGACTTGACATCCCAACCCAGGCGTGTCAGGCCTTGACAGTGCTGGCTAAGGGTCAGAGCGTCACGTCACGGGAGCCATAACGTTCAGATGCATTTATACAAGACCACAGGTTGGTGCTAGGACAAGAAATTTGGGGAATGCTTTAGAAAATACAGTCAAACCAAGGAAAGTTTTATCAAACCACCTGTGCTCAATATGATACTCACCAAGCATGCGATTGTTGACTAAGAAACTAAGTACTACAATGATTTGCTAAAAGATGAACGACAGAATCACAGATTTGCCGAGATTGGAAAAGACCTTCAGGATTCATAGAATCATAGAATGTGAGGGGTTGGAAGGGACCTCTGGAGATCGAGTCCAACCCCACTGCCAAGCAGGACCAGAGAATCTAGGGCAGGTCACACAGGAACACATCCAGACAGGTCTTGAAAGTCTCCAGAGAAGGAGACTCCACAGCCTCTCTGGGGAGCCCGTTCCAATGCTCTGTAAGATCATCGAGTCCAATCATTAACCTAACACTGACGAGTCCTCAGCAAAAAATAACAATACCATTACAGAAAACCACGAGAGATGGCTGTGTACAACTCTCCCAAATTAGATCATTTGTGTAGATGTTTTTAGTTCCAAAAATCCCCAGGACTTTAACACTTAATCGAAAATAACAGAGGTGTTTCTTTTAACTCTGAGAATTTTTTTCAATGCCATAACAGCTCGTGGCTATTTGATCCCATTGCAAAGCCCTGGTATTGGTATTCATACAAGACTGACTGGCAATTTGTGCAAGATCAAGGCTTTTTGTCATCTCCCTGTGCGAGACAAGTCAGAAACCAAGCTGGATTTTTACCAGTTCCTGCCCAGCTGATGAGTATCTGTCAGAGCCAGGGAAGCAGAGAGCAAAACCAAGACAACATGATTGAATCTCTTTGGATTCTGTCTTGTTTGTAACTTGGAAGAGTGAAACTCTGTGAACTCATTAAAGAACTGGGCACTTGATTAGCCTCTTCTAGACGTGGAGTGGGCTGGTGGATCTCGGCACGGTGCCAGTGTGGGACACACCTCCTTCTCCTGGCACCCCTCTGCCCCCTGATTCTTACTCTCATGTTTAGATGACCAGAAAGAGGAATGTGAGAGCAGGTGTACGGGACTAAGACGTAGTAAGGACAACTTGTTTACAGAGGGAGAAAATTCCTGAAAAGGTGAGAAGTCCTGGTAGGGAAATATTAGATAACAGACTAATAAAAGAAACTGAATCCTCAGGAAAAAAAGAACAAACAATCAAAAAACCAAACTAAACAAAAACCAAACCCAACAGAAGAATGTGGAAATCTGAAACCAACCTTTAAAAAATGTACATTTTGCAGTGCCAAAACCAAGCCACGTGGGAGGGCCCAGCGTCCAATTTTAGCATGATTAAATATTTTGCCAGCGCACAGCTTATTGTGGCTCGCTGGCATAAACTCAGTCTTTCTGTTTATCGTTTTACTCTTTGGATGCAGCATGCATAATATTAGAATGAGTCCTGACCCTGAAAAAAGAAGGATTCACGTACAAGCTGTGTTCACTGGGCTGCTCAGTGCTGGAGGCAAACGGCATAGAAAGAAATCCTCAAAGTCGGCAGCAAATCAACGCGTCGCTTCTAATCCGCACTTTAATAAGTTACGCAGAAAAAGTCCGTCGTTCCTGTCAAAACAGAAAATAAATCTCTCGTAAATCAAATCTGTAAGGCTGTCTGCATCGAGTTACAAAAGCTGGATGATCAATAGGTGTTCAGCAGCACACAAAATAAAGACCGTGCGGGTGTTAGGATTGCTATAAATGGCACAACCGTACATCTGCCACTCTGCTTTGGCGTGGAGGTGGGTGCCCAAAATGAGCGGGGAACTGACAGGTTAATGCACAGCTTCTGAGGCAGGTCATTAGTGCTGCAGGAACGCTTTATAGAATGAAATTATACAATCATAGATTCATAGAATGCTGTGGGTTGGAAGAGACCTTTAAAGCTCATCTGGTCCAACCCCCCTGCAGGGAGCAGGGACATCTGCAACTAGAGCAGGTTGCTCAGAGCCCCGGCCAACCTCACCTGCAATGGTGCCAGGGGTGGGGCAGCCACCACCTCTCTGGGCAACCTGGGACAGGCTCTCACCACCCTCAGCAGCAAACATTTCTTCCTTTTGGTAAACCTCACTTCCATTTTCTAAAGCTCAGGGTACTGTGCTGTGGACCAGACTCGATTTGTCAGGCCCAGATGGATACTTGTCTGCAACCCAGGACACAGCAGAGGATGGTGGAGGACCCCCAACATCTCCACTCCACGCTCCTGGGCTGCTGCATCACTGAACTCTCAGTACCATCTACCTTGTACATGGTGGTGGCTGGTTCCCTGGGGGCTTATTTAAGAATAAACGTTATGTGATCCAAAACCAAATAAATGATAAAATTTATTTACACTTCACACAGAAGCATTTTGTAATTCTTTCTGTTGTTTCAGCAGAAACTTTTCTGGTTGTACTGGGTAACCTAAGGTTACACTTATATGATAAAATAAGATTTTACAATTTCCACTATCTGCAAAGAAAGATTTTTATGAATTAATGGTAAAATTGACCTTTTCCTTCATCTACCATGATGCACAAGATAGAAATCTCTTGCTCTCATTTTTTTGCTGAATTATGAACATTTATAATATGAAAAATTTTCTCCTGTTTCCAACAGGCAGGAGGATTTCACCTCTTCTTTCCAAGCCATGATCTAAACATCAGAATTCAGATCAATCATTAACACTGGCTCTGAGGAAGTGCATGGTGTGTGATGCTTTGCTACGTGCTAAAAGCTCATAGAAAGACAGAGAAGGTGAGACAGAAAATGAAAAAAAAGAAATTCATAGAATCATAAAATTGATGTGGTTGCAAAAGACCTCTAAGATCATGCAGTCCAACCATTAACCCAGCACTGCCAGGACACCACTAACCCCTGGCCCTCAGCACCACATCTCCATGGCTTGGAAACCCCTCCAGGGATGGGGACTCCACCACTGCCCTGCCCAGCCTGGCACAGCCCTTCACAACCCTTCCACAGAAGAAATTGTTCCTCATGTCCAATCTAAACCTCCCCTGGTGCAACTTGAGGCCGTTTCCTCTTTTCCTGTTACTTGTTCCTTGGGAGAAGAGCCCAACCCCACCTGGCTCCAATCTCCTTTCAGGGAGTTGTTGAGAGTGAGAAGGTCTCCCCTGAGCCTCCTTTGCTCCAGGATGAACAACCCCAGGTTCCTCGGCCCTACTTCACTCAGTACTCTGGACCCTCCTCCATCTTTGTTGCTCTTCTCTGGAAATGCTCCAGTCTCTCAATGTCCTTCTTGGAGTGAGGGGCCCAAAAATGAACAACGATTCAAGGCGCAGCCTCCCCAGTGCCAAATACTGGGCGAGGATCCCTGCCCTGGTCCCGCCTCGTGGGACTCAAAGAGGCATGGAAGAGAAGTGAATGAAAGTCCTTTTGCTCACCATGCACCCATATTGCAGGACCAGCAGGAGACAGCAGCTGGTGCTGTCTTTTTTCGTCCAGCACCCTGCTGGATAGAATCGTATTGTCTGGGTATAGATAATCTTAAATAAATAAGCATTGTACAAATTTCCTACAAAAAAACCCATATCTTGGGCTACTAGTGCAACTCCCCACCTTGGTTTCCTCTCCCTGCAAGAGATCCAGACATGCTGCCCATGGGTTTCAGCTTTCCTCCTGAAAGCTCTCTCCTAAAAATGACAAGACAAGCAGGCTGGATAATACCCACCTGACCAACACAAATTCAAAGGATTGAAAAAAGGAGAAGATAAATCTGACCTCAAGAATTCAAGTGACTTTAGCAGAAATAATGGAAATCAGCACCACGAGAGTCCTGCTGGTGTGAGCGGCACAGATCACAGAATAACCCGGGAGTCGGAGAAAAAGGGACAGATTCAGGATGAATATTTGAAAAGTTTTCTATTTAATACTTGTAGCACGATAGCATTATTAAAATAATTGTGATGTTTATAATGTAAATAATAGTTGTACATTTTTACATGCTGAGCAGGGTTATCTCAAAATTCCTCTGCCATCAATATTATATAATGCCATTAAAATTATAAAATAATATTTATATAATATTATATAATTATATAATGCTATTAATATTATAAAATCTGCCATTAATATTATAAAATATAATAATCTAATCATTATGTCCTTGTTAAAGGAACACAAAAGCACTGTCTGAGCTTTTCCCAAGAATGCACGGGGTGGGGAGCAGAGGAGAGGAGGGGAAGAAAGCTGTTTTGAAATATAAAACTAACCTTTTTTTCGAACGTGACTATAAAACAAGAAAGTTGTTGACTAGATGTACCATTGCTGAGCATCCTGGTCCTGGTCGTGGTCCTGGTCCCACCTGGGGGGCTCCTGGCCCCGCTCTCCTGCATCACCAGCCCGGCCATCACATGTGACGGTGCCAGACGATGGTCTGTAATGTGTGAAAAAGCAACAAAATGAACATTTCCTCACTGGTCTGCAGAAAATCAATCACAAAGTTAACAAAAAAGTGAAAAGCACTAAGCTAAGTTACCTAATTCCCGGGAAAAACTACTCCAGAAATCCTCCAACAACCCTGTAATTGTGACAAATTGCAATTTGCTGAGCGATCCCAAAGTCTTGAACCCTTCCAGCTAATGCCAGTGTCTGCTCGACCAGATAATTTCTTTCCTTTCTTTCTTTTCTTCTTTTTTTTTTTCTCTTGAAACTACAAATCAATTTTTTAGTTATTTATTTGTTATTTCATATTTATACACCAAAGAAATATTTCTCCCCTAAAGCAAATCAAGGGTAGAATAACAACCTCGGAAAGGTCAGCATCTATCCGGTCTGTTAATTGAATCTGTCTTCAGAGCCACAATGCCAATACTTCAAGGGCAAGAAAGGGCAGGGGTATAATAATAATAATCGGAGCAAACGTCTTTGTATGAACTGGAATTGATAGAGGATAGGCTCAAGCCAAGCGCAGCCTCCACTTCAAATCTTCTCTCAAGGAACCATCAGTCCTCGGAAATTCTGTCATTTTTCTCAAGGTAAATGGTTCCGTGAGGTTGTAATAATCCTCTACGGCTCATCCCAGGGGTGTAAATTATCGCTAATGCTTCAATTATTTACAGCCTGCTCAGCTCCCAACACAAAGATCCTCACGGAGTTTCAAATATTTTATTAAAATTGTTTCATGCTATTTTCCCCGTGCATAAAAAAATCTACCGTTTCTATGTGTACTGCTCTGCCAAAGTATCTTTGAAGGAAAAAGGGGAAATCCATCTGGCTCTGCTCTGAGCAATCTGTGAAGCCCCAGCAAACGGGCCCCACCAGACGGTTTCATCCAGCACAGCTCCTCGCTCTGGTACTTCTCTGCCTTTGCACTGTTCTTCTGAATTTCGCGGTATTTCCAACACCCAGCAATTAAACCTCCAGGAGAAAAGTGCAAGTCCACAATTTTTGCTGCTGGAAGGTTTAGGATGTTACTCACTGAAGCTAAGGAGGGCGGGAGTCAGGGTGCTTCCATTTCAGGCATCTCACGGTACAACCTTATTTTTCAGGTTTTGCTGTAAAAAGAACTCAATGAAAGACCTCTGTGAAAAAAAAGAGCAATTTTTAAACTTAGAAGTTAAGTCCTTCAAGTGCGACAGCAAAGCTGTGCCCATGGTAAGTCTGTAATTTCAACAAACTTTTACTAAGATCTATGTAAATTATTTGGGGACGCTGCTGCCAAAAAGAATTTCAGTATTTTGGGGATGTCGAGGGAGGTTTCATGTTAACTTATTCGGACAAGTTGCTGCTCTTAGGGGCTCAGAATCACAAACATCTCATAAATAATTTGAGCTGGTTAAATAAAATCCATTGACAGAAAGACGTTGCTCTCATTTCTAACTTGTTGAAGGACGGCTACAGACTGAGATAATACTTGTGCAACAAATAGATTAATCCTGTAAAAAAAAAACCTAAATATTTCCCTCCTGTTTTATTCAGTAAAAACACCGACAAATGGCTGATTTGTTGCATAACAATTAGATGTTTGTTTTAGAGAAATGAGCAGAGACCTGGAGGTAAGAAATCAGACGAATGCAACTCAGTTCATGAGGCACAAAACACAGTATCCATCATATCACAGAATGTTTTGGGTGGGAAGGGACATTTCCTGCCCATATCATGGCAGGGACACCTCCCTCTAGACCAGGTTGCTCAAGGCCCCATCCAACCTGGCCTTGAACACCTCCAGGGATGGAGCATCTACAGCTTCCCTGGGCAACCTGGGCCAGCGTCTCACCACCCTCATGGTGAAGAACTTCTTCATTTCTAATCTAAATCTCCCCTCTTCCAGTTTGAACCCATCACTCCTCCTCCTATCACTACAAGCCCTTGTAAAAAGTCCCTCCCCAGCTTTCCTGTAGGTGCCCTTTAAATAGTGAAAGGCCACAAGAAGGTCTCCCTGAAGCCGTCTCTTCTCTAGGTTGAACATCCCAACTCTCTCAGCCTGGCTTCATCAACGTGGCTTGTCTCAGGGTTCCCAGACCTGCTCACCTGAGCAGTGACATCACCAGAGCTCCAACACTGTTTGTTTTCCCTATCTTGCTAAATACATGTAATTACAGTTTCATTCTCAAATACCCATTGAACTATATTTGCCCTGATATTAGATTGTTTTCCTTTAAATAAGGCAGCTAATTTTAACTACCAAATCTTACCACCAAGTTTTAACATTGGAGCTAGAAAACAGCAACACCTCCTTCCTTACGTGTGTTCTGCACCACTCAATAAAACGACAAAGACACATCCTGAATGTGCTTATTGGAGGTGCAGGGAAAAACACCAGCTGTAGCTATAATTCATATTTCTATAACAGCTGACGGATATTTAAGTTGTCACCTGTTGTTGGAAGGTGTTGGCAGAAAGCGGCCGTACATCACTCATGGGGTGAATCAGAGTGTCCATGGACCTGGATCGTATCTGAAACGCGTCAATCAAAAGTTATTTAAATATTTCATTGGCCAGACTCTAATCTTCACTTACCCCTTTAGAGATGTGTGGTTTTTATTAAGCCAGCTGCAGGGATCCTCTCCCACTTCCCTGTTTCTATGCCCCAGATTGTGGGGGACATGTGGCCCCAGCTTGGAGACACACAAGAAAAACCCCAGGGAGAGAAGCAGGTACCCTCATCAAGCCCAAACACACATCGCAGCAACTCACCATCTCAGAGAATCATAGAATGGTTTGGCTTGGAAGGGACCTCAAAGATCACCTAGTTCCACCCCCCTGCCATGGCAGGGACACCTCCCACTAGACCAGGTTGCTCAAAGCCCCATCCAACCTGGCCTTGAACACCTCCAGGGATGGAGCATCCACAGCTTCCCTGGGCAACCTATGCCAGTGTCTCACCACCCTCAGAGTGAAGAATTCCCTTCTAATTTATAATCTAAATCTCCCCTCTTCCAGTTTGAACCCATTACCCCTTGTCCTGTCACTACAGGCCTCAGTCTCAATCTCTCCCAATTTATCTTGCCTTCCATGGAAAAAAAAAACCTCAAAACCCAATAAATGTAACAAAAGAAAGCTCCTGTGGAGCCATCAGAGTTGACCCCTCGAAGTCCCTCCCCCGGCCCATCATCCCCCATCTCTGCTGCCATCTCCACCTCCATTTGGGGCAGAGCTGCACAGTCATAGGATCATTAAGGTTGAAAAAGACCTCTAAGATCACCAAGTCTAACCATCAACCCAACACTTCCATGACCACTAGATGATGTCCTGAAGTGCCATGTCTACATGGGTTTTTTTTAGTCTCTTATGGCTCTGACCCAAGAAAATGCTGCTCATTTAGTTTCCTCCAGCAGCCCACACTGCGTTGTTAACAAGGGGTTAATGTCTTCTGGGTTATAACGACTCCTATTTCAGACCCATTCCCCTTCCAAACTATAATTTTCGGATTGAACTAGGATAAGAAACAGTGGCTAAAACATCCAACCTTAAAATCAGGGATTAAAAACCCTCAGACTGACTGGATTTGGAATCCACAATGACTGAAACCATATTAAAGGGAGCAAAAACACTCACTGTGAACTTCCGTGATTACACAACACCAAAACTTCCAGCGGATTTCCCATCCTGGGTGGTTTTAGACCAGCTTAATTCCACAGCATCCATGGGGGTTTCCTAGTTTTTCCATCACACGTCCGAGAGCAGCCCCAGATATTAGATTTCTTATTTGCTTCCCGTCAGCCAGTCACTCAGCCGTTGCCGGATTGATGAGGGGGTGAACACTCCCCGCTGGTATTTACGCTACTTGAAGGTTTCTCATTCCTGTGAAAAACCAGACCATGGGGTTCGCTGCCTAAATGTGCATTTTTGTGCCAAACCCTAGCCCCACAGCGGGCATTTCTGGCGAGGGCTTCCATGATGAGGCTGTTCCGCAGCCGAGCAGAACGAAGACCCGTTGTTGTTTCATTGTATTATGGCCGCGTGATGCTGACAGCTTTACTGTCTTAAATCAATAAAAATGGGTGTTTAGAAATCGACGTGCCAGGGAGTAATGCAGCCAAGTGAAATTAAAATAAAACAAATTGAACCTTTTCAGACATTGAAAAGGAAATGGTCCTGGGAGCAGACGTCCTTCCCCATTTCTCTGCCTGCAATACAAAACACCAGTTATTGCCAGGGCAGCCTCTGCCTGACCCAGCAGCGAGGCTAGAAATGAAATCTCTCATTTCCAGAGGCTCCCGGACTGATGGTGCTGGCTCTGCAACGAGCACGAACACAACATTAAGCACTATATGAGTTCTGCTACCATCAACACATAAACAAGAGGAGCGCTCGGATACTCTGTTATTACAAATATCTGCAGGTAAAATGTAATCTTCCAAAACAGTTTGGCCTTCCGATGCAAAAATGAAGAAGACACACTGTGGTGCTTTGATGGTGATGAGTTTCTTCCTGGCAATAAAAGAGCCCGTCGTGGAGCTTCGCTTTCAAAGTGGCTGGTCTCAGACTCCACGTGAAGGCTGGCGTGGGGATTAACAGGCGTTAATGCATGGTGAGAAAAAACATGGTCCTTTGAGCCAGAAGAGCTGAGTTTCCTTCCTGAAACCCTCCTTTTTAAAGAATCATTCTTTTAAAGAGAAAAATGTTGATTTCTGTGTGTTGCGATTGCTTAAAATTGTTTCTCATAAAACTCAGAGAGGACATAAAGTAGTTTTTTTTATAAGAGGAAACCTGAATTCAAAGGTGGCCCCAACCACCCTAGAAAGAGGAGTCTGGAGCGCAAAACCCCACTATTTGCTTTAAAAATGATGACGTTCATACTGGGGAATTTGTGTCCTTTCTTAATGCTGCACTTGAGTTACAGAGCTTCTGTTGAGCGTTTATGCATTGGCAGCCAGGGGACAGGAGAGCAAACAAATCCAAAGTGCTCAGAGCCTGATCGACAAGTAGAGAGAATTAATATGATTTTGTACCTTTTAGATAACGATCTCTTCCTTAACACTGGTTTAATGTAGCCTAGAGATCATATGGTCCCATTTCCACTCAAATTCTTCTATTGTAGAACATAAAATTGATCTACAGACTTCGTGCATTGTCAGGTCTAACTTGCCGGGCTAATGGCACCTTGATAAATCGTTAATGCTTTTTCTATTGTCATCCTGACAGTTCCCCAAGAGTCATTTTCAATGTCAAGCTTTCACGGGGTTTGGCAAAATATCCTTATCCTGCATTAAGAAGACACATTGCATCACGTTCTCCCCATCCATTATGCAGGCACCGTTGACAGACAGCAAGAACACTATTTATTCTGTGGACCGTTAATAATAATTAGGGATTACCTGAAAGGCCAAGGTAACGTATTTGAAAAGCTGTGAAAACCAGTTCACCGAACATCCCCGATGTGAACGTACGTTTTCTAAGCACGGCCCAGATGGATTCTGCTCAAAATAAAGAGCGTGATGCTTTAAAAAAAAAGGTAGAATATATTACCTCTGTTCAGGCACTGTCTGGAGACTCGTCAGGACCGGAGCACTTCAGTTGCAGCTGCTTAAGAAACACAATTTTTAACTTTGTCCAGTAAAGAATAGAGTATATCCAGCAGACACTGCCACTCTCATTAAAGCAGCAGCGCTAATTAAACTAATTACACACACGGGGCTGGAAAACTGCTGGAGCCTCACAGTAAAAAGCGCCCCACATCATTCAAAAGGGCAATGAATTTTTAAGCATAAAATAGTGGGGAAAATATATGTAAATGAAATGTAACAAGCCATTAGCAAAAAAAAATCATGCCCTTACTTCGCTTAATACAAGACTTGTTTTAATGTCAGGCTGATAATTTTTTCCGTTGTATGAAAATTAACATAAATGTTGCACTAGAAGCACTGGAGTTCATAAACATCTCTTTACTGACCTGTTACACTTCCCTTACGCTTGGGATAATAACTGATAAGCAGTCGATAACTTCTGCCTTGTTTGGCAACAGCGAGTCCTTGTTTGGTGAGTAGAAGATTTATATACTATATGGTTGTGGGTAGTAAAAAAATGTGATATCACCAAAAAGAGAGAGATACTGGAAAGAATTCTATTAGTTAGGCACGCAAATAATTGGGAAAACTTCAAAATACACCCCGTTTATTTGCTCCTAGTGCTACACGTCTTTTAACCCCTCCCTGTCTCCAGTGAGGGAACGTGCCTGGGTGACGTTACAGGAACCACCAGAGAACTCTCTTCTGCTCCTCCGTGGCAGCTGTACGGAGGAAGCACCGGGATTTGTGGGAAGCTGCAAGAAAAATCCATTTCTGGGTAGATGCTTTTACCAAAATCCCCTTTGCTCACCACGCTGGTGATGGATGACAGCCACGGTAGGCCCAGAAATGATTCTCCTACAGAGCGGCTCCATCCGTCACAAACCCCAATTCACCTGTTTTCCCTCAGCACGATAAGTTCGAGCAGAGCCCTGTTTCACTTCAATTAATGTCAACGTTATATATTTCTTAATGACCGTAATGTATTATTTTCATGTGTAGCAGAGGCACATTTGTTTTTTGTGCTGCACTTTTACACCGAGCGCTTTGTATTCATAAATGTATATCGCTTGGATTTATTTTGCAGAGAGGAAATTTCCATTTTGTTACTGTTAATAAGCCGTTTTCTGTTTACACGAACATCTGTAAAGGAGGTAGAAAGAAGCCTGCAGAGTTTAGAAAATGGAAAGAAGTTTTCTATTTTTCCCACTTACCATGTAAGCCTCAATATGTCAGGGCAATACTGGGCACAGCCACAGTTCAGAGCCAGCTCCAGAGTAAGTCTGGTATAAAACTGGCCGATTGCTGCCCACTGGGCACCTCTGGAGAAAGAGGGAATCCTCCACAGGACCTCCTCATGGGTTGGGAAAGCCGGCAGCAAAATGCTGCCCACAACTTCTTCATCGGCCCTGGGACCAGAGGTGATGTGAACGGTATCACCTCCTCCAAGGAGGAGCTCTGGAAACAACTTTTACATCAATATTTACAATTTTAGCATGAAAGTCCACAGTAAAGCTGGAGAAACGCAAACTTTGGGAGTCAGCGTTGGCATCTGGCATGGCGAGGTGCCGGAGCAGTGCGTCGATGTCACGCTTCGTGTTCCGACCTAGAAAAACCATTGTGTTAAGCGCTAACCAGGTCCTCAGAGACCGGACAATTATTTTCTGAGCTATATAAGCCCTGACAGCTTTAGTGACGCTGCTATATTGCAGTGTTGTAATAAAAGGCCCATCAGGCTCCTCTGATGTGTGTATATATTAGGCGGGTGTCCGGGTAAGGCTGCACACACTCCCTGGCTCTGCGTCTGCTCAATTAACACTGACAGGCTGGTAACGAGGTGATCTGTGCCTTCCCCACCCGCCCTGCACTGGGTGCGGGATAGGGATGTTGCAGTACCTCTGTGACGCCAGATGTTGCCAGATGTGCGCTGCTTACCTTGAAAAATAGGCCTTTGTTTTAAGACGACAGGCTCCAATTCCATCCGTTTTCCTGAAACGAGCCTGCTGCTGGCCTGGAAATTTCCACACCAAGTTTCACCCTGAGCAAACATATCAAACAAATTATTAGCGGCTGGCTAAGAAAGGAGGGGAAATGATGGAAAAGCCGATAGCCTCCTTAAATAAGGGTAACAGCACCACCGGGCCTCCCCATAATGATCCCTGCGCTTGCAGGTTGTATTTTTTCCCTCCTTTCCCCAGCGATACCTTAGGTTAAGTACAGGCACAGATGACACTCAACAGTTCTCAGGAAGACAAATAAACAAAAATTCCCCTGTAACCAATTTTTCTCTTTCCTATCAGAGGAAGCAAAGACAAGTCAGTCTGCTGGAAACAGAATTTCATCCTGCCTATATATGACTGCAAGTGTTTAGAGATATTTGGTAGTAGAAGAAATTGCCCCGCTATCTTTCCATTTCTCCTTGACACGCATCCAAAAGAACATCGATATTTCTGTTAAGACGTTGCTCGACTTCACTGCTGTGATGCTGCTATAGCTCTTCCCTTTCCTTTAATTATTTTCTTCTGTATACAGCAATTTGTTTTTCCCCAACTGATAAATATCATCAATTTAAGGAATGTTACTATAATATAACTCCATGAATATATTTAGCATATAGAAAGCGTGTTCTCCCTTCGTCATTATAATAGAAATACAACTTGATTTATAATATCATTCTCTCCTACAATCAATTCACTTTTTCTATGAAAAATCTGCAGGTGTTGAAAAGAGGAGAGATAGTATTTGCCACTGGTTTTGGTTTGGGTTTTTTTCATCTTTTCTATTTTAAAATCGACTTTGTGGCTTTTTGGAAAGGGGGAGGTGGGCTGGGAGCGGGGCACCTGGCAGCCCAACACCCCTGGCAGCCCAGCCTCTGAATCCAGAGACAGACTCAGAATCACAGAATTGTTTGGGTTGGAAGAGACCTTTAAGATCATTGAGTCCAACCATTCCCCCAACACTGCCAGGGAACCACTAACCCATGTCCCTCAGCACCACATCTCCACGGCTTGGAAACCCCTCCAGGGATGGGGACTCCACCACTGCCCTGGGCAGCCTGGGACAGCCATTGACAACCTTTTGGGGAACAAATTTCTCCTAATATCCAACCTAAACCTCCCCAGGTGCAGCTTGAGGCCGTTTCCTCTTGTCCTTAAAACTTGGCTATTGGGCCTTACGCCTAGGAGGAATGGAAGACACATTCACCATGCCCACAGACCCATGCAGCTCTGCATGGATATCTGAGCATCTTCCTGGAACATCACCAGACTTTTCCGGATGGAATGGTGGCAGTGGGGAAGGAGATGCTCCTCTCCAGCTGCTCCTGACCATCCATCCACTGGGATGCAGGAACCCACCTTGCCCAGTCATCTCTTGCAGAGCAGATTGGATGGCAGAATCACAGAGCCACAGACTGGTGGGGGCTGGAAGGGACCTCTGGAGATCATCGCGTCCAACCCCCCTGCTCCAGCAGCTCACCCAGAGCAGGGGGCCCAGGAGTTATTCATGCTAAGGAAGTTTCTGTCCATCTCTAATCATGCTTCTCACAAGCTATCTCCCCTTTGCCAGATCTCTCCACCACAGAGATTTTAGAACTGCAGACCCAATATTTGCAAATTCTCAACTGTAATTTTTTTTCCAAACACCTGCTACCTTTTCTTAAATTGTTGCTCAGAAATACACACCATTTTTTCCCTCCATCTCTCATATGTAAGGGAGGCATTTGTTGAATGATGTTTTGATGGATCTCAGCTGCCAACTAGAAGTGGCACAGTGGGTTTGTACGTTTTCAACAACAGCTTTTGTTCTTGGGCTATGGTTTCCCAACCCACACTCGGTGCTAAACGCATTGTCTGCACTATAGTGATTTCTGCCTCGAATCTTCCAACATCTTTCAGTACTTTTAATATCCTTGGAGATGCTGACAACTCGACAGGGCAGGACCCTACATGACCTGCTCGAGAAGGAGGATGGGCTGGAGGAGCTCTGGAGGTCTGTTTACATCCACATCATAGAAACATAGACTGGTTTGTGTTGGAAGGGACCTCTAAAGCTCATCTAGTCCAAGCCCCTGCAGGGAGCAGGGACATCTGCAACTAGAGCAGGTTGCTCAGAGCCCCGGCCAACCTCACCTGGAATCCTTCCAGGGATGGGGCGGCGACCACCTCTCTGGGCAACCTGGGCCAGGCTCTCACCACCCTCAGCAGAAAAATTTCTTCCTTCTTTCTAGTCTAAATCTTCCTCATTTAGTTTCAGACCATCGCCCCTTGTCCTGTCCCAACAGGCCCTGCTCAGAAGTCCATCCCCATCTTTCTGACAGGCACCTTTAAGTCCTGAAATTCTGTGGCTACATTTTTCCTTAACAAATGGCAAAATTTTTCTCTCAACCAGGTTGCTGGGTTTTTTTGAAAGGCACCGCAGATACTGCCATTTGCTGTATTTTCAACTCATTTTGAATACTCGGAAGGGATTTAAAGTGCTTTTCAATGTGCATTTTTGTTATTATTTCTCTACCAGAGGCCTTTTTACATTGACTGTATCCTGGAGTAATGTGTATGTATCAGGCAGCAGGTACTGCACGATGCTGTCAAATTGTATAAAGTACTACAATTTTGCTAAAGAAGTGCAAATCTTTGCATTTTTTCTGTATCACGAATATATTTCCTTATAAAATAAATACCCACCAGACATGATTTTTTCTTGGTGTAGGCATGCCCAGGGAAAATCTCACTTGCCTGCTCCGTGCTCCCTGCCCACCCTGCTCTCTCTCATTATTAATTTTTCGCCCCAAACAACGGTGCACAATCCTGTGGCTCCATGCCCGGGTGGGACTGGTGTCTGTAGCCTGTGGGGTGTGAGAAAGCAGTGCAAATAGAATCGTAGAATCGTTTTGGTTGGAAGAGACCTTTGAGATCATCAAGTCCAACCATTCTCCCAGCACTGCCAGGGCACCACTAACCCATGTCCCTCAGCACCACATCTCCACGGCTTGGAAACCCCTCCAGGGATGGGGACTCCACCACTGCCCTGCCCAGCCTGGCACAGCCCTTCACAGCCCTTGCCAGCAAGAAATTGTTCCTCATGTCCAACCTAAACCTCCTCTGGTACAACTTGAGGCCATTTCCTCTTGTCCTATCACTTGTTCCTTGGGAGAAGAACCCAACCCGACCTGGCTCCAACCTCCTTTCAGGGAGTTGTGCAGAGCCAGAAGGTCTCCCCTGAGCCCCCTTCTCTCCAGGCTCAACACCCCCAGGTGCCTCAGCCGCTCCTCACCACACTTGTGCTCTAGACCATCTTCACTGCTCTACTCTGGACACGCTCCAGCACCTAATGGAGCAGCACTAAAGGTTCTTTAGCTATGGCAGGTGATGTGATTTACAGTGGGTGTGTTGGGTAGAAATTCTTGCAAAATATTGGCTTGAAACTCCTACTCTTCCATCTATATATAAATGAATCATTATTATAAATCTTATATTCCATACTCCTTTCTAATCAGAAATTACAACCAAACTATCCACCTACTTCGACCTTTCCATTTTCGTTCTGGTCTCTCCTGGATTGATGTCCTATCACTTGTTAAAAACTCCTTCCTTTTCTGATATAAATATTCACTAGATGCAGTTTCTTTTGTCTGCACAATAAATATCTCTGTGAAGCTCACCAGGAAATTAAAGCGGAGCCTGAAGCTGACTGTCCTTGGATGATGTACTGCGAGCGAACTGTGTCCTATGGGGATTGTTCCGGTCCCTGAACATCATACTTCTTGTATCTAAACATCAAAATATGTTTTCTTCCAACTTCCAAACAGCAGTACACATATAAATTTCCTAATGGATTTTCTGTTTAGCTGCCACTTTAGCTGATCCAGTAGACAGAAATACAGCAGCAACACCCACTTATTTTAAAAGTACCTGAACGTTCCCAAAGTTGCTTTGAATTTGGTTTGATAGCCTGAGACTTTGAGTAGCAGAGAAAACTGCATAATAAGCACTTCCTTTCAAACTCCTTCCTGGTTCCCATTATGAGAATCATCGTTGCTGGGTGGGAGATTAAGAAAAGCTATTAAAGCCATTCTTCCAAGCAGGTTTTTCAAATTTAGTGAGAACAAAAGCCTTGCAGCCGGAGGTGTCTATTCCCTCGTCCCCTCGCACTCCTTCCAGCTCTGGCTGAGCCATCAATTGCCCAAAATTGCCATTTGCTTCCTCTCAGTCGTGTTCTTCAGGAAGCTGTTGAACACAATGACAGGACAGGGCTGTTGTGCACGTTATAAGGCTGCAAGAGTTCAGCACTTGACTTATTATTCTTTACATAAGCAAAAAGAAATGCACTATTATAACTGGTGTGCCCTCAGTTCAGAGCTGCAGCTTCCTCCTGCCACCCCCAGCGCTGTTCTCCATAGAGCTGTGAGCTGATCCTTTCCTAGGACAGGTCTAACTTTGTAATTTCAGCATTGAACTTGGCTAAAGAGGGGACATGGGGTTTTCAAGCTCTGCTGCTGGCCTGGACCTCAGTCTTGCTGAGCTCCATGGTCAGCCCTAGTACCAGAAATTCAATTTTCTGCCATGGCTTCTTGGGAAACAAGCTCAAAATGGGTTAGTATGTTCTTTTAACATTTTGCCCTTACTTTCAGGCAGGATACCGGAGCAGGATTGAATGCCAGAGTAGTCTAGAAGGATAAAAGGGGATGTCTGTTCTCCATCCATCAGCAGCTAAAGCGCATTAATCAGTGTCATGAAAGCTGTTCCTGGCTTACATCCTGGCCAGAGTCCAGCTTGTGCTGGGACTGGTATATTGGTTTTGGATAGATTAGCTCTCAGTCAGTCTTTAGCTGTCTTGCTGGGGAATTATTGCGCTATAATACAGTCTGTAATTACATGCTCACATGATATCTTTTCCATTCAATGCACAGGATGGAAATGTATGGAGAAGCATTAAGGTTGCAGGGACAAATATGAATTTGACCTTCAAGTGCTTACAATCTAAAAAACTTCCTTTTTCCACAGCCTTTCAAAAACTATGTTAATTACAGAGTGGCCTGAGTTGCCAGGCTACACCAAAGTTTCTGCTCTTGCTGGTGAGTAGTCCAGAATCCATAGGATGTAGAACAGGTTAAGGGAAATTCAGTCATGGACACACACAGGCAGAGAAGTTAAACAAGAGCAACACTTCCAAAAGCCACGCAGCGAGGGGACACCTCATCGAGGGGAGAGTGCAGCAGTTTCACTTGTACATGCTCCTCTCCACACCACTTTTTTGCATCCACCTAAAGCATCTGGATTCCTCCAGCTGCAGTGCCAAAACCACCACAAAAGTGTTCTCTGGAAATCCCAGCATGGTGGGGGTTTGAAGGGACTTCCAGAGATACCTCATCCAACCCCTCTGCTAAAGGAGGGTCGCCCAGAGCAGGGGGCCCAGGATCGTGTCCAGGCACCTTTGGAATCTCTGCAGAGAAGGAGACTCCACAACCTCTCTGAGCAGCCTGGGCCAGGCTCCGACACCCTCACACCAAAGAAGTTTCTCCTCCTGCTCAGATGGAACCTCCTGGGTTCCAGCTTGTGCCCGTTGCCCCTTGTCCTGTCACCGGACAATGAAGTAGGTCTGCCCAGCATGACATGGTACCATGCCGAGGTACATGCTGCACTCGATGAGATGTGAGGAGGTGATGAGAGCACAGAGACACTGAAGATGGCCAGAAAGAAATCTCTTACTTCAGAGTACATGCAGAACTAAATGCAATTAATTGTTTAGATACAAAGTGTCCTTTTACCCAAGGTGATTTTAAACTAAAATTGTTCCAGCTGGTCTGCACCCCTGACACATCCTCCTTCCCACAGGTTCTCTTTCCATACATAGAATCATTCCGGTTGAAAAAGATCTTCAAAATCATCAAGTTCAATCGTTAACCCAGCACTGCCAGGTCACCACTAACCCATGGCCCTCAGCACCACATCTACACAGCTTTTCAATCCCTCCCCAGATGTCGACTCCACCACTGCCCTGGGCAGCCTGCGACAGCCCTTCACTATCCTCTCCATGAAGAAATTTCTCCTCATGTCCAACCTAAACCTCCTCTGGCACAACTTGAGGTTGTTCCCTCTTGTCCTCTTGCTTGTTCCTTGGGAGAAGAGACCAATCCCCACCTGGCTACAACCTCCTTTCAGGGAGTTGTCAAGAGCAACAATAGCTCCCCTGAGCCTCCTTTTCTCCAGGCTCAACAACCCCAGGTCCCTCCACTGCTCCTCACCAGACTCATGCTCTAGACCTTTCCTCAGCTTCATTGCCCTTCTCTGGACACGCTCCAGCCTCTCAATGTCCTTCCTGGAGTGAGAGGGTTCAAAACTGAGCCCAGGATTTGAGGCGTGTCCTCCCCAGTGCCGAGTCCAGGGGGACAATCCCTGGTCCTGCTGGCCACACTGGTGCTGACACAAGCCAGGATGCTGGTGGACTTCTGGGCCACATGCTAGCTCATCTACAGCCAACTGTTGACCAACACCCCAAGGCCCTTTTCCACCAGCCACTTTCCAGTTGCTCTTTCCCCAGCCCGGAGCATTGCTGGGGGTTGTTGTGACCCATGGGCAGGACCCGGCACTTGGCCTAGTTTACATCTCACTTTGCTTTGAGTGCAAAGTAGCCAGTTTGGCAACTGCACCATCAGATGTTCCAAGCTTGTCACCTAAGTGCATTTCTGGCCTTCCTGACCCCGAAGTTGTTTGCCAGCAAAAGCACCGTTTAGCGGTGATGCTCTGGAGGAAACAATCCCACTACAGCTCGTGATGCTGAAACCCCATTTTAAATGCCATTATATTTAGTTTTAGCGCTCAAAGCCAGTCTCGGATTTTAATGGCCAAGAAGGAAAACAACCTGGTGACAGAAGCACCAGTGCAAATATTGAACAAGTCTCCATCATGATGGGCATTAGCCCCCCTGACTCTCACGTGGTCCATGCATGGGCCGTAGTTCACTGCTCGGATCCCTGAAAAGGCTTTAAAATGTGTCATGAATAATAACAGGCTGAGGACGGTAAAATTTCTTTTGCTGAGGGAGGAAGCAATTAAACCATTCACTGGAAACTGTTAATATGTCCCATAATTACGAGTAGACAGCGATGCCACTTTTTAACCGCCACCTCAGCAGGTGTGATGCAATAACAACACACTCCGCTGCTAAGCCCACTTGTAATAAACTTTGCCCAAGTAATTCTGCTTTCTGCCTCGAGCAGAATGTTTCTCTCACGGTATGAGCAGTTACTGCCTGGGACACACACGCCCCTCCTGCAAAGCCTCTTCTACCCCACCATGCTCGGATGACTGCAGTGTCCAAGTCCTGCCCACGCCAGTAACAACGTGCACCTGGCCTCAAGGAAAGCTCCTCTATGACAGAACAATACAGAAAAGAGAACTTGTGCAAAAACAGCCCCTTTGGTACCTCTCCTCTGAAGGGCAGAAAGGGACTAATCTCATGAGTTTGGTTCCTTCTGGTCTTTCGTACTCTTCTCAATTCAGATCACAGAATCATAGAATTGTTTTGGTTGGAAGAGACCTTTAACATCATCAAGTCCAACCATTCCCCCAGCACCGCTAGGGTACCACTAACCCATGTCCCTCAACACCACATCTCCATGGCTTGGAAACCCCTCCAGGGATGGGGACTCCACCACTGCCCTGCCCAGCCTGGCACAGCCCTTCACAACCCTTCCACAGAAGAAACTGTTCCTCATGTCCAATCTAAACCTCCTCTGGTACAACTTGAGGCCATTTCCTCTTGTCCTATCACTCGTTCCTTGGGAGAAGACACTGACCCCCCCCATCTGACTCCAACCTCCTTCCAGGGAGTTGTTGAGAGCAAGAAGGTCTCCCCTGAGCCTCCTTTTCTCCAGGCTCAACACCCCCAGGTCCCTCAGCTGCTCCTCACCACACTTGTGCTCTAGACCCTTCTCCATCCTCACTGCCCTTCTCTGGCCACGCTCCAGCCCCTCAAGGACCTTCTTGGAGTGAGGGGCCCAAACCTGACCCCAGGATTCAAAGTGTTCTTCTGTATTTTGCAGTGTCTCTCAATAAATATGTCTTAAATTATAATAATTTTTTTCATTTTAATGCTTAACATTCAAAATTTGTTTCTTTTGCACTAAAGTGATGATGGGCTAATCTGATGTTTTAGGACTAATTTTGGGGCTAACCAAAGTTAGGTTAGGACTAAGTAATTTTAGGCAATTTTAGGATTATCATTTTAGGATCAAATTTCAGATTACTTAGGTCTTTCTTTCAGAACACCAAGACTGCACTTCACATCAAAGGACACTGAGCTTTTTGCACACGGCGAGTTTCAGTCACAGTTTGAGACTGGTGAGCTTTTTTTTTTCTTTGAGAGCTTCTGGTTGGTTTTTTTTCCCCCTGGTTTTCAGTTTAAGCAAAAGCTAAATGATTTAATTCTGTTTACCCGGTCATTACCTCCTACTCTGAATTACCATGACAGCAGTTTTCATCTACAAGGTCTGCATCTGCTTTTTATTTACTCTCCATGATGAAGCCACATCGCTCTGCTCAGACATTGTCAGAGTTACAAAGCACATGTTTAGTTGTGCACTGCGGGCTTGGACAGAGAGAATATAAAAATGTGCAGCAGATCCACAGACATCAATGGGATGGAAAGAATACATGGTAGCACTCAATTGCCAACTCAGAGCCTGTTTCCAGGGAAAATAGATGTAAACAAGGTTTTTCATCTGTCTGGTGGGCATTTTTTTGATGGAGGTATTCAAAACAGATTCACTTTCCACGGGAGAGGCTTCCCTCAGGACTACTCCATCCCTCAGCAAATAGCTCCTCTAAGTCAATGAGCGCTGAAACACAACAAAAACACTCCAGTTCTGATCCTCCAGGCCTTGAACGTGCGGAGCATAAATGTCCATGGGGGAGGGAGAGTGATGATACTCTTATTTAATTATTTATTTTTTTTTTTCTTACTTGCCATATCCAGCCAGGAGGGATTTCCACACACAGATGGATTTGTGAACAATGCAGCCAACAGTAAAAGAAACATGTCTAAAAATCTACATTATAGACGTCCTTGGTCCATAGCCTTGAGCACTTAGAATCATAGAATCATTAAGGTTGGAAAAGACCTCTAAGACCAAGTCCAACTGTCAACCCAACACTACCATGACCACTAGACCATGTCCTGAAGTGCCACATCTACATGTTTTGTTGAACCCCTCCAGGGATGGGGACTCCACCACTGCCCTGCCCAGCCTGGGACAGACCTTCACTATCCTCTCCATGAAGAAATTTCTCCTCATGTCCAACCTAAACCTCCCCTGGCACAACTTGAGGGCATTTCCTCTTGTCCTATTCCTTGTTCCTTGGGAGGAGAGACCAACACCTGCCTCTCTACAACCTCCTTTCATGTAGTTGTAGACAGCTCAAGGATTTAATACACCAGGTTCATGGTAACATGATGGGCATTCTTCCCCTACCAATTCTTCAGAATTTAAAAAATATACTAAAAATATTATTTTGGCACAATTTCTGTTTCCCACTGCCTTGATAATATTGCCTTTAATCTTAAAAACAGCATTATAAAAATAGAATAGTGCAGTTAAAGAGTAAATGTAGCTTTTTCTGTCATCCACTAAGCACATTAGAATCTATGTATAAATATATACACACATACCTGTCAAATTTCAGATAAAAAGTCCCTACAAAGCCTGGAGAAGAGAGGGCTCCAGGGAGACCTTCTTGCAGCATTTCAGTACTTCAGGAGGCCTATCAAAAAGATGGGGACAGACTTTTGAGCAGGACCTGTTGGGACAGGACAAGGGATGATGGGTTTAAACTAAAAGAGGGAGATTTCGACTAGAGAGAAGGAAGAAATTTTCTACACTGAGTGCAGGGAGAGCCTGGCGCAGGTTGCCCAGAGAGGTGGTGGCTGCCCCATCCCTGGCACCATTGCAGGTGAGGTTGGCCGGGGCTCTGAGCAACCTGCTCTAGTTGCAGATGTCCATGGTCTGTGCAGGGGGGTTGGACTAGATGGGCTTGAAAGTTCCCCTCCCACTCAAACCATTCTTTGATCCTAAATTTCCTTTTCCATCTCTCTTCAGAGCCAAGGTAAAATAATGAATTATATGACGACTCCAGAAAACAACAAGCTTTTTGTTGTTAACTCATTTCTATTGTCTCAGTACTAATCCACAAACTGGTGATATCACATTTTCACTTACGATGCATGAAGGGCGTCAAGCTCAGCGTGTGTAACAGACTCATCCTGTCTGTACTTCTCATCGGCAGTTCCTTTAACGGAGATAACGACACATGTTTGCATTTCTAGCATATGTTGTTTCTCTTCCCAGCGTAGCAGCTCCTGAAAGGCTGATACCTTCCAACGTGACAAATCTGACTGTGGTGCAGGAAGCACAAAATCTTCAAAGAGCCGCGTATCGTTGCTGCAACTGCTCCATGCGTCCGTGTACGTCGTCCAGTGGGAGAGTTTCCAGGGGAAACCACTCACAGAGGGAGTAATTAATGGAAGTCGCTGCTCCACAGGTTTGTATCTACACTTGCTCTGCTTCTAGAGGCTTTTCCATGCAAAGAAGGAAAACTGCATAAAGTGACAGCCAAGATCTGCTCAAAAAGGAATAAATCCAGCATGTACCAAACTCGAGTGAGACCTGCAAGAGGTTGGGGGAAGGTAAAGAGTTATGATATGTGTCCAGGAAAGCTGCATCTTCTCTCTACAACATAGATTTCCTTAGTAACGCTTTTGCCCTAAATAAACAATGCTCTACTTTAAAAAAAAAAATGTGCTGAGGACTCACAATTGCCATTGCCTGGGAGACAGGTGAGACATGAGGAGCCTCACGTTGATCCACACTGGGAGGAGATCAACCAAGGCTGCTACTCCCGGTTCTGAAACTTTCACTGCTGCTCTCCTGGAGAGCCCCAAGACAGATAGATGTGCTGCAGCTTCAAAACACAGAGCAGTTTTGCTACTCTGTAGCATTTTGGGCCCATGTAATTTTGGGCCCATCCCCTGCATACCTCCAAGGTCAGTATGTTAAAAAACCACTGATATCTAGGTCTCTGTTATCACCTCTAGAAGTTGAAGGCTCTCCGAACCTCTGTGGTCACCGGAGGACCATGCAGTGATGTGCCATGGCATGGGTCAAAAGCAACTCCTGGTTGAGAGTCCTGAAGAAGCAGGAGCCTCACTCTGTACTCTAGACTGCATCATCTCCTGGCCAAAAGGAGCCCTGGGTGAATTATTAACACACCTGATTATAAAGCTCAGGTAAGAGTTTGCAAAAATGCCTCTTAGCATGTTTTCTGGGGTGAGTCCTGCAGACATTGGTTATTTAAATCCATCTTCCATTCTCCTGCATACCAAATTTGCTAGTGTTAGCTAATCTGCTTGGTGTCAGATGAAAGTTAAGATAATATGAATACTTAAAGGCTCCATTTGACACAAATTCTCAGATAAGACACGGTGAAGTGGGAGACATCTCTGAAATAATTCACTCGGCGTCTCCCCACAGCTCATATCCTTCATTTTACCACCATCTCCTTTTCCCTGCAAATTCTCCCATCCAGCTTGCAAATTCTGCAAAATGTGATAGCAGTCTCAGATGACCCTCTCAAAACCACGCCAGTGACACCAAAACACAAGACCCAAGTAAAATACAGAATTAACTGCTTGGTTTGACGTCACTTCTCCCTCGGGAGGGAAAACGCAACCCCGGCATCTTTGTCAGAACACTTGAGTCGTTTTGGCAAAATTTGTTTCCATATTAATCCAGATCAAGGTGAACTAATGCTAATAATACAACTATGATAATAAACTGACAGAAGAGGCCGACAAAAATATAAATTAGCAATTCATATGGTCAATATGAATGTATATTTGGTAGCATAAGGTGTCTAGTAGGGGAGAGAAGTTGGGGAGAGTAAATCGGACAAAAATAGGGTATCAAAGGCAGGGGGAGAGTGGTTCTTTGCAAACACGCTTATGATTTTTTTTCCAACATCATCCTTTGACTACAAAATTTGAATTTTGTTCAAATAAAGTTACGACTTTCTGTGATAATCTCAGCGTGGATGTGAAATTTAGGGGGAAAAATGAGTATTGTGTCGTGTCTAAACTCAGTCTCATGTAAGAAGCCTGTTTTTATCTTGGAAAAAAATTTCTTTTTCCATTAAAAGTAGTTTTTATGAGTAGTATTTGGTCCAGCCTGCTGGTGGTAGGCCAGTATTAATTAACATTTCCTCCCTCTCTTTTCACTCTTGTATGTCATCTGACTCCATCCCAACCATCAGCACCATGTGCTATTTTTCTGCCCAGTGAATCAGAGATTTGCGCACTGGATGAGAAGAAACGAACTGATGGAAATCTTGCATTGCTTAACAAACATGAGGGCCTTTCAGATAATAGAAGCCAAGTTTTCAAGACTAAAAAAACATCCTTTTGTTTGATATGGCATCTTTCCAACACATAACAAGATCCCTCATCTACATCCATAATTATTTCTCCTTCTGGACTGCCGTGGCAGATGGGTGTATTAAATATCAACATAAAGCTCAACTCATATCACCAGAATTGTGATGCTTATTAGAGGAGATTAAATTTTGGGATGGTAATAATGGATATTTTTCCTCATTTCCTGTGTGTACCTAACTTGAGATTTGGGGTCTGGTTTGCAGGTGGGTCTGGCACTTACCTGGATAGAAAATTAGCTGAAGAGTGCAGGTAATGCTGACAAAGCCATGCTGCACCCCTAAGAGAGTTTCATAGAGTAGAATCACAGACTGGTTTGGGTTGGAAGGGACCTTTCAAGGTCATCTGGTCCAATCCCCCTGCAGGGAGCAGGGACATCTGCAACTAGAGCAGGTTGCTCAGAGCCCCGGCCAACCTCACCTGCAATGGTGCCAGGGATGGGGCAGCCTGGGCCAGGCTCTCACCCCCCTCAGTGTCAAACATTTCTTCCTTCTCTCTAGTCTAAATCTCCCTTTTTTAGTTTAAAACCACCACCCCTTGTCCTGTCCCAACAAGCCCTGCTCAAAAGTCTGTCTCCAGCTTTTTGATAGGCCTCTTGAAGGAAGTACTGAAATGCTGCAAGAAGGTCTCCCTGGAGCCTTCTCTTCTCCAGGCTGAACAAGCCCACCTCCCCCAGCCTGGCCTCCCAGCAGAGGGCTTCCACCCTTCCATCATTGCTGGGGCCTCCTCTGGCCCCGCTCCACCAGGTCCATGTCTCTGCTGTGCTGAGGACTCCAGAGCTGCCCCAGCACTGCAGGGGGGTCTCCCAGAGCGGAGCAGAGGGGCAGGATCCCCTCCCTGCCCTGCTGCCCACGCTGCTGGGGATGCAGCCCAGGAGGCCCCAGGTGCAGGACCTTGCACTTGGCCTTGTTGAACCTCATGAAGTTCACACAGGCCCTATTGGGCAGAGGCTGTTGAAGCTGTTGCATTTGCAGACGTTCAGGTCGCACAATAGTAGACGTATCCCAGAATAATTCCTCTGCATAGAGAGCTAGTCCCTAAATCAATAACCAGGATTATCTGATCAAAAGCAGAGTTACAGGGTAATACCAAGCTTCCAAGATGCTCGTGGGCTTGGGGAAGACTGGGCAAAGCTTGTCCCGTCCCTGTGCTGAGCTCTTGTGACACACAGTGCACTTGTGTCACCCACAGATTATCTCCACACACCAGAACTCCCAAATCCCCCTCTCAAGACCAGTTTATATACAGCCCCTTAAAAGATGTGGGGAAATCCCCATTTGCTCACAGACAAAGGATTTAAAAAAAAAACAACCCAAAAGATACAATTTTGCAGACGACAGCCAAACCCAAACGAGGCAGTTAGTACACACCTATTAAACAAGAGGCTCTCTGGATGATCAAGGTCTAAGTGCCTGCAATAAATCATTTGAGTAGCTTTACTTTTTATGATTCCCCTTCTCCCTATTACTAATTGCAAGCTTCCCATTAGCTTTAATTACAGCAACGGAACGTTCAGCAGTCATACAACATTTATCAGTCTAGCTGCAATGACCCCTAGATGTTTTTTCCTGAAATATGGCTAATTTTATATAGCACTGGTACCAAATAATATGCCTTTTCCTTATGAGTAATATGTGAGAAAGCATTAAAAGAGACACGAGTAACTGAACAATAAGCACGTTTATAACATCCTTTAAAAGCTTTGTGCTAAAGCCAGCAAGCATGCTGTGTGCTAGACAAGGGCCTAAAAATCACAGAATCGACTTGGTTGGAAAAGACTTTCAATATCATCCAACCATTAACCCAGCACTGGCAGGGCACCACTAAAACATGGCCTTCAGCACCACATCTACACAGCTTTTCAATCCCTCCCCAGATGTCGACTCCACCACTGCCCTGGGCAGCCTGTGACAGCCCTTCACTATCCTCTCCATGAAGAAATTTCTCCTCATGTCCAACCTAAACCTCCTCTGGCACAACTTGAGGTTGTTCCCTCTTGTCCTCTTGCTTGTTCCTTGGTAGAAGAGACCAATCCCTACCTGGCTACAACCTCTTTTCAGGGAGTTGTCAAGAGCAACAATATCTCCCCTGAGCCTCCTTTTCTCCAGGCTCAACACCCCCAGGTCCCTCAGGCACTTCTCACCAGACTCATGCTCTAGACCCTTCCCCAGCTTCATTGCCCTTCTCTGGACACGCTCCAGCCCCTCAGTGTCCTTCCTGGAGTGAGAGGGCCCTCTTCAATCCTCTTCAATTCCTTGTGGCGTGACAATGGGATCTCTCAGAGGAAGAGGGTGACATTCATCTCAAAATTACTTTTTTTTCCCATTCTCTACAGGCATTAATTAACTCTAACCCCATCGCATTTTTCTGCACCTCTCCAGGAAGTTTGTGCCACAGATGGAGGCCCCGCCGAGTCGCAGCACCCCCACCTAGAGAAGTGGTATCAGTACTCAGAATAAAATGCACATGACAGCGGCTGACAGCACAACGACAAGGGAAATAAACTGTGCACTTAGTGGGAGCTCCTGTGTGATTTCTCACCAGATCACCTCATGAAAGCAGCATTTGCACTTAAAGCCAAAGCTGCTTCTCCACTAAGCAATCACCAACACATGCTGCCTGGAGAAATGGGGGGTGAGATGGGCTCCACTAACACCCCACAGTCCAAGGGGAAGCCAGTGAATGTGCTCCAGATTATCCTACTTATTTCATACTCTGTATGTGACGCTATAGGTGCTCCTCAAATCACAGCGAGGATCCTGAAGCAGGAGAGTGAAGGTGCAAGTGAAGCACACAGACCCATCTCCTGCAACTTCTGCTCCAGCTGAAGGCACCTAAACTCACCACATATGTCCCTGTTTAGTAAGACCCCCAGCTCATTTTCTCGCAAAAGGCTCAAGGAAACATTGTTTTCCAATAAAAGCATCACAAAGAAGAAGAAATACCTGCCAGAGACCTTAAAGGCTTATTCCAGTAATGGTAATAAGCACTATAAATGTCTTTTTTTACACTTAAAAGTGTGTATCATAACTATAAATTTTAATAGTCTTTACTAAAATGTTCTTCTTCACTGTGAGCAGTGGATTTTTAGTGATAGATACTATATAAAAAAAACCAAAAAAAATTGCAAAATACACAATGATTATTCTGCAGAAAAGCTGATCTTTTAAATTTGAATTTATCTACAACAGTTCATCCCTTCTGTCCTTTTGTAGCCTTTTTGCTAACCTACTGAAGAACTTCACAGTCACTGAAATTACCACCGTTTTACTTTTAAATCAATTGGCTTAATTCATTATGTTCCACTATAGAGCAAGATAGTGGTGCTAATCATATTTTCCAGTCTAAAAATAAATATATTTACCCCAAAATTTGTAAAATACAAAGGCACATAGAAAGCACACGTGGAAGCTGCTGGTTTTGAAGCTGGAGACAAAAGAAGGAAAAAAAAATTTGAAAGAATACTGGAATCACGGAAAAATCTCCACAAAAGAGCTTTTGACCTAAGCCTTGACCCAAAGGAAGCTACAGAAGTGGGAGATAAGACACTATTTCTTTTTTGATTCTTCAAGAAAAATAAGGCTTTTATGTTTTCTCTAAGATTCTTCAATCAATCATTTATCAGCAGTCCTGACTAACTGGGGAGGTCCCAGTGCCAACTGGAGGTAAGCAAATGTGACGGTCATCTACCAGAAGGGCTGGAGGGAGGATCCAGGGATCTACAGGCCTGTCAGCCTGACCTTGGTGCTAAGAAAGGTTATGGAGCAGGTCATCTTGAGGACAACCAAGTGACCAGGCCCAGTCAGCATGGGTTTATGAAAGACAGGTCCTGCTTGACTAACTTGATCTTCTATGACAAGGTGACCCACGTAGTGGATGAGGGAAAGGCTGTGGATGTGTCCACCTGGATTTTGGTAAAGCCTTTGACACCATTTCCCACAACATTCTCCTGGAGAAACTGGTGGCTCACGGCTTGGATGGATGTTCACTTTGCCGGGTGAAAAACTGGCTGGATGGCTGGGCCCAGAGAGTGGTGGTGAATGGAGTTAAATCCAGTTGGTGGCCGGTCACAAGTGGTGTCCCCAGGGCTCAGTTCTGGGGTCTGTTCTGTTTAAAATCTTTATCACTGATCTGGATGAGAGGATTGAGGGCAGGAGAGTTGATCTGCTTGAAGGTAGGATGGCTCTACAGAGGGACCATGACGTTTTGTTGCTAACTAAACCTATATTTTGCTTAAATGACAACGTTTTAAGGCCACTGAAGAGGTTTTAAAATTCAAGTTCAAATGGTTTTGAAGAGCTATGGGAAAGATTCAGCAGACCATGTGCAGCGTGAGTTGCATTACTTTAAAGATGATTCATGCCAGGTGACGTTACTATTTATTTATGCAGAACTCGGACACAATTGCCTACCTTTGTGGCCAAAGTCAGTGCAATCGCTCACGTAAATAATGTGGTCCCAGGCAACAACATGCCTTTCTTCAATGAGCACGCAGAGCTGGAAGACAAGGTAGAAAACGTAATTCCATTTTCCATCAATAATAACTTAAGAAAATATGCGTAGGTTATGTATGATGGAGGTGCTTTCTCTATACAGATTTAGCCCTGGAGACCAGGTAGGAGGTTGAAGGCAAAGGAGGAGATTATAGTAAGGAAAAACCCTGTAGTAATGAAGATAACAATCTGCTCTAGTTGCAGATGTCCCTGCTCACTCCAGGGGGCTGGACCAGATGACCTTTAAAGGTCCCTTGCAACACAAACAATTCTATGATTCTATGAGAGCAGTCTGGGAGAAGACCTCAGGGAGACCTTATTGTGGCCTTCCAGTATCTGAAAGGGGCCTACAAGAAAGCTGGGGAGGGACATTTTACAAGGGCTTGTAGTGAGAGGACGAGGGATGATGGCTTCAAACTGGAAGAGGGGAGATCTAGATTGGAAATTAAGAAGAAATTATTCACTCTGAAGGTGGTGACACTTGCCTAGGTTGCCCAGGGAAGCTGTGGATGCTTCATCACTGGACGTGTTCAAGGCCAGGCTGGATGGGGCCTCGAGCAACTTGGTCTAGTGGGAGGTGTCCCTGCCCATGGCAGGGGGTTGGAACTAAATGATCTTTAATGCCCCTTTCAGCCCAAACTGCTCTATGATCCTATGAAAGGATTTAGGTGTCTAACAAAGATGTTCTTATTAGATGTTGCTTCCTAATCATTGAGTATCACGCAACCAGTGCAATCAGGAACCTGCAGGGTGGAGACATATGGGTGTAACAGGCTTCGGTGAAAATATTCTCCTCAAAGTCTCATTTCCAGCTAAGAAAACTTAGTGTAATTTTCAAGAATACATTGTACTGATCTTACACTCACAGACATCAATGTTTTCCCCATCTGCAAAGCGTGAAGCTTGTTCTATTACAACATTTAAATCAGGCGAGAAAACATACCTGTTTGATGTCGTCGCTATTACTCCCCGAATTGTGTTTGCCCAGGGAAGTAAGATACGTATCTTAAGAAACCTCTGTAAAAATTGTCTCTGGTATAGAGCATGACAGCCAAGCAGACACGGTTCATAAACATTTGTGATGTATTAATCAAACCAAGACAATCTTCCCACCAAACACGCAGGTAACCACATAAACAACTTTGTCAGCATTGACACAGAAATATGTGATTTAGCTGTTATTAATGGGCGCGAATTGTCACGTTTGGGCTGATTGTTAAGCTCACGAAAAAAATAGAAGTGGTTTCACTGGATGTGCCAACTGTACGTGGGCGCACACGTAACTGGCAGAAAAGGGCAGATTAGAGATTGCATCTCAGATAAAAATGCAATCCTGTCAGATCCGGGCCGATTGTGTAAGTAAGAATAACGCCGCCAAACAGATACCAGGAAGAAAACCCATTAAGCATTATTGAAAGTCAGGGTGTCCCCTCGAGCTACGAGAAGTTATTAGTCTGACAAATGTCAAGTGCTAATCTAGAACTAATGGGATTTAATTTTATGAATTGTTTTCATAAATATTCCAAAGTGTCTTCAGAGAGACATATTATATACTTCCATATCTTCTGAATTCATAAAAAGACTTTAGCATAGAATAGGAGTAATTTGCTACTGTTGTTATATTTATATAGGGAAATGATATTTTCATAGAATCACAGAGTGGTTTGGTTTGGAAGGGACCTTAAAGATCATTGAGCTCCAACCCCCCTGCCATGGCAGGGACACCTCCCACTAGACCACGTTCCTCAAGGCCCCATTCAACCTGGTCTTGAACACATCCAGTGATGGAGCATCCACAACTCCCCTGGGGAACCTGGGCCAGTGTCTCACCACCCTCACAGTGAAGAACTCTTCCTTACATCTAACCTAAATCTCCCCTCTTCCAATTTGAAGCCATTAACTCTCATCCTCTCACTGCAAGCCCTTGTAAAATGTCCCTCCCCAGGTTTCTTGCAGGTTTCTGAGACTGGAAGGCGGCAATAAGTTCTCCCTGGAGCCTCCTCTTCTCCAGGCTGAACAACCCCAACTCTCAACCTGTCCTCACAGCAGAGGGGTTCCAGCCCTCACATCATTGTTGTGTCTTGCTCTGGACCTGCTCCAACAGGTCCATGTCCTTCTTGTGCTGTGGGCTCCAGAGATGGATGCAGTGCTTCAGGTGGAGTCTCCCCAGAACGGAGCAGAAGGGCAGAATCCCCTCCCTCAACCTGCTGCCCACACTGCCTTTGATGCAGCCCAGGACATGGTTGGGGCTTTCTGGACTGCACTTGCACATTGGTGAATCATGTTGAGCTTTTCATCAGCCAGCACCCCCAAGTCCCTCTCCTCAGGACTGCTCTCAATCCATATTCCACCCAGTCTGTATCTGTGCTTGGGATTGCCCCGACCCAGGTACAAGACCTTGCACTTGGCCTTGTTGAACTTCATGAGGTTGGCATGGGCCCACCTCTGAAGCCTGTCCAGGTCCTTCTGGATGGCCTCCCTTCCCTCCTGTGTGTTGACCTCACCACACAGCTCGGACTTTTACTTGTTTGTGTGTTAAACCCCAGCGTCTAGAGCTCTCTGCTTGCCACAGCCCCAGTCAAACCCCACAGCCCACGGGAGATGAGCAAAGCAGGGCAGTGAAAATCCTGCCGCACAAAACCTCCCCGCCTTAGATAGCACACCCCAAACTCCGTTACCTCACCTCTGTTCTGAGGCAGTACTTGGGACTGTCCTTTCACAAGTTTCAGGGCTTTCTCTTCTCTTCTGTTAGGGGAGCCAGGGAGGGGAGTGCTGGATTTCCCATGCTCTTCATGCAAGCCCTCTGCTCTCAACGGGAGACCTCTCAGCTCCCTTTTCCTCCTTCCATCAGAAAAATAGTGTTAGAAGGTGAGTTTGGAAAGAGATGAAATACCACAAGTATAATAAAAACCGTTAATCACCAACCACCATATCTGTCTTTCCTTATTCTCCTCCTAGTTGTAATTTTACTTTATTCAGGGTTTTTCACACAAGCTCCTGTCCCTAGGTCTCCACCCCCCTGCCCAGGAGCACCGGCAGACCCTGCTGCTGGGCACCACGCTGACGGCGGGGCTTGCCTTGTGTCACCCCTCCCTCATCTCACCCTTTCAGTAATTCCTGTTGATCTTTTCAAAGCTCCTGAGTATAGAGAACACTTCTGAAAGCGGAATGCATGTGACAGGAATTTATCTCGTGGGGGGAGGGGGGGGAGTGCATATCTTCTAATACATTTCTCGAGCAGTTATCGCATCCTTATGAAAGAAACTTTAGGTCCTCTACGGTGCAGCGAGGTATTTGAGCAGTCAATCTCGTAGCACTGACCTGGATTTATCCCTGATATCGACATGATCTGAAGTGTCACCTAAATACTGAATCCCGACGTGTCATCACTCTGCAAACCACAGTTGTTTTGGCGTAAGGGTGTTTGTCAGCAGCGCTGGCGCGTCGTCCACGGGCTCGTTTCCAAGCAGCATCTGTGTTCGAGTCCCTCTCTTATACCTCAAAAAAACCAACACATTTTACCCATAGCAATTAGTTTGTGTTTTCTAAAGGGAACAGCACCTTATTTTGTAACTAGATTAACTGCAAAGCCAGCTCTGCTTCCTGCCTATAGTGTGTTTAACTGTGAAGACAATTTACCCACAGGAAGGGACAGAACAAATGTCATTATTATGAGCAGAGAGTTTCTGCCATTTTGCTCTACCTCATTATATAAGAGCAACCACACTCCTGACAACATAAAAGATTAAGTGCCAAAAGTTCAAAAAAGCACACTTCATCCAGAGGAGAAAACCACAGAACTACCTTCTTTAACCTCATAAATTTTCTCTAAGACAGGAGGAAACATCATGGCTGTGCAGAAGCTTTCTTAGGTACCTCTGAACTATGATGCAGCTACAAAGAGGTATTTTCCTGAACTGTTCCACCTTTGTCCCTGGTGCCCAGGGGACTCCCCATTGGGTAGCTCTAAACTCAGCCCTAAGTCAAGAGGGCTTGAATTGTGGAGAGATTGAAAAGCTGTGGAATCACAGAATCATAGAATGTTTGGGGTTGGAAGGGACCTCTGGAGATCATCGAGTCCAACCTCCCTGCCAAGCAGGACCATAGAGATGTGGTGCTGAGGGACATGGTTTAGTGGTGCCCTGGCAGTGCTGGGTTAATGGTTGGACTTGATGATCTTAAAGGTCTCTTCCAACCAAAACAATTCCATGATTCTAAGGGACATGCTTACAGCTAAAACATCTTATCCAGCTTTTGCTCCTCTGTATTTAGAGTGCAGCTGTGGGTACAGAAGAGGAAAAGCATCTCATGAAAGCAGAGATGGGTCATGTTGTCCCACGCTGCTTATTGTCTCTACTCCACTGTTTTCCACTGCCATATCTCAAGGAAGAGATGAAAACAATAAGTCTGGGCCAATCACAACAACTTTAAGTCTTAACTTTCCAGATAAGTGATACTGAAGAGCAGCTTTACCTGAGGAGCTGTTGGAGCTGGCCTCCCTCCTCTCCTCTCCTGAGGCATTGGAACGGGTTGCCCAGGGCAGTGGTGGAGTCCTCATCCCTGGAGGGGTCTCAAAGAGGTATAGATGTAGTGCTCAGGGACATGGTTTAGCCAAGCATTTGTCAGTGGCAGATTAATGATTGGACTCAATGACCTTAAAGGTCTTTCCCAATCTCGGCAATTCCGCGGTGATTCTGGGAATGTTACCAACACAGAAATTTCCCTGTGAAAACTCTGCGTTCGAATTAATCAGCTTGCTTTGCTAAACGTTCAGCCAAACAATTCCAGGTCACATCTACGTTTCTGGGTCAATGTTTAAGCATCAGCTCATCTGTGGTAGGTTCCTGCCTGCACCTGAGGTGGTAACTCCATACAGGAGGACACGGGATAGAGCATTTCCCAAGATGTTCCACACATCTCCTTGTGCATAACAACTGTTTACCCCAAAAGCGTTAACTTTACAGTGACGGAAGTGGTAGAGTGCTCCCACTGCTGAAGATAATGCTTCTGTCTACCCCAGCAGAAGCCTGTCCAACAAAACCTCTTATCTCCCACCCAGACACAAGCTGGAGCTCAGCCGGGATGCGCCGTTATCTGCCGCGGAGTATCGAGGAGAGTGCCCCGTTGGGAAGTGATTTGTGCAGATCACTGGGTTTTAATGATAAGTATAAAGTACTTCACCTCTTCAGGAATGTCAGGGAAGAAATCAGGAGCTTAACACGATCTCCGTGGAGAGCAATTTGTGCTGCAATTACAAAACACCGGTATCTGCGTCACAGGCAGCCAGTGGGTTTCAGAGGTTTGATTTACTGGAGGTAGAGCATTATAACAGTTAAACAGCTTTATAGCAAGTAAATTATCATATCTTCCATAAAAACTCGGAGATCACCTCCACGTTAGCGAAGCTGGCCATGGAAAGAGCCCAATCACTAATGAAAACAGCCCAATCACTAACGAAAAGAGCCCAGTCACTATCTTTGCTTCTTTATTTCTGAGGGGGGAAAGACAGCTGCAATAACCATAACATTTAAAACCCCATTTTCACCTTTAAATAAAAGAAATAGCATCACTGTAAACATATATTTTAAGATATATTTTTTTTAAAAGTTAGAAAAAAATTAAAGTATTGTATTTAAATAAGCAAACTATTCCTTATTCCTAGCTGCATGGCCTGGCATAACCTTAACCGTATTCTTTAACATTAGTCATGAATCCCAGCAAAGGAGGAAAATACGCTTATTGCAGCACAAGTTATGATGGAAGGAGAATTCCGATATTTTGGCTCATTCCCCTGGGGAAAGCTAATTTTTGGAGCATCCCTCTGAGTTGGAAAAATCATCTTTTTCAAAAATACAATAAAAAATAAAAATCAGGGAAACTGGGTTATTCCAAACGGGGGTGGGGAAGGACATTTGGAATTGAAGGGCTCTGCAGAGAGCCTGTGGTGTTCCTCCCACCTGGGAGTGCAGCGGCAGCAGCACCCTGGGGCTGAGAACTTCCTCCAGCCCCACTCCACCAGGTCCATGTCTCTGCTGTGCTGAGGACCCCAGAGCTGGCCCAGCACTGCAGGGGGGTCTCACAGAGCGGAGCAGGATAGAGATATTACCCATATTATCTATTACCTAGATAGAGAGATACACACATAGTAAATCAGCTTCCACCTTGTTGCATCACTCCAGTTCCATCAAAGTGCATCCGTGTCCACCTGGAGCAGGTGTCCTCTGCTGCTTGCCCATCCAGGCAATGATAGAAGGTGCTGATTTAATCACAAGGCCTGGCAATTTTTGCCGAGCAAGCAGTTTTCTGCATGACCGTAGTTCTAAGAATGCACTAAGTAAGTAAATAGAGAAGTGAGGAAATTAATTGAGGCTACGGTCTCTACTACAAACACCAAAAAACCCTGTCACCTTCAGGAGAAGGGTAAGTGGCTTAAATATTAAGTAGGATCAATTTCCATTATGAAAATTTGTGTTTATGTAATAAATAAAATTTGTATATTACGCAATTTGTATTTCATGTTGGAAATAAACAGTGAGCTTTGCATTTTGTGAAGCAGTCAACAAAAAGCACCCAAATAATGCAATAGGAGATAATTAAGGATATACTATTTAATTGCTGCATTACATTCCTACAGTGACCCTGGCATTCCTTGAAGCTCGGTAGGAAAACTAATAAAAGTCTCTGTGAGGGCTTTTTTCCTGTGTTGTCAGCACACTGCTAGTTAATGGCTTTTAGATTAGGTCAACTGCAAAGTGGTTTCTTTCACACTTATGTTACTATCAAACTTTTATTTCCTTTGTCAGCTGTTATTTCTAAACCACAGGAGCTGTCATGATTTCTTGATTTATTTATCATTAAAGATGATTTTTTCTTTTACTCACAATGCAGCTGATTTCTCAAAGTTATTGTTTTTTATGGCTGCACGGTCCTGCCTTGCACCTCAAGCACCGTAGCAAAGGAGAGCTGGCTTCTAATTGCACAAACTGTATGTGTTGGTGCTCGCCTTCACAACTTCTGTTAAATGTGCTTTTTATCTCAAATGCATGAACCTGAAAACATGCCAATGTGTGAGCAGCCTTCCCGGGGAAATAGCCGTTATCCTGGGAGTTATCCCACTCACGGGGGGCTGGCAGCGACGGCAGCACCAGCCTTCAAAGACTCCAAAAGCTGAGGTCAGGATCTTGAATATGGTTACACGAAGCCAGCTACATCAACTAGAGGCAACTGGCCTTGGCTAGGAAAAAAAATAATAGTAAAAATCAAATTTATGGCTTGCCAAGTCACCTTGGCAATGTTCTGAGAAAAGAAAACGGTTTTATTTCATCCTGTTCATAGTCTAAAGCAAAGCTCTCTTTGACTCAAACCCATTAACCCACCTCACACTTCAGAGCCTGGTCTGGGCTCCTCAAAAATCAGCTGCAAACTACTCGGAAGAAGGTCCAATAGGGTAGGTGGGTAAAGCATCACGAGCACACGTCAACAGGTTACACACGCTCACAATAAGCTAGATTTTCAGGAATACACCCCAAAAGGGAGAGCGTGTGGCACCGATCCCTTCCAGCATGCTGGGTGAAATCCTAATTCTATCACTTTTGTGACTCCTTTTTCAATTTAAACAAGTAAAAGCATTATCTTACCACCAACACCACAGCCTGGTGTTACCAGCTCTCCTGCGAATGGCACCTTCAGAACCTAAGCTCTGGTTCTGTAGGAGCTGCAAGCCACCACCTCTAAAGCTGCTGTAACACACAGTCAGTGCAGCAACTTTGAAAAGAAATGGCCAAAAGAAGCTGTGCCCCGTCCCAGAAAGGAACCCACACGAGACTTCGCTTCCCGTCAAGAAACTTGAACAAAGCTGGATGGGACTTCCGATGAAATTTTAATAGTTATGTATTTTCTGCCTATAAGTGATGGCAGAATGTAGAACCCTTTCTCTACTTCTAAAAGCAAAGACTTGAATAATGCATGGAAGGAGGAATTAAATAGTTGTCTTCTCCAGGAGGAGATGGAGCCACATTCCCTTATTCCTTTAGTTTCCAAGTCATTAGATTTATAACCAGCTCCTCACTATTCATGAATATTAGAAGAATATGACACTGAAATATATTGTAATTGAAAGAATATTAATTAAGGTTCATCTCATATTCTATGGCTCTCTGTAATACCATCTGAAAAAAAGTCATTATACAAAGCTAGAAAGTCATGCTTTATTCAGGACAGTGTTATCTTTTTAAGCAGATGTGAAGTTATTAATTTCAAACAGTAAACCAGTTCAAAACCTGTATTCTTCATTGTTTCGGATATTAAGAAAAGCTGTTACTCACTTAAGCAATCAAGATTTCACTTGATTCATTTTCCTTTCAGCGAGCGGGAACTGCGAGCTCTTCATGATTATAACTTTCCTCCTAACAAGTCAATGCCGAGAGCAGGACGTGGAAATTCCATCCCAAGCAGCCACTTGAGAACGGGTGGTAAGTGCCCCGTGCAGCCCGTTTTTTAGGGTTTCTAGTACTTTCCATTACAGTTTTTCGTGCCAGTGCCAATGCACACTTGCTGCACATGGAAAAGCTCCATAACTGATGTCCTCTGGTTCTCTTTGCTCATAAAGGCCGATTTAAATATTCCAGGGATCAGCCATCATCAAGTTCTGCACCATGTTCTTTTCTACTTATTAAGATTCTCCCTTCGACAGTTCTAGGACATTTTGGGTGCTCATCCTAAAAAGTTTTGGGGGCCGCTGGTTTTAGATATGGTTAATAGCAAACGCTGCCATTGGGCAGAAGAACCTCGTGGCTCCATCCTGCTTTTTGAGCTGTGCTACAGACAGAAGATATCTGGACTTTTCCAGCGATGAGGTAGTTGAGTTCGCCATGGAAAACTGATAAGGAGTCGTGGTTCTTTGTCTATTTATCACTTCAAAATAATTAATGTAAGAATGGTTTAATGATAATATTGGTCTCTATTATTTATGTCCTCTGTGGTAAAGACAGCTTCAGGAGTCAGCAGTCAGCAGTTCATGCCTTTAAAAAAACTTGCTGGGATTAAATATGGAGAGAGCAGAGTTAGGAGACAGCAAATGCATTCAATACAAAACGTTATTTTTTTCCTCTTGTCTATTTTATCACTTAGGTTGACAAAACACCAGCTTCCCAAAGATAACATCAGCTTAAATTTGTACAGATTAAACCCAGAAGTAAATACTCTATTTTCTTGAATTCCCTCAAGTATTCCCAGTGTGTGGCGTTCACCTCAGCAGGAGGGCCATATGTCCGCTCCGTAATTTCCACTAAAACACAGATATTATGTAATGATTTTCAGACCAAAAGAAGCTAAAAAGCCTGAAATCATTCTGACAAGCAGTAAGGTCCTGGGAACTACAATAGTCAAGAGTAAAGGCAAGGTAAGGTGTCTACTTATTGAACTGAAAGAGGAGAAGAGACGACTAGGAAACAGAGGAAAACAGGTCCTTCTTTTCAAGGCAAAGAAATGGGAAGATGATGTAATCTACTAATAATCTAGACAGCCTTTATTCAGTGTTCCCAGTTCTTAGGTTTGTTAAAATTCAATGGATCCAAACACTTCAACATCTGCATTTCCAAGATGAATCAAATGCATGATACCATACAGCCTCCCAAACAAACGTGGAACAAAAAAAATCAGGAAAGTTTCGAAAAGGTTTGCTATCCATTGAATTTTCTCCAGATTAGCTTTTTCAGCTGAGAAGTAAACAAATTATCCCAATCCTAAGGTATTCATTGATCACCATGACACAAAAAGAAAATCTGAACACACAGGGTTCTTTTGTTTTGTTTTCCTATAAAAATGATAGCATATTTAAAACCCAAACACATTTTTGCGGTTAACACACTATCTGCTACTCACATATCCCCTGGATCTTGCAGGCCAACAGGTATGAGTAAAGTCTAATTCAAAATTGTCCAAGTTTTGACAATGTTTAGCAAATATTATCACAACTTCCAGTGCTTCTGCTACTTCTATACTCTGATTTGATATTAAATAGAAGTGCAGGATTTTGTCGAAAAGATTATTTTTCAACTCTTATTCTATCATTAGAATGAGCGCGGATCTATTCTTACAATTCTGCAGATCACATTTAATCAGCAGTGGAAATGTACTTGTTCAATAGGAAACAATGCACTGAACAATAGCAATGAATGTGTTTTCTTACACGGGCTGCAAAATTCACTTCAGTGCTAATTCCAGTTATATTCTTGGAATGACCATGAATTAATGGCCTATGAACTGAATAAATAAAAGTCTGAGTTTGCGAGCCTGTGAATAAATAAGTCTACAATACCATCATCATCATCATCACAGCTTTAACACAGCCTATTAAGTGCCGTCAAGGTTGAAAGACCATGGAAATACTGAGATATGGCAATCTTTTTATTTATTTGCTCTGTTCTCCTACTCTAAGTTGTTCCAAACCCCACTCAAATTTGTAGTGAGATGTCTGAGACCCTGCACCATATTTCACCAAACTCCAGGCATGGCTTTCCTCACCAATGTCTATCCACTTTTATGTTGGTCCTTCTGCAAATCATCTGGGCTTCAGATTAACTTCAACAATCACATGAAGACAAAAATAAGAAAAAAAAACATGGTCAAGTCACAGTATCCCAGTATGGTGGGTTATGGAAAGGACCTCTGGAGATCATCTCAGCCAACCCCCCTGCTCCAGCAGCTCACCCAGAGCAGGGGGCCCAGGATCGTGTCCAGGTGGGTTTGGGATCTCTCCAGAGAACCAGACTCCACAACATCTCTTGGCAGCCTGGGCTCTCTGCCACCCTCACACCAAAGTATTTTAGTACCACTACAACATGTTGTATGTCCCTATCTACCCATCCCTACCTCCACAATTAAGGCCAGCACACAGTGGGACAGCACACAGCCCAGGCTCACAAGGCAGACATTGCCAGATCCCAGTAGGTTCTAAACATCCAGTAAAAAAATGGGACCCCAATTTTACTGAAAATTCGGCTGTAAAAGAGCTTTCTAACACCAAAACATTCCTGGATGGAGCAAGTGGAAGTCTGCTGATGGCAAACCCATGCCAGCCTGCAAGGATGGGTTCAAGACGACGCAATCAAGACTCCTTCCTACCAAGCATCAAGCTAAACCAGCAACTGACAGTGGCTTTGGTACCTCTACAAGTGCCGCAGCCACAGCTAGACTCCAACCAGACTTGGATTTCATCTTCTCAAGCTTACAGTATCGGCTGTGTCACAGCTTTATTAATTTCTGTCCCTTCTGTAGATATTCTTTCAGGAAAATTCTCCTCAGATGAAAACATGAATGAGCCCGTCCAAGGACGCATCCACTTTTAGGAGAAATCTAACACTGCAAACCCATTCATCTTTGCTGTATTCCCAGTGCCACTTGTGGTTCTCAGCCACACAGAAGACAGGCAATCAGGCAGACAATTCTGCTGCAATCACTTCACAGTTCTTTTAATTTCTGCTCCATTTCTGAGAGTGATTCCACCTGCTTTCACTTCCTTGCTTACCTGCAGATGTTTGCCTTCCAAATAACTCATTGCTTGTATGGGGAAGGGTCAAAACACTAAATCACCATTCAAAAACAACAGCCTCTTCGACAAAGCAGTTCTTTAAAGTGGAGGAACTGCGAAAATGTCTTTAAAACCCATCGGGATTCTTGTATTATACTATTTAGCCATAATTACTACCCACTTTAACATGCCCTGAAAGTAATGATCAAGTCTTAAACGACTGAAGTTAAAGTTCAATTAAATCTGATGAAGGGAATGCTGAAAACTGGCCAACCTCTTAGAATCTGCATAATTTGACAGTACAGGCTATCTGGATGTGTTGAATGGAGTTGATGTTAATAATAAAGTTGTTTTATCCAAGAACTGACAGACTCTGATCTCCCCAATAACAAGAAAGGGAAAACTAAAGGCACTCCCGGGAGCAGGCAAAAAAAACCCAGCCATGAGCTGGGGGAAAAAGGGGAGCACAGAGCTGCAAAAGCAGACAGAAAGGGAATATTTCAATTTTAAAATTATTGAAACTGTACACTGTATTATGTAGCGTCCATTGAGCAAGAGCAGTTCTGAGACACCAAGAGATGGACATTGCTTTTTTCTTGGTTGCACTCAATGATCTTAAAGGTCTTTTCCAACCTAAGTGATTCTATGACTCTCTTGCCACTGTCAAGAGAAGATCTTAAGAGACAACTCTTCCTTTAAAAAATCCAGACTTATTTTGCAAATCAAAGGTAAGAAGGATTATCAAGCATTGTACCTTCACAGTTATTGAAATCTTCTAAAGCAAAGCCCCAAAGCCTTTAAGCTCTGTTGTTCCAACATGCAAATTAATGGTAGAAAAATATTACAGAGCCTATTTTAGGTACTTTAAGACAGAACTTGCTGCAAGCTCACTACAAAGAGACACAGCTGCTAAACAAATCACAAGTCAGCCAATAGAAGGATGAACAGAGGAGACCTTCTTGTGGCCTTGCAGGACTTCAAGGGGGCTTATAACAAAGACAGGGACAATATTTTAGCAGGGCCTGTTGGAACAGGACAAGGGATGATGGGTTTAAATTAAAAGAGGGAGATTTAGACTAGAGAGAAGGAAGAAATATTTGACACTGAGGGTGGTGAGAGCCTGGCGCAGGTTGCCCAGAGAGGTGGTGGCTGCCCCATCCCTGGCACCATTGCAGGTGAGGTTGGCCGGGGCTCTGAGCAACCTGCTCTAGTTGCAGATGTCCCTGCTCCCTGCAGGGGGGTGGGACCAGATGACCTTGAAAGGTCCCTTCCCACCCAAACCAGTCTGTGATTCTATGGACGGTTTAAGTAAACTTCACCACAAGTAAGCCCAGGAATTTTCTCCAGTTTTCCCACTTTGTCCCAAGTCAGTAAAATAAACCCTATCCAATTGTAATGACACTACCAACTTGCAGCATCCTATGCAAAAAGGAGGAGAAGGGAGGAATCAGAGTCCCTCCAAGGAAGGTGAGGAGACTGTTGGATTAAAACAGGAGGGGAGGGAAGTTGTGTTAGAAAGAATCAGGTTTGCTGAGCACGTCGGGAGGGAGACCATCAGCTTTGGCAGGTTGGATCTGCCACCATCCCCCGGCCCTTCAGGGCTGGCTGGCAGGTACACATGCACATGATGGGAAAAGATGCAATTACAAGGCTGACTTTAGGAATTAAATTAGCTGAACTCTATCCAGGCGCCAAACAGCGCTCTGGGCAATTTGGCGAGATACGGGAAAATTAAATTGGTGCCATAATGATGACGACAGCAATCTTAAAAAGAAAAATATAATCTATTTGCTTCCGCTCTTCACTTTGTCTGGAGGATGCGTACTGACTTTGGAGAATCACTGCAGCAAGTTGTAAATGATGTATGAAATGAAAAACCCCTGTTCAGCCACTGCAGAGAGAAATTGCAGACGGAGCTTCTCCGTCACGTTTGAACTGTGCTATCTGCTGTAGTCTTGAGCAGAACCACATTAAAAAAGGCCACCAAACTTGTAGGTACAACATGCACACATGCGCCAAGAAAACCACTCAGTGTGGACGTATTCAACACAGCCACACTGCTTAGAAATCAAATCCACCTCCAATGTTCAGAAGAATTCTGATTTTTTTTTAAAAGGAACTTGCGCTCTGATTGAAATTAGAAGTTTATTGCTGCCTTCTGGTGTTTGTATGAGGACTCTAGAGCAATTTGACCGAACTGACCACTATGAGTTACACTGCACAGCTGTTTCCATCATAACTCCTTGCCTTTAACCAATACGCATCTTCTTCATGCTGCAAAAAGATAACCGAAAATACAACCATCAGGGCTGGTGTCTTACGAGTCCTAGATGGCTGTCACATTTTCTCCTCGCTTTCAATCACTCTCCTCTGTGTAACTACAGAAACTGGAAGAATAAAGTGTAGCAAGTTGGGCCATAATTTCCTCTGACATTCTTCTGGACACCATGAATAGTATAATGCCAAATTTTTATTCCTTTTTAAGCGTGTTTGCAAATTCCAAATTCATAGAGTAGAATCATAGAATGGGTTGGAAGAGACCTTTCAGGGTCATCTCATCCAACCCCCTGCAGGGAGCAGGGACATCTGCAACTAGAGCAGGTTGCTCAGAGCCCCGGCCAACCTCACCTGCAATGGTGCCAGGGATGGGGCAGCCACCACCTCTCTGGGCAGCCTGCGCCAGGCTCTCACCACCCTCAGCATCAAACATTTCTTCCTTCTCTCTAGTCTAAATCTCCCTCTTTTAGTTTCAAACCACTCCCCCTTGTCCTGTCCCAACAGCCCCTGCTCAAAAGTCTGTCCCCATCTTTCTGACAGGCCCCCTGAAGTCCTGCAAGGCCACCAGAAGGTCTCCCTGGAGCCTTCTCTTCTCCAGGCTGAACAGCCCCAATTCTCCCAGTCTCTCTTTGCAAATTTAGCCCTTGGGGCAGTATAAAGCAGGAGTCCCTGGAATGGGAGCCGCGCTCTCCAGACACACAGAGCAGGGACGGCTGCTGAGCACCGCCCCGAGATGCGGTCCCTTTTGGAAATGTATATTCTCATAGCATGGGAATCAAAAAATCGTGAACGCATTGTGATCTACTTTCTACTACAGGCTGTATCCACCCCCCCAAACCCCATCTACTCGTTGTGCCATCATGATAAAAGAGAAGATTAAACACAGTTTCATTACAGTCAGGGTTTTGCCCCTCAGTTCTGAGATTAAATAAAATTTCTGTCTCTAAAGACACACCATTTAAGCGAATGGAAGCAATTAGGAAGAAACGGGCTAAGCTCTTTAATGAGGATGATTAAGGCGTTATACAGCCAGTCAATCTCAGCTTTTCATTTGTTTGTTTTCACATTTTGTTCAACTGTGAAAAAGCTAAAGCTAACGCTGAGTTATCTCAGTGAGCTTCTCAACTCTGTCCATCAGTAAGATAAAAAAGACTTTTGTACTTTTTTGTACTATGTTTTAATTAAGCATGAATGCGAATTCTACTGGAGACTAAACCAGCTATCAATTGAAGTTTTGCTCCTATTTTGAATAGTACTATTGTAAATCCAAGAGAAAAACATCTACTCACTCACCCAAGGGAGGCTGGCCACGGGACAAGACAAATGGAGAAGAATTAATACTTCTACAACAGCGACAGTATTCCGCTTTCTGTCTTTCCTTCTCCGTAATTAATTTACCCAATGCAGCCTGCAACTTCATAATTAATCAAAGGCTTGCCTGTTAACTTAAAAACATCAGGATATTTGATGCATATACTCTTTTTTAGTTAGCACTTCATGGACTTTCATGTCTGTGCAAAAGTCCTTTCAGTCTCTGTACAGACACTACACTTGGGTTTTATGATGACTGGAGAAGACTCAGTTTTGCTCTCAGGCTTTCCACAGAAAACTTCCCCTTTCCCATAAGGGAGTCTCTTATGCCACAGGATGCAGCGCTGATCATAGAATGGTTTGGGTGGAAAGGGACCTTTCAAGCTCATCTGGTCCAACCCCCTGCAGGGAGCAGGGACATCTGCAACTAGAGCAGGTTGCTCAGAGCCCCGGCCAACCTCACCTGCAATGGTGCCAGGGATGGGGCATTGTCGCAGTCGGTGCACAGACATCCGACCCACCTTCTAAAGGGAGAGGGATTGAGGGCAAAGTGGAATATCTCCCCACCAGTTTCGCAGGCAATTACGGAGACCTCTCTGGGCAACCTGTACCAGGCTCTCACCACCTTCACAGTGAAGAATTTCTTCCATCTCCTCTAGTCTAAATCTCCCTCTTTTAGTTTAAAACTATCACTCCTTGTCCTGTCACAATAGGCCCTGCTCAAAAGTCTGTCCCCAGCTTTTTGATAGGCCTCTTGAAGCACTGAAAGGCCACCAGAAGGTCTCCCTGGAGCCTTCTCTTCTCCAGGCTGAACAAGCCCAACTCTCTCAGCCTGGCCTTCCAGCAGAGGGGTTCCACCCTCCCATCATTGCTGGGGCCTCCTCTGGCCCCGCTCCACCAGGTCCATGTCGCTTGGTTATTCTCTTATCCCTATGAATCCGTAGCCTTAGAAGTACAGCACTGCTGCTGTGCTGACACAGCGCTCACCGCTGCCAGCCACATGAGAAAATCATGTTTAACTTGGCGAGAAGCAATGTGTGCTTAAGGACTCCGCAAAGTCGAAACCTGAGCATCAGCTAAAATTGGTTATTCAGATTTCATCTCCTGTATCTCTGTGGTTTTTTTTCAAGTACCTGGCACCACAGCTCCTCTCAGAGACATCAATTTAAAGAAGTGCTGAAAACATTCAATCCTCTTTGCTCTCAGTTTTGTCAAGGAACTTTCTCATGGGAGAAGAATGCTGAGGAACAGCGCCTTTGAAATGCAGCTCCCCAGGAGAGTCCTCAGGAGAGGATCACTGACAGGTTTTAAAAACAACCTCTAATGTAATTAACTCTCTGGTAGACTTTAATGGTTTAATAGTTGGAATATTACTATACTGGAGCACATTCAGCAAAGGATGGCAGAGCTGCAAAGCAAACTGTGGCACAGGAAAACCATCCAGAGAGGTGGTGGATGCCCCATCTCTGGAGACATTCCAGGTGAGGTTGGCCGGGGCTCTGAGCAACCTGCTCTAGTTGCAGATGTCCCTGCTCCCTGCAGGGGGGTTGGACGAGATGACCTTAAAGGTCCTTTCCAACACCTACCCGTCATTGGTCCTATGAAAACAGCTTCAGGAAGGTTGCGCCCCACAGATTTCTGCTGAATTACCAGAGTTGCCACATATACAGAAAAGCCTCCGTGGAGACCTGCAGCTCATACTCATCTCAGTCAACCGAAACATGCAGCCAAATTCTGCAAAAATTTCTGTTGAGTCCTTAAACGCTAAGGGATGTTTTCAGGACATTGAATACTGCCTTTCTGCAAAGTGATACTTAGCTTCGGTTGCAAATTCAGAAAAATAAAGGAAAAGTTATGTTTTCTGAGTCCTAAGCTGATCTGCCATCCTTTCCTGCAGAAGCTGGACGATACATTCAGCAGTGAATGCACATCAGCAAGCAGAATGTAATTACTTCGAAAGAAAAGATCATTTTTATGAAGCTGATTTTAAAAAATTAAAAATCTGTGTGATTTTAAGACCAATTAAAATGACAGAAAAAACTTAAATCAGCAGGGTTTGTTTTTTTCTAGTCCATTCTAATAAAGTATTGCAGCTTTAAATGGCTTGTCATAACAGAAGAGTATTTAGTTCATAGGCTCAGGGTTGGAAACTCATGTATGAGAGTCGAAGCACGGTGTTTTCCTCCTCAAAACTACTTAAATACAATCAACCAGAAACAATAAAATCATCCTTGAGCTAGAAACACAGTAGAAATTATAGCAGAAAGGAAGCACAAATATCTCATAATTATTTTTAGTGTGTGCTAATGGGTCTACTGAAATACTGAAGATGGCAGTCACAACGTCACAGAGAAGCTAATTCAAGCTTTGGTGAGCAAAATCACTCACTTGGCATGAAGAAGGATTCATCAAGCATCTCTGAACCTACAGGAGCTCAGCACAGCAGGTGGAAGCCCCCACTCCGGGAGTGGAAATCCCAGCAGTGACTACTGGGTCCAGCTTTTGGCACTGCACTTAACAAACCTGCAGACCATTTGGAGAGTCTGGAGGAAAGTAGGAAGATTTCTTGGTCGTGTGGAAAACAAACCCCAAGAACAGGGTTTGAAAGCAGAGGAGTTTAGCAAGAAGTGGTTGGAACACCATGGAACAGCAGGACCTTCTCACCATGGCGGTGGTGCGTTCCATGGGGCACCAAGGACCTCACCATTAACCACATCCACTGCTACACCATTGCTTCTCTACCTGCTACTTCCAGACCACCCAAGATCTCTCTGCTCACCACATGTCTTACATGCTAGGTTAAGATTTTTTCAAATCCTCTTCTTTTTTCCTTGGAACATTCCTAACCCTGTCACGTGGTTCTTTCTCCAGTTTCATTTTTGCGCTTTCCATCGTTTGGCCACTTATCCTCTTTTTCAGGTAGCTATATTACGTTTATAATCTATTTTTTCCAGCCCCTTTTAGCCTCCACTCTCTCATTTCCTTCTCCCTTTCCTCCGCTCATCAGTAACTTCCTTATCACACAAAACCATAGACTCATTAAAGCCTCTACCATGACTTATTGCATTTGCAAGGACAAGAAACCCTGTCTGCAAGCTGCTATGCAGCCCTGTGGCGTGAAGCGTTTAATCCAATGACTTCATTGTTGTATGAGACCTGTCCTGCTAACATAGAATCACAGAATCATAGAACGTTAGGAGTTGGAAGGGACCTCTGGAGATCATCAAGTCCAACCCAACATGGAAAAGAATTATTCATTTGAATGAAACCCTCACAAGAATCCACATCCTATCATTGGTAAATCATCACAACTTTTTTCTTTAGTCTTTTCCTAGATACACTTGTGTACATCATAAAAAAACAGAGAATACATGGTGACTACAAAATCTGTATGCTGAACCCGTATTTGATGCAGGTTAACTGTTGTTTTTTCATCTCAGTCTGCTATAGATTGAGTAATTCTTCCCGAGGCAAGGATCACACTGCTTCTCCAACCACTGCCCTGTATCTTCAGAGTACAGAAAATCAATCGTGCTCCTCCTGTGCTTGGCTGTTCCATTAAGTCAGCTCCACACCGGGAAGTACGGCCAGCACATTTCGTGCCCAGCTAAGGCACACACAGAGTAGCTACACGCTTGGTAACAAAGGGCTGATGTGTGGTGTGGAGGCACCTGAGAAGTGCCCACTGCCAAAATTGGCCATTCCCTTTGAAGATGCTTTTATCACCTTGTGATCTTCCCCCTTCATGAAAGAGCAATGTGCAAATTCTGGGAATCGCTGCATTTTCCTTTTTCACTTTCTCCCCGTGAGGCCAGAAGCTGGGGTGGCAATATGGGTAAGAGGGTTTTGTGAAGTCTGTTAGAAATAGCACACCACAAAAGCCAAACAAGCAAACGCAACTTTATGCATATGTAAATTAACAGATTTTTACTCACCATTTTTCTGTCAAGGGTCAGGGCTGGACTCAGCAGCAGCAGACAGGAACTGGATTCAGGAACACATGGATTGGGATCAAAGGCAGAACAGATGCTGACCACTGCAGAAGAGGCTTGACCCTCGTGATCCCTCAGCATTCCACTGAACATGCCCTACACGGGATGGAACCCCTCGCTGGTCAGTTCAGGGTCACCTGTCCTGGCCGCTCCTCCCCGCAGGTGCTCCCCAACGTGGGGCACAAGATTGAGCAGTGCCCTTGGTGTGCACAGGAGCAAGGATAAGCCAGAGCCTTTCTGCACCCCCAGCCCTCGGCAGGAACTCTGACCATGGAGCGTCATCACTGCTGGGAGCAGAGACTGGCTGTGGAAATCTGCCGTGACCTCCAGAACGTGCCGTCACTTAGAAGAGACGGAGCTGCGCAGTGAAACCACCGCACGGAATTAGTGCTGGTCTAGCTCAAACCAGGACATTGTCAGAGCTGCTGGTCACATCTTTAGGCATGGAAGCTTAACACCTTTGTGGTAATGACCAAGATGCTTCTGGACCTTCACATTGAGTCACTGAGGCACTTCTAATGCTCCAGGCCATCACCGTTTTGCCCAGTGGATGGTTGCCTCAACATCTGCCTGGTTATGTTGAGGTGAGCAAGGGTGGCATAACCAACCCTGGTCCAAGGCACCAGCATTTGGTGACTAAATCAGGCCACTCCAAGAAAAGGGGATGTTCCTGTTAGTGGAAAAGAAACAAAGCAAAACCAAAAAGCCACCCAAACCCCAATGTTTTTTCTTTGCTGTAAAACCTCTGATCCTGCCCTGGAGTCTCTTTGATGCTGGGCTCACCATCTAAACTCAGCATCTCATCGTTAGCTGCTAATTGCAACATCTTCCCTAGGCAGCCAAAGGTGAAGCGCAAGCCAGGGCTGTAGAGCTGCTGTAAACTCCTGGAAACTTGAAAAAGCATCTACCGGACCAGTGCTTAGATCAGAGAAAATGATAAAGCAGATAAGACATAAAAAATCCTCAAGCTGAACAACAAAATTCCCAGCCCCAGAAGACAACTTTCATAGAAGCATAGAATTGTTTTAGCTGGGAGAGATCTTTAAGATCATCAAGTCCAGCCATTAACCCAGCACTGTCAGGTCACCACTAAACCATGGCCCTCAGCACCACATCTACAGTTTTTTCAATCCCTCCAGGGATGGGGGCTCCATCCTTGACTTTGCCTTCTCCACAACGACCTTGTGTCACATCACCACAAAGATACATCATAAAAATAGAGTCACTTGGCGCTACAGTAAGAACCTGACAATTCTTAGAGAAACAGTCAAAGAAAAATACCCAAGCATCTCATCCAGATTACCCCATGCAATCAGTTCAAGTGACTCGCCACAGGTTGCTCAGAAATAGAACAGTTTGGTAAAAACACAGCCCCTCATTAGAATTCACTGAGAACTCCTTAATTTTGCAGTTACATAAGCCAGTATCAAATCATCTCAAATTCCTCTAAAGAAAATCGCCAAGATGTTTATACTGAGTAACTTAAGTTGAATAGTTCTTCTAAGCATTTACTGCATTCTCCTAACTCTTTTTTGGTGCCACTCAACAGCAGCTCTATCAGTGACGCAGCTCCAATATGAGTCTCAGTTACAGCCCCTTGAACATATGACTGATTCTCAGCTTCCCTCTCAGAAAAATTCCCAAATTTTGCTTTCCTACCTCCTAGGGAAGTGGTATGAAGACAACCCTTTCCTCCAGGGCTTGGCTGAACAGTACTTTCCCAGCCCACAGTCACAGCTCCCTCTTTTCTAAGCCAGAAGCAGCCACAAAATACTTTCTTTTTTATAGATCTATGCTATTAAAATAATATAATTCTTTACTAGCCTCCAAACACCATGCCAGAAAATGAAAATAAAACCATTAGCAATAAATTTACTGCCCCAAGCTTATCTTTAACAAGCAGACCACCAACGTGGCTTTCTCCCTGCTGAAAGCCACACATTGAACACACAAACCTTTTATTGGGATGTTTTCAAAATGTTTCCCTCATATAACGTGCCAGGGTCCTATACGTGTTCTAGGCAACTACTCTGGATGCTTGTATTTGTAGATTGATGAAACTAATACCAGTAGTCTGAGAAATTCCAAAGCATACAAGAAAAAAACCCAAAACCATAGAATTGTTTTGGTTGGAAAAGACCTTTAAGATCATCAAGCCCAGCTGTTCCCCCAGCACTGACAGGACACCACTAACCCATGTCCCTCAGCACCACATCTCCACGGCTTGGAAACCCCTCCAGGGGTGGGGACTCCACCACTGCCCTGCCCAGCCTGGGACAGCCCTTCACAACCCTTGCCAGGAAGACATTGTCCCTAATGTCCAACCTAAACCTCCTCTGGTGCAACTTGGGGCCATTTCCTCTTATCATCTTGCTTGTTCCCTGGGAGAGGAGACCAACCCCACCTGGCTACAGCCTCCTTTCAGGGAGTTGTCAAGGGCAAGAAGGTCTCCCCTGAGCCTCCTTTGCTCCAGGCTCAGCACCCCCAGGTCCCTCAGCTGCTCCTCACCACACTTGTGCTCTAGACCCTTCCCCAGCTTCGTCGCTCTTCTTTGGACACGCTCCAGCACCTAATATGGAATTTAAAAATGTAGATATGAGAAAAGACTCACATCATGTACAGTGAAGATACAAGGAGCGGATTTTTTCAGTTAGCATTGCTAACCTTTCAGAGTTCACTTATTGCACTAGACCAGCAGAGCATCCTTTTCCGTTTTGTTTTTCTAAATCCAGAGCCTGTTACATAGCTTACACTCTGCATAAACCACATTTAAAGGACATAAAGAAATCACTTATTTCTGCAATTCAAAGAGGGCAACTGGCTGTCAGCTCCTTAATCAGGAGACATCTTCTATTTCAACTGAACTGAATTACCATCCCTCCATTCGCACACTTAATGAAATATGCATCATTTGATAATATATGATCAATTATAAAGCAGACTGATTCACAGGACAAAATAATGGAATATATACCGGGTCAATCAAACTAAAGCTGATCAGCTTCGTCAAGCTGTCTCTATTTGTGATGGTTTCAATAAAATACTTCTGAAAGGATCTGAGTGATAGCTTGAGCTCACAGAAGAAATTTCACAAAGCCATCATGCTATTTTTGGCCCTTTGCCAAGCAGCTTCTGAAAATTAGGTGCTCCTGGGGTCTACAGCATGTCCATTTAGCATCCCTCATCAGTGGCTAATCCCACTCCTCACACCCTTGCAGGACTAACAGGTTAGCTGGGAAAACCAGTGGGAGTTTTTGGTCTTCAAGCCAAGAGCTATCTCCTAGCTGATGAGCATGGTGGTGAGGTTGAGAGGGCCAGGGCAAACCCGTGGAGCTGAACTCCTCCAAACTCTCCATGCTTTGTCCTGGCCCTTGTGAAGCCAGGGAGGAACAGGGCTGGCACGTGGCCGTGCAGCATCCCAGCGGGATGAGGGATGGGAAAGGGCACTCGTCCCTGTCGGCGATGCAGATTTTCCCATTTATGGACCCAGGCTCTCCTCCTGCTGGGTAAATTATAGAGCAAACGAATATCAAAGGTTTCCATCTAACTGTTGAAAAGCTAATGAGGCTCCAGCAGCAGATCTGTAGCGAAGCAATTAGTTGTTGACACCAGGTTTCAGCACGTGCTGGGCCAGCTGCTACAGAACTAACGTTATCTCAAGGAAAAAAGGGGTTTTTTGCCACACTGCCGTGAGACATCTCTACCAAAACACTGCCGCTTATTTCACTGCCGAGTTCACAGTATTTTGGTGACATTGTGCCATTACACGAGCTCCCATCATGCCCTAACGAAGGAGGCAATTTGTGCTTTTGCTCACACGCTTCACTTATGTGAGCCTTTGGTTTCGCTTCAAAGTGACTTGGGGAAAACTTGTACCTACCATAACGTTCTTCCAGATAACAAATTCAGCTCCTAAATTATCATGTCTCTGTAGGAGCAGCTGAAAGTGAAATATTAAACTAAAAAACCAATTTTCTTTATGATGTGATGATTTAGGAAGGGTTCCGTTCTACCGTATGAATTAGAGCCTGCTGCTTGTTCAGCTTATTATAATAAAGATTTGAGAATCGACCTTTTGATCTGCAAACCTCAAGCCCGTTGGTTGACCATTGTTGGAAATCATCATCAAGTGATTTGTATTCTCTCATCCCCGAGAGGGAGGTTTGACATAGAGTTCAAAAACTTAATTAGAAACGTTACTACTGCCCGTATTTTATAGCATTAGATACAGAACAGAGCAAAGGTCTAGCTGGGGGGAAAGCTGGTTTGGGAAACTTGCCTTGAAGCTGGGGGAGATGTCTTTGTTTTAAAGAAGGCTGGAAACCATATGGGGTAGGAAACATTTCAAGTTTCCCCCCGTGTTTATTTCATTTATAGTCACTTGGAATTAATTGCAAGCTGTTGTCCGTTCCAGTGGCTCAGCACAGCTCGCGTACCTGCTCCTCACCCTGCGGCATCTTTCCCAACACCCCCTGCTCCATTCTGAACTTGGGCGATGAGCTTCCTGAAGTTGCCTTGGCAACTTGTCAGGGATTTGATGGGTTTCCTCTTTCCTTTTTCTTTCCCTCATTTTTGCCTGAATTTGCACGGGCCAAGTACAAACAGTGAAGTTGCAGGGCAAAGGAAGGGACTTCTTTAAACGCGTGTGAAGGATTCACCTTGAGGAGGGGTGGGAGGGATGCAGAGAGCAGAGGACACATTAGGAAGAGCTTAGATGAGTGAGGAAATTGGAGGTGGACGGTCTGCTGTGACTGCCTGTGGCTTTTGTAGAGAAATCACCCTTCTTTGTTTATAATTCACAAGGGCAAAACGGTAAACGCATGGAATACTTGATACTTCAAATGGTGTCTCCATGTCCTGCCCACCTTAAATTAGAGCAGCTTTGCTGCTGCATTCGCAGGGAGGGGAAGTGCTGTTATCCCCAGGGGTAACGATGGCAAAGGACAAATTGCAAAAGAGCTGCTGGTAAATCAAAACCTCTCCCAGGTCACAGCGGGCAAGAAACAGAAATTCATCTAGCAACAGATTTCTTACATTTACAAAGCACGTACAGAAGTGAGAAACCATCACGCACTCAGCAGTAACACCTCCACAGAGCAGCGTCTACTTGATGAGCTCCAGCTCCTGAAAAGACGCGTACGAATGAAATGGAAACGACCTTCCTCTGCAGCAGAAGCACCTTTTGCAGGGACACAAACGCACCCCTGGTAACGCCGGGCTCTGCCCTCAGGCAGGTGATGTGCCTCTGAGAGCCCAACATGAAGCATCTCCCAGCTTTTCATAGCTCGAGGTACCCGCAGAGCTCAGAAACGCCATTGCCTCATGTTCTCTCCTTCCTTCACAAACCACTCTCCATCCTTCCACCTATTTCTTCTCTAAGTCCCGCAGCCCTTCCCAGCTCTTTTCCCCTCCTCTTCAGCTTCCAGATCCCTTTTTACTCTCCCTCTCCAACCCTCTCTGCTTATACTTCCCTTTTTTTCCCCCATCTACAAATAAATACCACCAGGCCCTCCTAAGCTGCATTTAAAAAAGTAGAATTTTGTTATAGATGAAGAAATTTTTTTTTACCTTTTAAATTTGCAACTCAATTTTCTGCCCCTGGCACATTCCCAGGTAACATCCTCTTAGTAAAATATCTCCTGTAGAAGTTACTTCCATTGTCTTGGCTTCCTGTGCTACATTTCTTATCAATTAGATAATAAATTAAGTCTCTGACAGGGTTAGTGAAATGGAGTTCATACTCACCATGACTTCTGAAGACAGAACAGAAGTTAATCCGTCCTGGGCAGTCTCATTAGCTCCCTTTAGCCCATAAACCAAGGGCCTGGCATTGCTTAACACTGGGAATTTCTGACTGTAACCCGAGGAGAAAATGTGGGAAAGAGGGGAAAAGATAAAATCAGGATCTTGTTTAATAGAGACTTCTTCAGAACAGCCAGAGATTTGCCTCAAGATTCATCACAGCGTCTTCACCATCTTTCCTAAAAACCTCATTTTTCCTATTGGCAGCCAAGGCAAAGTCTCTTAAAGTGCAATAAAAAGAGGTGATGTCATCACACCTATCATGAGAGACTAACGCTACCCATATTTCTTGCCGACTCCCTTTCTTTCAGAGGACCGTGCTTTGCAGTTGCACCCGCAGCCGGTCAGATGCACGTTCGCTAAATTTATACATTGGTACTTTTTTCTACCTTCCACCTGCGACGGTTCCCTTGCTCACAGGTTGTAAATATCTCTGACAACGGCTGAACCTTGCAGTGGTGAAGCTCTTGATACAGAGGAACGTTCTCAAGATCAAAAGCAGTTTGCTACAGGAATTTTTTGCCCCACTTTTTCAGGAGCTGAGATTGTCTGAAGCTCCTTTTTTGGCCTGCATCCCCACTCTGTAGGAGAGCACCACGTTCGATTGCTCTGCCTCTGTGGTCCACCACGCTGGGCAACCAGGGCTGATTTCCTGGCTTAAATTAAAGCTTCTAGAGAAAGCTGCAGTTGTAATAACTTTCATATGGAAAACTCTTTGCTACACACAAGAGATCTGGAATCATAGAATCATTTGTTGGAAGGAATCTCAAAGATCATCTAGTTCCAACCCCCCTGCCACAGCAGCGACATCTCCCACCAGACCAGGTTGCTCAAGGTCCCATCCAACCTGACCTTGAACACCTCCAGGGATGGAGCATCCACAGCTTCCCTGGGCAACCTGTGCCAGGGTCTCATCACCCTCAGGGTAAAGAACTTCTTCCTAACTTCTAATCTAAATCTCTTCTAGTTTGAACGAAGAGGAGGTAAACACAGTGAGCCAGGGGGAAACCACCAGCAACACCAAAGCTGCTATAAAAAAGCCCTAACAATCCACCCTAGTATGAAACAATCACAGAATCGTTTAGGTTGGAAAATATCTTGTACAAAAGAGAAGTTTATCCAAGCAAAAGACATTCCCCAGTTGATAACGCTAACAGAGATTCAGGGTTTAAAGTTTTACCCTCTCTGACATATATTTGGACGTTCCTCTTACACAAGTGCTTTCCCCTGAAGGACGAGGTCAGCATGAGGATGACAAGATGTGGTCGGGGCTGGTTTGCAGGCATCACATCTGCAGGTGAACGGGATCAGTGCAGCTGGGGGAAAATCATGGAATCACAGGATGGTTTGGGTTGGAAGGGAGCTTTCAAGGTCATCTAGCCCAACGCTCCAGCCATGAGCAGGGACATCTCCAAATACAATAGTTTAATAGACTGTTTTATAAGGGTTGCATGGTAGAATATAAATGGTTACATCACGGAAACTAAACTTTGGGTATGCTCATGAGCACCAAGCATCCCACNCTAGACCCTTCCCCAGCTTCGTTGCCCTTCTCTGGACACACTCCAGCCCCTCAAGGTCCTCTTGGAGTGAGGGGCCCAAAACTGACCCCAGGATTCAAGGTCCAGCCTCCCCAGTGCCCAGTCCAGGGGATGATCCCTGCTCTGGTCCTGCTGGCCACACCAGTGCTGACATAAGCCAGGATGCTGGTGGCCTTCTTGGCCACCTGGGCACACGCTGGCTCATCTTCAGCCGGCTGTCAACCAACACCCCCAGGTCCTTTTCCTCCAGGCACTTTCCAGCTGCTCTTCCCCAAGCCAGGAGCGTTGCAGGGGGTTGCTCTGACCCAAGAACAGGACCCATGGGAACAGTTTATCACCGCACAGCAAGCTTAACCTCTGCTCAGCAGACCGGAAGGATTGGCCATAATATTAAATGAATTACCTCCAAGTCCACGTTAAACAGAGAAGTATGATGAACTGGTGTGATATCTGACCTGCCGGTATAAACACAGGGCTTCATGCCACAGCACTTCTGGCCCTTCATCTTCATAAGCAGAAAAACGATCACCTCATTCAGGGGAAAAAGGCCATTTCTGTCCTTAAAGAAAAACAACAACCAAAAAAACACCCCATGTTGACATATTCAGAACATACTACACTGCACTGAAAATACCACTTAGAAGAAAATGAGTTTAGTAAAAGCAATGTATAAAATTAATGAACGGCCATCAGAGAAACTGATGTAAAATATCACCTAAGGGAAGGAAATCTTTATCATCATTTCAGTGGTTTTATTCACTGCAATCATACAACAGCTAAAAGGCCCATGAGAAATCATTCTATTTACCTTAGGGCATTTTTTTAATATACAGCTCTTTACCTCAGAGAAATTCCGTATTCACTGTATCAGGCCCCTTCTTAATGAAGTACTTAAGAACCAGCCCGGGTCCATCAAGTGCACAAGTACTTCCAGGAAGCCTTCAGTGCAATCACTTGTCTGGCTTGAGCTGGTGTGTTGGAGAAGATCAACGTTAAACTGCTTCCTTCCAACGCACCCAACACAGGTGGTCCTGCTCTAAAGTTTCCTTTCAGTGTCCTAAATTCCCCTGTGATGATGTGGCCACGTAGAGGCCCCACAATGAGTTGAACTTTTCAGCCCTTATCACAGAATCATTTTGGTTGGAAGAGACCTTTAAGGTCATTGAGTCCAACCGTTCCCCCAGCACTGCCAGGGCACCACTAAACCATGTCCCTCAGCACCACATCTCCACAACTTTGAATCCCTCCAGGGATGGGGACTCCACCACTGCCCTGGGCAGCCTGGGCCTGCCCTTGGCAACCCTTTCCATGAAGAAATTGGTCCTCACGTCCAACCTAAACCTCTACTGGTGCAACCTGAGGCCAACACCCCCAGGTCCTTTTCCTCCAGGCAGTTTCCAGCTGCTCTTCCCCAAGCCTGGAGCATCGCAGGGGGTTGTTGTGACCCAAGTGCAGGACCCACCCCTTGGCCTTGTTGAACCTCATCCCATTGGCCTCAGCACACTTATCCAGCCTGGCCAGATGCCTCTGGAGAACCTCCCAAACCTCCAGCAGATCAACACTCCCACCTAACTTGGTGTCATCTGCAAACTGCCCTTATTGTCACCTGCCCTTCCCTGCTGACCTCACATGTCTCTCAATGAAGAAATAAATAAATAAATACAAAAAAGACTTCAGTGAAGAGAGAGCATCCTTCATGATGAAGAAAGGACCCTGCACAAAAACCTTTCTGAGCAAATAGACCAGGCTTCCCAGGCAGGTCATGCCAGGCTTTCAGGAATAGGTTTCCACCCTTCTGGAGACCAAGAACTTCAGCCAGGCTTCATCAGCACAAAAAAACCACCCCACTTAAAAAAGGAAGGACATTACAGTGCTGACATGTTTTACCCCTTACTGGTTTGAATTTCCAACTACAGGTGTTTGTTATTGGCTGGGTTTCTTTTAGGTTACTAAAAATTCACAGAAATTCTATCTTGCAGGCAAGATGCGCACATGAAGACCTACACATAGCATCACAGAATCAGGGAATGGGTTGGGTTGGAAGGAACCTCAAAGATCATCTAGTTCCAACCCCTCTGCCATGGCAGGGACACCTCCCACCAGACCAGGTTGCTCAAGGCCCCGTCCAGCCTGGCCTTGAACACCTCCAGGGATGGAGCATCCACAGCTTCCCTGGACAACCTGGGCCAGGGTCTCACCACTCTCAGAGCAAAGAATTTCCTTCTAATTTCCAAGCTAAATCTGCCCTCTTCCAGTTTGAACCCATTACCCCTCATCCCATCATATATGTAACATACATATACACACAAGATACATGTACATGCACCCACCCATGCATAGAGACATGGATAGCCCTGATGTCTCTACATGCATACACATGGACACACAGAGGTGGGACAACACCAAATCTAGAACTTCCAGCTTCATCCCATGGACCAACACCAGTGTACAGTAATTAACGCAGTCATCAATGCAGAGGAAGAGAAGTAAACCTTGGTGTTGAGTTCACAAATGGCAAAACCACTGAAAAGAGGCTCTTTTCTCAGCTGTCTCTGCTGCAGATCGGTGCAGGCTGTGTTTTTCCTCCCAAGCCTTTGTTGCTTTCTCTTTGGGAGAAAGGGCCATGAAGAATGGGCGGCATCAAAAGAAGACAACTATTTCCTGCAGTTCCTCTTATCTGTTATTGAGGCAATTCCAGCTCAGCCCCAGGTGTGCACAGCACCTGAAGCGTGAATTCTTATATGGAAAATGTAAAAAATAGAGAAAAAAAAAACAAAAAGAAAACCAAAAACCAACATAAAACCTAAAAAGGCAGTAGAAAAAATACATAGAAAGAAAAAAGCAATCTGCGGCAGGAAACAACGCCCCTCCCAGAGCCAGCATATCAAAAAAAATCCTCATTTGTAGCAAAATACCAATATTGTACTAGACAGGAAAAGATTCCATCGCCCTGCTGGCAAACCTCTGCGTGCCCATGCATTCCCCACCCCTGTTGCGAACATGCTGTGATATCCACCATTAGCCAGCGACGTCCTGTCAAACCCAGAGACCGAAAACCACCAACAGGCCACATGGACATGTGTTCGTAGGAGGTCGTGGCCTCCAACAAACTTCCAGACGCTGTTACCAAGAGCTTTGCTTGTTTTGTGTTATTATTTCAGTATTGAAGGGGTTGTTTCTCCTGCAGTCCAGCTCCTGTTTCTCAGCTAGGAGCAGTTTGACCATCTGATGTGACATACGTGCTTTCTGGTATGTTTGGAGTGTGTGAAGAAGAGTGTGGCCAGCAGGTCAAGGGAGGTTCTCCTCTCCTTCTACTCTGCCCTAGTGAGGCCACATCTGGAGTATTGTGTCCAGTGCTGGGCTCTCCAGGTCAAGAAAGACAAGGAACTACTGGAGAGAGTCCAGCAGAGGCTGTGAAGATGCTGGATTTAAAACGTTCTGTCCAATTTTCTGCCTGCTGGCGCTGAGTTTTGACAACACACTTGATGGAAATTACCTGCATCACTGTGAAACTTCAAAGAAGAAGTTTTCCAGAGGTGATCAGGCACCATAACTGAGTATTAAGAAAATCAAGATGACATTGCCTCAATACATACTCTAACACCTACTTCAGCATTGGCTTTCCCTGACAAATCTGAGAGGACTTTGGAACAACACCGACATTTTCTTTGGACTACAACAGTTTCTGTTACCTCCAGAGCAAGATTCCCAGGAGCAAGCTGTTTTCATCACAGTTTAAATCTCAAGAGTGTTTACCAGAAAACCTCTCCCCATCCTTCAAATTCAAATTTAGGGGCTCCCCTCCTCTTGTTTCTGGTGTCTCCCCAACATCACTAACACATTAAACGTTCAACAGAAGGACACTACACATGGGATAAGATGTCTCAAATTATGAGGTCTGTATCAGACCTATTAATTAACAAGTGTACAAGATGAATACTGGAAAAAAATTGCCTTTCAGACACCCGGCTGGGATGTTGTGCTCATCAACAGGCGAGTGAACACAAACATTATCCGGGCTCAGAAACCCCAGAGTTCCCAAACACAATCAAAGACTCTTTTAAAAGACACATGATGCTGCTCCTGACACAGAGCCATTCTTACAGCCTTGATATTTATGGCCGGATCCCCACAGCTCCGTCCTTCCCTGCTGCACTAAGCTGTTGTAGCAGAACACGGAGGTCCATCACCACATTGACTTTCTCTCAGTCTCTCCAGAAGAGGAACTGTTCACTCTTGTATGTGAATAATAATTTAAATCCAATAGAGCAGTGTAAATAATAATGTTTAGCAATAGAGAAAAAGGAAGAGACATAGAACAACACAGAATTCCAGCATGGTGGGGGTTGGAAGGACCTCTGGAGATCATCTCATCCACCCCTCTGCTCCAGCAGCTCACCCAGAGCAGGGGGCCCAGGATCATGTCCAGAAGGGTTTGGAATATCTCCAGAGAAGGAGACTCCACAACCTCCAGGCTCCGACACCCTCACACCAAACAGGTTTCTTCTCCTGTTCAGTAGAACCTCCTGGGTTCCCGCTGGTGCCCGTTGCCCCTTGTCCTGTCACTGGGCACCACTGACAAAGAGTCTGACCCCCCACCCTTTAGCTCTTGATGGTCATAGTAAATATCTGTCACAAGTAAGACAAGCACAGCTCATTCCAAGCTCTGCAATCAGAAAGAACCATGAACTACCGGCTGTTCTTTTGACACCCTACATAGATTCATGGTCTCTGCAGCTCAAACCCAGAGCCCCTTGAGAAACTTGCTGGATTTCTTTTTAGTTTTTTTGCTGATGGTAGTCTATGAAACGAGCCATCTGTCCATGACAGATACCACCAGTTTACGTTTCTCCACCGCGTGCTAACAGCTCGACATACCACACCAGATCACCACCGCCTTTGTGCATGGCCAAATTAAGCTGATGGAATCGCTCCCTGAAACCTCCAAACGCTTCTGGCACCTGTACAATACAATTTCTCTTTGCTTCTCATTTGCAGAGCTAAGAAATTTGTTTGAGGTTTCTGCCTCATTTTGTTTGAGGTTTCTGCCTCATAAAGATGATTTTTAGACGCAACTCAGAAGCCCTTGGAAATCACAGGTGAGTAACTGCTGCCGTGAACTTCACCTGCAGTGATCTGAACAGCTCTGACGTGCGGTGATTTCTACCACTGTGATTTTATTTCCTCTTACACAAAAAAATAGTGACCTGCAGGTGGGCACAGGATCAAGCCCTCAGGGCAGTGCTGGGAAATGTTTATTTGTGGCATTTAAAATTGCTCTGGAACCCACAGGCTCTGCTTCACCACTTGGTTAAATTTTAAACCCATGTTTAAAGGCAAGCCGCATGTGATTTCCTGAATTACCATCATTAAAAAAAGCTAGAAACAGCCAAAAGAGAAATGAAGGACAAAAAGGTGCATTCTCCAGGAGAAGATTATGCTTTTCAATGCTGGATGAAAGACATTTCCAGTTCTACTCTTACTTCACTTTGACATTAATAGATAAATAATCATAGAATCATAGAATGTGAGGGGTTGGAAGGGACCTCTGGAGATCATCGAGTCCAACCCCCCTGCCAAGCAGGACCAGAGAATCTAGGGCAGGTCACACAGGGACGCATCCAGACGGGTCTGGAAAGTCTCCAGAGAAGGAGACTCCACAGCCTCTCTGGGGAGTGCTCTGTAACCCTCACAGTCAAGAAGTTCCTCCTCATGTTGAGGTGGAACTTCCTGTGCTCTAGCTTGCATCCATTGCGCCTTGTCGTGTCGCAGGGCACAAGTGAGAAGAGGTTGCCCCTTTCTTCTTGACACCCAGCCCTCATATATTTATACCCATTAATGAGATCCCCTCTCAGTCTTCTCTTCTGCAGACCTGGGAGCCTTTTAAGGCCCAGGTCTCTCAACCTTTCCTCATAAGGCAGGTGTTCCAGTCCCCTAATCATCCTCGTNCAGTACTCCAGGTGAGGTCTCACTAGGGCAGAGTAGAGGGGGAGGAGGACCTTCCTCCATCTGCTGGACACACTCTTCTTAATGCACCCCAGGAGACCACTGGCTTTCTTGGCCACAAGGGCACATTGCTGTCCATGGATAACTCCTTGTCCACCAGGACTCCAAGGTCCTTCTCCATAGAGCTGCTCTCTAGCAGGTTGCCTCCCAGTCTGTACTGGTGCATTTTGTTACTCCTTCCCAGGTGCAGTACTCTGCACTTATTCTTGTTGCACTTCATGAGGTTCCTCTTTGCCCAGCTCTCCAGTCTGCCCAAATCCTGCTGAATGGCCGCATGGCCTTCAGGTGTATCAGCCAAACCTCCCAGTTTCATATCATCAGCAAACTTGCTGAGAAGACACCCTGTCCCTTCATCAATGGATCTGTTTTTCCTACACTCTTTACACCCTTGCCCTGCTCCCGGTACCATCACGCTCCTTTCCCCGCCCGACACTTTCACAAACCCAGCCGACACGTTTTCACGCTCTGCTATTAGGATGACATGTCAAATTGCAACACTCCAACACGTGGGAGCACGAGGAGAACAGGGAGCTCTGGGTGACGGAGCACGTGTCGCCCGCCGCGGTGACAGCCACCTGCCAGCAGCCCTGAGTGACGCCCCAGCCAACGAGATGGAGGGGGCACGGGGAAGATTATGTGTGAGCTTCAGGAGGAATTTGATTTTGACAGGTGTCTTTGTTTAGTATCGGCGTGTGACAGAAAGCTGTGTCAGAAATACAATTTCTGTCACATCCTTCTCCGGACCTGCATTCGGAAAGCGCCAGCATCTCCCTGATGGAGAGTTCCATCCGTCAGTGAGGTTTCTGCAGATGGGATGCCGGTGTCATGGTGCCAGAGGACTTTTGTCACCAGAAAAATGCAAATATCGAGGGCTTTTAATGTCACGCTCTTTTGCTCTATTCACTGTGTTCTCATTTAAAAAGAAGTTCAGACCTTGCTTCAGTGGCCGCGCTGCGAAATCCTAAATAACCACATAAACCCTCGAATCCATTTGTTGATGGGTCCTGTTGAACTGTTCAGCTCAACTTTTTGGACAGCTCAACTTCGTTTCAGCTCTCTGATGTCCGCAAAGGGCTTCAAGCCCTAAATTTTTTAATGTTGAAGAAGTGCAGTGCAATACAAGGTCCCCTTAAAGGGGGTACCTTAATTAACTCAACCACCACAGTCCCTCCGCGAATTTTGATACTTTTTCCCCCCCCAACAGCACTTTTCTCCCCGGAAAAAAAGCTGGAAATAACAGACCATACCCCAGTCCACCAGCCATCACACCATGAAGGTGATGGTCTGTGCATGGCACGCCACAGCTTGGGCAGGGGCTGGTTATTCTGCCTCACTTACCCAGCAAGATATGCATGTAGATGCTGAGCTCTGAGCATAATAAATCCTCAGCAAATATTCTCCCATGAGATGCAGACCTTGGACGCAGTTTTAACTCAGGCTCTGAACAAGCCCAAGGATGCTCCTAAGTCCCACAATACTAAAGATCCTGCTCCTCACTGCAATGCCACAGGCCATGCTGGAGCGTTTCCACTACAGATGCACCGGTTGCCCAACCACTCCACAAGATGAGGTTGGTGCTTGGAAAAAGAGACTTCCAACATGTTTACAGGGCGTAAACAACTGCCTGGGCTCAGGACTTCAAGGATTGAGGCCCCAGTTTCTGCTTTTAGAATCATAGAATCATAGAATGTTTCAGGCTGGAAGGGACCTCTAGAGGTCATCTGGTCCAACCTCCCTACACAAGTAGGGACATCTACCTAGGTCAGGTTACTCAGAGCCTCATCGAGCCTGACCTTGAACGACTCCAGGGATGGGGCCTCCACCACCTCTCTGGGCAGCCCGTTCCAGTGCTCTATGACCCTCATGCTAAGGAACTTTTTTTCTAATATCCAACCTAAATCTATCTTTTCCTAGCTTAAAACCATTACTCCTTGTCCTATCACCACAAACCCTTGTGAATAGACCTTCCCCTGCCTTCCTGTAGGCCCCTTCAGGTACTGGAAGGTCAGTATAAGGTCCCCCCGGAGCCTTCTCTTCTCCAGGCTGAACAGCCCCAACTCTCTCAGCCTGTCTTCATATGAGAGATGCTCCATTCCCCTGATCTTTTTGGTGGCTCTCCTCTGGACACGCTCCAATACGTCCACATCTTTCCTGTGGACTTTCTTTTCTTTCTCGTGATCGTCTTTTTCAGGTCTCTTCTCTCTAAAACAGGGCCAGGATACTCCTGCCCTCCAACTCGCAGCGAGAATGGATTAATTAATGTTTCTACAACACTTTGAAGATGCGGATTTCTGTACAAGTGCAAAGCAGATAAGGCTGGTATTTTTACAGCTCAGAGTCAAATTAAAAGTAGAGTTAAAGGAAAAGGCAGGGAACAACAGCCCGGGAAAGGCATCATGAAAGGTTATTTCAGCCGAGGAGTTGTTATCGCTGGCTGCCCTCTCTGCTCTAAAGCTGCATTTGATCATATATTCTTCTGAATTATCTACTGCATTCCTTGAATGCTGAAGGCAGAAATAAATACAGGATAAATAGTAGGGGGTTCATTTCAGATTGCACTGGTGCTTGAAGCTTGCAGTCTGCAACTCCTGCTTCCCGAGCAAGGATTAATTATTCAGTGCTGTAGGAAAAATTACTACAGGTCACTTAGAAAGCACGTATGAACAAAAGCGAGAATATAATTTTTAAATATATATCTCTCTGGTATATTTTGCCTACACGTAGCTTGTCAGGGTTCTTTTGCTTGTCTACACAACTGATGGCTTTGGTTGTCTCCTGCTTACGAGGCAGAAATGCCCGTGTCACACGCATGGCAGGACTTCTGCTGCCACCCGTCTCAGAAGCGAAACTCCCAGTTCCACCAGAGCCTGACGTTTTAAATGCCATAACAGTTTATCTAGAAGTGGTTTGTGAAACCCCAACATGGGAGGAGTCACAAGCACAGTCACAGGGGCACCTGCTCTTGTGGGAGCTGCAAAGTGTCCCACCAAGGATGTCAGGGCATCGTGCAGGCTGCTGCTCAACAAAGAATCTCCCAAAGCTGCGCTGATCCACCATGGGGTTCTGCTCTTACTTTTTTTTTAATAAAATTTCTTAGAGAAACACCTTGCTTGTCACAAGAGCAGGGTCTGGAGGCAACGCTGTGACAAAGAGCATCTCCCCATCACCCCTGCGCAGGGTACCCTGCCATGGGGCGCGGGGCTGGAGCAGGGCAAGGCCGGAGCGGTGGCTTTCCCCTCTGCCAGGCCAGCTCTGCCCAGCGCACATCCCAACCAACAGACGTGTTTCATTTCCAGGGCATTACAGTTGCTCATCATTGCCCAGTAACTGCCAAGCTCTCAGAAAGAATCACCACACTTATCCCTCATGACAGGAACAGACGCCCTCCTGAAGTGCCAACCAGGGCACCTCAGCGAGAGGTGGAGGCTGGAGGACCAGCTTCTCCAGTGCTTGTGAGATTCACAGAAATAAAATACTAGAGCCTTGTCAGGAGCACGGCAAATCCTTATCTGTGCTATCTATCTTCCACCTTCTCTCCTCAGCGTTCTTTTGTGATCACCCTGAGAAGCTGCGAAAGCACCTGACAACCCCTCTACATCGGCAACATCGCCCGTGAAATATTCCAAAATCAATACAAGCTGAAGAAAACGCTGATTTCTAAGCTATGTTTAAATAGATCAAACCTGGCTGAAGAAAGGCTGAAAATTCTTAACGTGGAATATTTCTGCCAGAGCAGCTCCACTGCCAACATATTTACATTGTGCTCCAAACCGTAGAATGAGTTTTTTTCTCTTTCCCCATCATGTTTCACGCAGGGTGAGAGGATGCGGCCCTGCCCCAGACACAGCCCTCTGGGCACAGCAACGGGCAAGCTCAGCAAAATCACCACAAACAGGGAATAAACAGAGGAATGAAGCGTTCACGTAAAATTAGAATAAATATAAACACGCAGCAGGCTTGAAGAAATAGAAAAATAAAATGAGAAATATAAAATGAAAAGTAAAGATGAAAAATAAAATGAAAAATTTAAAAATGAAAATAAGAAAAAATAAAATGAAAAAAGAAAAACTTAAAAATGAAAATAAGAAAAAGTAAAATGAAAAAATGAAAAAAGAAAAATTTAAAAATGAAAATAAGAAAAAGTAAAATGAAAAAAAAGAAAAATAAGATTAAAAAAGAAAAAGTAAAATGAAAAAATGAAAAAAATGAAATGAAAAATAAGATTAAAAAAGAAAAAGTAAAATGAAAAAATGAAAAAAATAAAATGAAAAATAAGTTTAAAAAACAAAAAGGAAAAACAAAAAGGAAAAACAAAAAGGAAAAACAAAAAGGAAAAACAAAAAGGAAAAACAAAAAGGAAAAACAAAAAGGAAAAACAAAAAGGAAAAACAAAAAGGAAAAACAAAAAGGAAAAGAATAAAGAAGAAAAAATAAAATGAAAAAATTAAAAATAAAATTAAAAATGAAAAAATAAAATGAAAAGTAAAATGAAAATTAAAATGAGTACTTGGTCTCTTCAAATTCCTAAATCATTTCCAGCCTGTTCATTGTCCCAGTAGAAAACACAGTGAAGCCACCATCTGCTTTCCTCTTAACCAATTAAGAGCATAAACACGAATATATCCAATATTAGTTATATCAAGAATTAGTGGTAATATTTCTGCACCATTTCTTCACTGCTTGCGTTGGTACGTCTGACTGGCTGTTTGTGAGCAAGTACCACGTTAAGTAAGAGCCAATCACCCTAACTGCATAATAATTACAGCGCGGTCCTGTCAGTATCTGAAAGAAAGCCTGAAAATGAGCGTCGCTCCGGCATATCTTCATGAGAGCACTCTCCTGGTATTCTCCCCTCAGCCCACGTTGAGGAAAGGAGTTTACCACAAGTGGAAGAGCAGATGAAGGAGCAGTTTGCTCAGGGGAGAGATAAACCAGCACAGTTTACAGAGAAACAAAGTGATGAACCAACGTGAAAAGAAAAAGCTCCTACCCTGGGCTTCCTGGTGCCGTCCTTCAGGTGGGACACTCGCAGACGTGCAACCGTAGAGCGAGGACTTGAAAGAGCTGGCCGTGAATTTACCTCCAATTTGTCATCAGTCATTTCTTCTGCAATAACATTTGTAGAGGTGTTTTTGGTTTTCATCAACACAGTCTTTAAGTTTTTCCCCCGGCTCGTTTACAAGCACAATTACTGGAGATCCTCCAGCATCAGTCAAGGTGTGGTTTTGCAAGTGCCCAGCAGCACCGAGATCCATCCATCAGGGCTGAGCCTGGTGCTCCCCAGGTCACTCCTGCAGCTCCCAGGTGTTGTCTCTCAGTACATCAGGCCTGATTGACACCACAGGAGTCACGGGAGAAGAACCTCTCATTCCTAGCTGGCTTTAAAGTGCTGTTCCTAAGTTAGCACATCCATCGTGATTTGCAGACCAACAACTCCAACAGCTCTATCAAAGATAACAAAAATCATGAGTTGAGAAATTTTGAAAGAAAACCTTCATACGCAAGTAGCCAATATTTAAAGAATTCTTCTCATAGGACCATACCTGACCATCTAATGAAATTGCTTGATGCATACTATGAGTTAGAGCAAATCCCTCAAAATCAATGCTGTTGGAAAGCACTGCCACACACAGCTGATGCTGAAGCTGATGCTGATCCTCCCCCACCACCAGAAGAACCCTGCCCTCCTGTTTTCAGTCATGTGAGGAATTCAACTGGAAGAGGTGGAAGAAACCTCATGTCCCCAATTATGGTTCGAACTGTCATTGCACACTCAAAGGCATCTCAAAAACAGACCATCCAGGTCCAAACCCTAGGAGCTGGTCACAGTGTCAACCACGAGAAATGATCTCTAGACAAGAAGGTGAACATTCACTTAAAGGCTATCCAATTTGTGTAAAAAAATCAGGAGCAATTAGCATGGCAATTATTAATTAGCACAAACATAAACCTATTTTAGATCTCTCATCATGCAAGAGCTCTGCCTTCAGCAACAGAGGCAGGATTCTTCAGCCACAAAGGCTTTTTTTTTTGTCCCTCAGACAGCCACAAGTCATTTATTAACCATTTTCTTCTAACAGAAAGGCGAGAACCTTGAAATTTAGTCATGGACAACCCAACCCAAGGTGCCACAGCACCTCCAGAAAGTGTCCAGCTGGGACACGGCCACAGTCTGCGAGAAAAGAGCGAAGGAAAACCACATTGATCTCGATCATAATTCACAGCCCAGTGTTTTTACCTTTGTACATCGAGGACACGTGGAAACAAATGTGGGGTCACCCGAGGTCAAAGCCACAATCTACCAGCTATGATCTAACGACACTGAAAGAGAAATCAGAGGGAGCCTGGGAGACAGCTGGGAGGGAAAGGTGACATCCCATCGTCGCTGTTAAAATTTATTTGAAAATATCTTTGACTGGCTCCTCTGCTGATTTCTGAAAAGGCTGTTAAATTACTGGATTCACTCTGAATTTGCCAGGGGAAAAAACATCTAAGAGCTGCGTTCATGAACTAGCAACAAGCTTAATTGGTTAAACACTAATTATCTCCCAACTCTTCAGCCTGTATCTGAGATCCTGCAGCAGTAAGACTAATTAGCGCATGGTTGTTAGATTATCTCTCAGCAGCTCAGGCTGGCAAAAAGGTATCGATAGTGAGAAATTATCGTTTTAACTGGAAAAAAAAGAGTAGTTGCCAGAAGAGGAGCACTACTATTATTATTACTATTGTTATTATTATTATTATATATTATTATTAGAATAAGATTATGATATAATAATATTATTATACGAATAAGAATAAGAATAAGAATAAGAATAAGAATAAGAATAAGAATAAGAATAAGAATTGGAATTAAAAAGAAGAAGAACTAGAAGAAAATTAATTAGAAGGAAAAGAATTGGAGGAAAAGGAATTAAAGGGAAAACAATTAGAGGAAAAAGAACTAGAAGAATGAGAATGAGAATTCTAAAAGAATGAGAGGAAGAAGAAATAGAAGAAGCAGAAATAAGAGAAGAATTAAAAGAAGAAAAAGAATTGGAAGAATGATAAGAAGAAGTAGAAGATTTTATATTTTGAATGGACATCAATGAGTTTTTTAATCTTAATTTAAAAAAAAAGTTACGCTCGTATCCCCAGGTAATGGCAGCAAAGGATTACTAAACAATTAAGGAAACTTTTGGCACAGTCTACAAAATTTGGCAAGTCTCAGCTGCAAAAGGAGTCCGAACAGGTAAAAACTTACCTTGCTACATACTTTTTTCCTATTAAAACTTGGTATTAACCAAACCAGGTGAAGGACTCTCATGGCCAGAAAGGCCAGTGACATACTGAGAATGACAGTGTTACCCAAGGATCAGGTTTAAAGCGCAGCGATTTATTTTTTTATATTTATTTATATTTATTTTTTTATATTCTCTGAGGCTGTTAAGACCCACTTCCACTTCTCAAGAACTTTGAGAAAAAAATGCTGTCAGGAAAAGTCTGTTATTTCCACTTTGGGCTCAGTCAGAAACCTCCAGAGAGCTCAGCCCAGGAGCAGCTTGGGGTCTTCCACAGAATCACAGCGTGGTTTGGGTTGGAAGGGACCTCAAAGATCATCCAGTTCCAACCCCCTGCCACGGCAGGGACACCTCCCACTACACCAGGTTGCTCAAGGCCCCATCCAACCTGGCCTTGAACACCTCCAGGGATGGAGCATCTTCTTCCAGTTACGCTGTTCAACAGGTGTTCTCTCAGATCCAGTAAAATCGACGTTTTCTTGCTTTCCTTCAGACTGATTTCAGCCGCTCCTCTCCTGACATTTTACACTATTAAGCAGTCATTTATTGCCGCTGTTGTTTTGCACCTTCAAGAAACGAGCGGGAGTTTATCAATTACAGTTCTGGCGAGCATCCCTTTTGCTTCTCTTCCTCAGAGTCGTATCTTAATTAAATCACAGAATTGAGGAGATTGTGCCATATTTTCGTAACCTTTGCGCCTTCCTGTGCATAACAAACACACTACTGATTTAAGCAGCCTTTTTTTTTTGTCTTCTTTACAGAAATACAAAAGCAAATTCCACCAATCCTTCATTAGATTCACTTCAGAGCACAGAGCAATTTGAAATTTGTTCCATCATCTCCCTGACCACTATTTACTAACCCGGCCAACTTCGTTTTGGTTTGGAGCTTTATTTCTTGGGGTTTGTTTCATGGTAAGGTTCGGTATTTTGTGAATATTTTCCAAAAATTAACTTTTTTTTACCCAGATTGTTTTACTTGTCCCTATGTACTGTGTGATACAGTAGCCAACAATACTAGAAGCAGCTAGATTCAGATCTGTGATCCCTTGCGCAGAAAACTCCTGAAGAATCAAGGGACAACACCCCACCTGAAGAAAAGTACATATACATTCCCCAAATATTTGATTTAAATGCCATGGTATGTAATTATTTTTTCTGCAGGCAAAGCCCTCAGGTTAATAGTTGCATTTTCTTCTTTTATTTACATGAAGGTTTGCAGGTGGCTAAACCTTTGGAAATCCCCAGCATCAGACCTGGGAGGACATGGGGAATTGTGGGGGTGAGCACTTGTCCCTCGGCCTGGCACCAGCAGCACCGAGCCCCAGGCTTGGAACAGCCAAACCTAACAGTCAGGAAATCATGGAATCGTAGAATTGTTTAGGTTGGAAGAGACCTTTAAGATCATGGATGAATTAGAAGGAAGGATGTTGTGGGTGGCCATGTCAAAGGCCTTACAACCCCCTGTAAATAAATATCCCATGCAAAACTCATACTTAACTCCTGCAAAATATCATCGTCAAAGTAGAGGTAGAGCTGGAGAAAATTCAGGAAACCTCTTGTTGCTCTCCCCCTACCCACCAGGGCAGGAGGATGCTTTCCTCCACATCTCACCCCTTCATCTCAGCCAACGTTAAAATAGGAAAAGGTCAGGTAACAGGTTTTTCAGTTTCCTTTCTGCGGATGAGGTTTTATAACACATTTTATTCAGTTTGAATAATTGAGGCTGTCGGTGGGGTAGGTCATCAGATCTCCCGTCCACCTCAGAAGGTTGCCTGTAACAGCCCCAAGTCATATCTGCTAAAAAGTTAATCAAGCTGAAATGTCACGGAATTTAATGACTACCGCAGAAGAGGTTTTAAGTTCAATATACCACTAATTATGTTATTCTCCAACAGGAATTATGTCTCATGCTAATTACACCAAGTGCTGTTTTCAGTTCTACTTAGCCATTTATTTTAGTTTATCCCAGTTTAGCTTCTTCCACAGACTGAGAACAGCTCTAAAATTAAGCAGGCCCTTAAACTTAATCTAATTACACATCAACATGGCTTTGTCTCGGGTGTTTACCTGCTTCCTTACTCTCCCCAATTCCCTCTTCGTTAGGAGACTTCCAAAAAGGTCCTGTGAGGGGAATCTCTCGCCTTTCACCATGAGACAGATGACTAACGGCAGCCACTGACCTTTGCAAGTATTTATGATAAATAGATGTGAATAAAATCAAAGCACAAGCACGAAGGTGGACAGACTGCGGCATCTTTAAGGCGGCAGACATCACCAAACGCCACATCCAGCATTACCACTGTCACACAAGAGCAGGCACTAAAGGTTTCTGGCAGCTTTAAAACATCAGAGAAACGTTTCACCTCGAGCATACCTGTAACAGCAACCAGCTACTCACAGGCAGGTGCGAATCCTGGGTGGCTTTGTGAATTTTAAACGACTACAGCCGATGTTCAGAGCAGAGTCAGAGCCAACGCGAAGCGTGTGCAGGGTGGGTACGAAATGCAGGGAGAGGAAGAACACAAAATCTATACCCCATTGATTGGAGTTTCTGTGTTAAACGTGTTCTTCTACAGCGCAGCACAAAGCTGGGTCTTTCTAACAAAAAAAACTCAATGCAAAGCATAGCGTGTTTCTTGGCGGATATTTTCTCGGAGTATTTTTCTCTGTTCCTTTCCGCTTTAAACCCAGCCCTCCAACAACTTCTCCCCAAGCTCTGTTCTACAAAAGCTCAGCTCTTCCCTAAGCCCTCCTTTTCTTCACCCCATCACCCAAGGGTACGTCCCTCTCACTCTAATTCCTTGTTGGGATTTTACTACTGTTGCACTATGTTCCTCCTCTGTCTCGCATCTGTGATAGGATTTGTACTTCATAGGAACAGTTGGGAGAAATGTCTACAGTGTGAGGAAGGTCACAGACCCAAGTACGTGCACACACATGCCAAAAAAGTGCCTCCTTCCTCTAATCCCTGTCATGGAGTAGCTACCTCCAGCTCATGAGCAGTCATGGCAGCAGAGACCACCTGAAATCAGACGTTGCATCCATGATTGAGTTTTAAGCCTATTTAATACTATATTAGTCTTTGGGCCACTCAGTTTAACTTCAGTTCCTTCCCAAATGCTGGAACAACCCTTTGCAAGCACCCAACACCCCAAACAGGAAACAAGAAACAACAAAAATGGGTTTGTCATCACTAAAATCCATAAAATCAGCCAAGTTTTCTCATACGGCACAACAAAAGCTCTTGTGGATGGGAAGGAGTTGGCAGGTCTCTACGCTTCCACGCCAGGAAGACTTCTGACACTGCCTCACTTCTCAGGAACAGGCCAGGGAAACACAGCCTGGATTACTTGACCAAGCTGAGGGCAAAAGTGGACTGAAAGTGGGGATTATTTTAAATTTGGGGATAGCATTAAGATGGGAAGAACTACAGGCAAATCATAATGTTGTCCACCAAACCCATGATATTCCCAGATTCCCTAGTTATAGAATCATTTGGGTTGGAAAGGGCCTTCAAGATCATCGAGTCCAACTGTTAACCCAGCCCTGCCAAGTCCACCAAACAAAAATCTGCTGGTAAAGAATGAAAAGTTATTTTTCTTAAAAGAACGACTTTGTTATTTCCTTTAACAAACATATTAACTTACATTCAAATTAGCTACACCACTGGGAATCTCAACAAGCGCCGATTGCCAGAAGTCCTAGAGCTGTTGCTAATTCATCAAGCAAGGCTGAAAAGCTCTTTTGTAACATATATAGATACAGGAGCGCTGAGCTACAACAAATTAACAGACCATCGTGGATTATCGATATCTTCTGACACAAACTGAGGGCTGATAAATAACCAAAGCTGCTACATCCCATGTAACACAACCTATTAAAGGTAGGTGTCTAGAAGAGCTTCTACCTTGTGGTCTTCATGCCAAAGGACAATCTAGTCCAGCCTCACCTCTGCCTCGCAGGACTTCCCCTTGGTGGATCAGCTCTTCTTTTTTCTCCCGCTGACTATCTGGGTGAACAAGGATGAACCAGCAGCAAATTCCTAGAGAGAAAAGGGGATTTAAATAAAGCAACGGACGACTCATGTCTGCAAAGAGAGAGTCGAGAGGAAGTGAAGAGCCTGGCTGAGCATCTGCTGAGCCCTCAGCCTTCCCCTCGGCGGCAGGAGGGTTTTCCATCACCTCCTAAGTGCCTCGTGCCAAAGGTTGTTTCGCTGCTTGCAAACTCTAATAAAGATCTACGTTAAGCTGTAAAGCAAAAAAATGTTAGGACGTCATTACTATTCCCTTTACAAGGTGTCTGGCAGGAGACTATAAATCCAACATTTACATTGAAAAAAACTGCTAAAAATGGAAACCAATAAAATCTCAAATATCTTCATAATCTGGGCAACTTCATGCCCAGGATTCCCAGGGGTGGGAAAGGGTGAATCTTGGTACCTGCAAGGAGAAGTATTAAGAATATCACTGCTCTTTTTAAGAACATTTTGAACAGCAGACAAGAATTTCTTCCGATACTTTTAGGCTCAGATTTACGTTAAGTTTCAAGGTTAAAAAGTCTTATTATTCCTTATCTGCCCTGTTCTATATGCTCAGCGCTGACCTGCTCAGTTGGCACCTATAGAAACGTGGATGAGCAGAAGAGCTTCCACATCCAGCAAGCCTGGACATCAAAGCTGGGGGACTTGGCAGCTCTCAACTTATTGTAACACCGTGTGCACTGGGATAAAACAGACTCTAACGTTTCCACAGGCTGAGGGAGATAGAACCGCTCCCCTCCCAAAAAAATCTCATTGACCTTTGCACAGAGGCTGAGGTCGATGTCCCACACAGGTGGGTGCTGGATGCAGGGACCTTTCCATTTGTGCCTGGCTGGGTAACAGTTTATCATGATAAAAACCTTGCTTCTCCTCTTAGTGCCAAAGGAACCTCTGGATTTCTCAGTTCAAGAGAGAAAAGGAACTACTGGAGAAAGTCCAGCAGAAGCTATTGAAGATGCTGAGGGGCCTGGAGCATCTCTGTGCCCAGGAAAGGCTGAGAGCCCTGGGGCTGCTGAGCTGCAGAAGAGAAGCCTCAGAGGGGATCTGATCAATGCTGAGCAAGAGCTCAAGGGCCCATGGGGGGCAAGAGGATGGGGCCAGACTCTTGTCAGTGGTGCCCAGTGACAGGACAATGGGCAACGGGCACCAACTGGAACCCAGGAGGTTCCAACTGAACAGGAGGAGAAATGTCTTTGGTGTGAGGGTGTCGGAGCCTGGCGCAGGCTGCCCAGAGAGGTTGTGGAGTCTCCTTCTCTGGAGAGATTCCAAAGGCGCCTAGACACCATCCTGGGCCCCCTGCTCTGGGTGAGCTGCTGGAGCAGGGGGTTGGACCAGATGATCTCCAGAGGGCCCTTTCAGCTCCTACCATGCTGGGATTCTGTCAATAGAGCTGCATCGGTATAGAAGGGAGCAGCATCAAGTCTGCATTAAATTTAACTGGAAAATCATTTCCTACAGTATTATTTCCTATTTTTCCTGCATCACCTCTCTTGTTACAGGGTGAATGAGGGTGCCATGTGCTGTATTGGGTGCTGGATTGAGCTGAAGAGCAGGAGAATGGTTACCATGAGCAGCAGGTAGGACTCCAACCCCAGTGTCCTTCAGCAGGCAGGGAGCTAAAGCCTCCAATGGTTGCACAACAGCATCACCTAGCATCTTATGTTCTCTTGAGCATGAAAGACCTACCAAGTGGTAGATAGATACTCATCGGTTTTAGGAAAAGACTGTCTGCATGAGTTGTAACAACAAGTAGATGTGACTGCGCTGGCCTTAGCTGTGAGCAGGACAACTACCCCAACCTCCATTTCACCATCTGCTTTCATGAAAGGCACTGGTACAATGAGACCATTTCAGAAGAGGCAGCGCATCTCTACTGTCCTCTACAAGGAAAAGAAATTAATGGACCAAGGCATTGCAGGAAAAAGACCCTTTTTTCCAACTGATCAGTTTTCACACTTCAGCAGTATTTATGAAGGAGATTGTTTCATGACAGGGCTGCTGAAGCACCATCAGCCTTGTGCCACGATCTCCTGCTGCACAGCATGGAGATACCATGCAAAGGGTTAAGGGAGAAGGGCCAGAGCTGCCAGGTGGTGACTCAGAGACTTTCAGATAATTATGAGCGGCCAAAAGAGATCTTTGCTCTCTCCAAGAAGAGACTTTTAAACTCCAGTCTAACATTTCAGTAAATTTTTGGCTGTGTCCTCTTTAGTCTTCTGCACCTTTGTCATGTATATTTTATGAACACTTCATTAGAATTTCAGGGAGATTTCCTGCAGTCTGAAGTGAAATACTCCATGCTTGGTTTTATGTGGCGTTACAAAAACTTAAGTTATTTAGACCACGGTTTTATGTTCGGAAACTGCATTTTTAATGGAGTTTTCCCTAGATGCGCCAAGTTGACTCAAGCAATTTTTAAAAATTTTATTTTCAGCTCTGAGATATTTTAATGCCTTCTTTAACATGCGGTAGTATTGGTATGATATGGACTTTTTTTTCCTCCATAAGTCTGCATGATGCTGCAAGGAGGACGCATCTTCTTTGTGGACTTTTACTGGAATTATGGATACTTTCAGAAATGTTTTTTTCCATCCTTTTTGAGTATTTTCATTAAAATCTCTGAAATTATCTTGGAATGTTTCATTACTACTTCAGTGCATTAAATGCAAAAATAACATTTTCAAGGTTTAGTAACTTTTAAAATGGAACTTATATTAAACTTTTATGAAAATTCACAGAATGGGATTTTCAAAGTACCTTTTTCCCCAAAAGTACATAACATCCTGCAGGACTCTACTTCTACTTGTGCCTGTTCATCTGTAATTAGGCGTTGAATATTCTCGATCACAAAAAGCCTCTGCTTGAGGTGGGGAGAAGGAGAGGTCCACTGCCTTGTCTCACTAAGTCCTCACAGGCCCCACCAAAATTCAGAGACAGGATCCATTTGTGGTCCATCTACAACCACTTTGCAGTAAGATTATGAATTTTTCAAGTCTATCTGCTTTCCTGCTTCTGCTTCAAATGCGTGAGTCTGAACCCACATGGTAGATGGCCAGATATTTGTAAAGAGTAAGGAAAGGACAATGACGGCCACGGATTCCCTTCCTGGCTGCAGGAGCAGCTGGGCAGGAGATGTTTCAGTGGCCACCAGCAGCAGGACTCTAGGAAGAGGGTGAGCAATTACATCTGACCTGCTACGGCCATTGCCAATGGCACTGTTGAATATTAGGGGAATAATTTTCACCAGCAGGAAGATGTCTGGATGCTACAAAACCTCCTTCAAAGTTGTCACAAGAAAAGGCTGGGGACTGAAGCTCAGTTGCAAGTGAACTTTACAGAGTTACGAAACGCTGAGCTCTCGGTGCCATGAAAATGATGGCCCCGAGCAGGGCATTGATCCAACTGGAAACAATTTAATTTAAACATGGTCTGTTAGTGACACTGCTTGAACTGAGGACAGAGCTAGTTTTGCAAAGGGAGAGGAAAGGGGTGTACCTTTGGTGGNCCCTCACACCAAACAGGTTTCTCCTCCTGTTCAGATGGAACCTCCTGGGTTCCAGTTGGTGCCCGTTGCCCCTTGTCCTGTCTCTGGGCACCACTGATAAGAGTCTGGCCCCATCCTCTTGCCCCCATGGGCCCTTGAGCTCTTGATCAGCATTGATCAGATCCCCTCTGAGGCTTCTCTTCTGCAGCTCAGCAGCCCCAGGGCTCTCAGCCTTTCCTGGGCTCAGAGATGCTTCAGTCCCCTCAGCATCATGGAGAACCTCTCAGTTCTCACCAAGCCAACACGTTAGATGGTTTCCCACCCCTACTCCAACAGTACAAACAGCACCCAGAGGATGCAAGGAGAGGTTCCTACGCCCCTGCAATGGTTCATCTGCAATCCCCAACACCATGCTCAGGAACTCACTTTCAAACCAGCCTTGCAAACCATGGTTTCTTGGTTTCTATGCACAACAAACCACATCATGTGGATGTAGGTTCACATATCAAGCACTCCGCAGACTGTCCCACCGTGGACAATGAGGTTATATATAGACTTGGTGCTTAGCATAACGAAGCTTCAAATTCTGCTGCGGCCTCCAAAATCTATTATTTTTCATTTCCACAATGCGTTGGCATACTGGGCCTGTGCCTAACTTTTCCTGTAATGCAGATACAATTCCTTTTTTTTTTTTTTAAACACAATTAAATTTACATAATTTGCTTGATGTTGCAGCCTTTTCATGGTTTATATATTAAAATAACATTTTGACTTTAATAAACCCCAATGTCGTATCAATGCCCATGAATTCTATTGAATTAGACAGATTTTTTCCTCGCACTAATGAGTAGGAGAAGCAGCCCAATTTTGATGACATACTCAAGTTTAGACTTGAAATTTTAAACAACTGAACACTGAATTAAATTTTGCATTTAGCAGAGATACAAATCCCATAACTGGTGGTATAAAGTCTACAGAGGTTTGACTAAATTGCTTTAAAGAACCAAAAGACAATTATTGGCAAAAAGTCATTTTTGCTTTAGTGCTCCCTGGTTCCACAGGGCTCTGTTATAAAAGAGACTGGGATGTTTTCATTATTTTTCTCTTACTTTGATGTCAAGCCTATTGAAATTCTCTATAGCCAGACGTTTTATGACATAATGTTTAATATCTAACACAAACACTAAACAAAATAGTTTAAAGAGGTGATGTGATACATCACTCTGTTTCTTCTTCCATTACTACAGCAAGGTGTGCTCCTAATAGAAACCATTTTACTCAGAGAATCAAGGCATTGTTTTGACCCCCTGGAGCATCTTAGAATTAAAGTTAAGTTAGATTTTGAGAGGTATTGGAGTAAAAGCCCTGGTGAGGAGATATTCCCCACGAAACACTGCAACCCTCCCTTCCATGTCTCCTTGGGCTTGTAGCGATATGGCGAGGGGCGATGGCTTCAAAACTGGAAGAGGGGAGATTTAGATTAGAAATTAGGAAGAAGTTCTTCACTAGGAGGGTGGTGAGACACTGGACAACAGGCTGCCCAGGGAAGCTGTGGATGCTCCAACACTGGAAGTGTTCAAGGCCAGCTTGGATGGGGCTTTGAGCAGCCTGCTCTAGTTGCAGACGTCCCTGCCCATGGCAGGGGGCTTGGGACTAGATGATCTCTAAGGTCCCTTCCAACCCAACCCATTCTGTGAGTCTGTGATTCCTACTCTTTGAAGCAACAGGAAAATGGACCAAGGACAGGTCAGAGAGGGCCAGTGCAATGAATCTGCACCCTTGATAGGGTTCAGTGTATGACACCACTGACTTTCTCCACCTCACATTTAGTCAAGGGCACCAGCATCAAATTTACTTCAACAAACTGGTTACCAAAAATCCCCCTGTGAGATACAAACTTCTCCAGCCACGTAGCTCGTACACTGCAACACTAGTACATTATACACCAAGAGGAAAAGTTTTCACAATGAGAACAATCAGCCATTTGGAATAACCTCCCCAGGAAAGTGGTGGAGTCCCCAGCATTGGACATTTTAAAGATTCAGCTGGACAAGATTCTGGGCCAGCTTAGCTTCACCAGGCTTTTGCCAAGAGAGGTTGGACCTTTCTTGGTCCTTGATGGTCCAAGGATGATCCTTGAGCTTTTCTACAACGTCAGATTTGATGACTCTATAATTATCTTTTCTTTCAATAAAGATCTTCTCCCCACAGCATGACCGGCAAATTTTTACACCAATTGCTTCAACACACACACAAAAATTTAAAAAGGTTTCTTACAATGTCTGCATGAAGAGAGTCCCAGTATTGAGCTGGGGGAGTTTGCTGCAGCTTTGCAGTGTCCCTTGGTGCTGCCAAGGTGAGCAGCAGGAACCCAACCAGGAGCAGCACCATCTCAGCTTCACAGGGAGTTGAGTGTTTACACTCTGGGGAAGAATCGATCCTTTAGAAGAAAAACAAAAAGTCATCAGACAACATTTCTGATTTATCCGACCAACAGCTGACTCACAGTTAACCTCACTTTTTCTTTCAGCTAAACGGAGACGGATTCAAACCAACTAAGGAGCACGCGCCTTTGAACTGCTAAAGAGAAATAAGCTCAAGATACAAATCTGGGTGCAAATTTTATTCGAGACCCATTTCTAGCTCTAAACCCTTTCCTCAGCGCTGCTCCAAGACCAGACAGAGTGCACAGGGCTGCCTGGCAGAGATTTTATGAGGATGCACAAAAATATAGACTAAGGGCAATCTGAAAATATATTTTCCAAGTGATGTTTTGCCCCCTGCACTCCTTTTAGTAACATCCCATGACTTCAGCAGAGGTGCACTGTTAAGCAATGATGAAAGAAGAAACCTTCCAGGCAGAGCTTCCTGAAACTACAGACAGAACCAACGAAGCATGAGGAAACCCAGCACCACAACACAGAACACATTTTGGTTGGAAGAGACCTTTAAGATCCTCAAGTCCAACCGTTCCCCCAGCACTGCCAGGGCACCACTAACCCATGTCCCTCAGCACCACATCTCCACGGCGTGGAAACCCCTCCAGGGATGGGGACTCCACCACTGCCCTGAGCAGCATCCACAGCAGGGATGGAAAAAACCGAATTTACAGACCTCTACTGATGCTTCACCTGGGCCAGTGTGAGATCGTCGTAATTTCCATGCACCAGCCATATGCAGCCAATGGATTTTAAAAGCTTTAATAATAGAGATGGTGAAAATTATACCAATCTCAACATCTTTTATATCGACACCATTTCCTTACAACCCCGAAAACTCAATTTTAAAGCCCTCAGTAATTTGTAGAGGAGGGTGATACTTTCTCAAGTATCCATTGGATTGCAATTTGAATGCATTCAGGAAAAGTCTCTGCAATAAAGCTGGTTGTGTGGAACACTCTAATATTGAAGGTGAAATGAAAAAACAGCAATGAACATGAAATATTCTGACATGGCTGAAAATAAATGCTCCGCAGAAATGCCAGTTTCAGCAAACTTTAACCATATTTTTCACTCCAGTTGTATTTCAGGGAGTACTTTGATTAACGTGTCATCGCATACGGTGGACCTGTCAGTGCATGCAGACACAAATCGGGAGTTTTTCAGTCGTGAGGAAGCGAGGTCTCCAGTCTCCTACTGCAGATGCTGGCCTTTGCCACACCAGGGAAGCTCCAAGTGCCTCCTTAGCTCCAGCTCCTCCCACGTCTTGCTGTGTGCTCTAGAAAGCTGTTTAGCTGCACTTTCAGTGAGGATTTCCAGCCGAATCTCAAAATCCCAGACTGCAGCACCACAAAACCAGCCCCAGCTTGGTCTTACAGAGTCTAAAGGGCGTGCCACCACCTTCCTGCACCAGAAAACCTTCCCAGCTTGGTCCTAGGGAGCCCACGGAGTGTGCCACCACCTTTCTTGCACTTTGTGCTGTGCTCAAGAGCTTGAGGCAAGAGAATAATTTGCTGCTGATAGACCTGAAAGATTTTTACTCCTCCTTGGCAGCCAGGTCCAGAGCTGGGCTGCTTCTAGCCTGTGCCCTGCACTCACAGGAGAATTATGGACCCTCAGCTGCCCCTTCCACCATGCCAAAGTCCTGGTCCCTTCTTCCCCAGAACTTCCAAGAGCCCCACATCCTGCCCAGAGCCACTCACCTTTATTTGGAGCATGGTAGAACTTTTATCCCTTACAATGTCTTGCAACGATGTCTCAAAACACAACCCAGGAGCCTGCAAGCCTTGCCATGTTTCCCACAGAAAAGTCATTTCCGTTTAGTGCAGCAGGTAAGAAGTTAGCTGTTGGTCTTCACTAGAGCTGCTGAGGTCTTGCCAAAAGGGAACGTGTCAACATCCAGCTTCACTGGGAGCTCACAAAGACACAGAATCATAGAATCATTGCATCATTTTGTTGGAGGAGACCTTTAACATTATCGAGTCCAACCGACATGCAGGATGATTCTTACCAAAAATACAAAACCTCTGTGCCTGGGTTTCCAGGAGTGACTCATCATGCCACGGTGTTGAGATACTTAAAAAGAAGATTTTCAAAGGATCTTTATGATGTTTCTAATCAGACTGTTGAGACCAGAAGAATTACGAGATCATCTGTTCCTCTAGAAAGCGCAGGTCTGCTACTCCCTGCACCAGCTCTCTGTAAATACTCTGCAGAACCTACAGAATGAAATGCAGAGAAAGAAAAAAGCAAAATGAAATGCGCTGAGGTAAGTCCAAAGAACCGGCGCACTCAGCTGAACAAGTCTGCTCATTGAGGAAATACCATTTTTCTACAGTTGTTACTGCAGCTGTAATCACTCTAAGGGAACACAGCTCCTTCCTACACCATTTTCTGAGGAAGCTTGAAGTAGTCAAGGCACAGAAGAGGAGAGGGATGGTTACTACTAAGGCAAGAGACTGTGAGACCCAGCCACAGCCTCACCCTGTCCATCCCCAAGGAAGTGCTACCTGTGCAGAATGCCTTGAAGATGATCTTAGTGTGCCCTCGTTGAGATGGATTTTGCAAAGGGTTTATTCTCGGGACACTTGCACCTAAATCACGGGCAGCAGATGCTTTTGTCGGAGCTCATCTGCAACAGAGAACATGTATTGTATGGTGAGACATGCCCAAGATGATGAGAGCTGCCTGGACATGAGCATCTCCTGGTCAGGTCGGCCATGGGCAGCCAACACAATCCTCAAAGTGGCATGAACATCCTGACCTGACATGATTAACAGCCCTTTCATTAAAGGGATGATGAGGCTCCAAATGCAAAATTCACAAAGTTCATGAAACATTACTCCACCGTAAGGTCCGTCTTTCAGCCACCTCCACCCTGGTTGTTGGAAGATGATCTTAGGAAGCACCTGCAGGGATCCCCCCTGCCACCAAGCATGGGGCTGGTGGGACTGCTTGTGATGCATCCACCTTGCGCTGCTTGCCCTTGCTATCACCAACTCTAAATAATGCAGAGTTTTATTAAGCAAGTAACATATTCATAAGAGCTACAGAAAACCCTGCAGAATGAGTTAAAGTACAATACAAGCTGGTCTGTACCCATAAATGTCTCCCTTCTTGGGGATGATAAACAATTTTTTATTCTCCAAGCAAGCTCCAGCATCAATTTTCACTGAACCCAAACTAAAGGCATTTTAAGTCAATATTTTAAATCTTAGACAGGCACAGCAGCAGTTATCCTCGGCTGGCTGAACTGTTGACTTCTTTGGCTGAGCTGCTCATTCTTGTGGCAGCTTTTACAACTTTTGAACAATTAGAAGAGCAAGGCGCTCTCAGATGAAATTTTGAAGCAAGAAGTATTGTAAGATGTTCCGTGTTTCCTCTTTGCTGGTTGTACAGCCCTTGACCCACAACCTGTAGGCATTGCTTTCTCTTTAAAGATGCCTTCATAAAGTGATACCTTTCATTCTTCTGACACTTGAAGCAAGGTTTTATTTCCCAGACCACTACGCCCAACACCATGGATCTTCAGCTCTCAAAACAGCCCAACTCATGCTCCCAAATTTATATTAGGAAAGTATATTAGGAAAATTTTCCTCCCCAAAAGTCTTGTCAAGGGCTGTCCCAGGCTGCCCAGGGCAGTGGTGGAGTCCCCGTCCCTGGAGGGGTTTCCAAGCTGTGGAGATGTGGTGCTGAGGGACACAGGTTAGTGGTGCCCTGGCAGTGCTGGGTTAATGGTTGGACTCGATGATCTTAAAGGTCTTTTCCAACCAGAACAATTCTATGATTCTATAAGCTTCCAGGCCACCTCCATCTGCCCCAGAGGGGACAAACTGAGCAGGCCATGGGGTAGGATTTTGTATGTATTTGTACCCATGACCCATGCCCCTGCCCATGGGCTGATCTAACAGGACAGGGCAGGGTGGCTGTGCCCCTGCTCCTGCTGGCATGCATCAAGAGAATTGTTATTTTAGGACAATAACGCACCTTTCGCTTTCAAAAAAGACGTTCACTCTGTTTCCTTTCATTTCAAGATTATTTCCAAAGGAGAGGGCAGAAAAGCATGTCCTGTTTGCTGGAGCAGGAGGATGGAAGAGCCTCCTACTCTACAGCCAGGCACTGAAGGATGCACTTGTGTGCAGCTCGGAGACGATGGCTGGAAGCACAGGGATATTTCTCAAGCTCCAGGTCATTCCATGCAGCACTTCAAGCCTAAACCAAATACGAGGGATATTTGTGGAAGGAGGAGATAATTTCTCACTAGTTTTCAAAATGCACGTGTTTCCATCAAGACGCTTGATGTTTTATATTTAGGCAGGTATTGTCCTCAAAACACATTACAGAACCCTTTCAATACTTTAAGGGGGCCTGGAAGAAAGACTGGGACAAACTTTATAGTGGGGCCTGCTGGGACAGGATAAGGGCTGTTGGGTTGAAACTAAAAGAGGGGACATTTAGACTAGAGAGAAGGAAGACATTTTTATGCTGAGGGTGGTGAGACACTTGGTTGTTGGGCAACACAGGTTGCCCAGAGAGGTGGTCGCTGCCCCATCCCTGGCACCATCCCAGGTGAGGTTGGCCGGGGCTCTGAGCAACCTGCTCTAGTTGCAGATGTCCCTGCTCCCTGCAGGGGGGTTGGACTAGATGAGCTTTGAAGGTCCCTACCAACCCAAAACCATTCTGTGAACCCTTGGCAATACATACATACGATCTGCCTCATTCCAGGATACAACCAAACCAGTCTTCACGTGCATCCCAGATCCAATCATAGCTGTTACAGATAAATCTTCAATCACAGTGTTAAATGTCATTATCTAGCCCCAGATTTCAGGGACCTGATGTACTACTCACCGGTCAGGGGATGTCTGCAGAAGATGAAACATCTGGCCTGGGGTTTGCACAGTCCACTGCTTCACGCTGAGCTCTTTGTAACGACGAAGGCACAGAGAGCCCTTTCAAAACCCCCCTTCAGCTTTGGATGTCGGATATCTAGCCGCAGGATTTTTCTTTTTTGGAAAGAATTTCTCCCCAGTCTTGTATCAGCAATGGTGAAAACAAGCTATGTGAAGCTTTGATGCCTTTCTGAAAAATCTTCTGCTCAGAGAATGTTAGTCATGTATCCTCCTGTGACACGAAGGAATTAAGATGGCTATTTTTAGATAAACATTTCAGTAGACATTTTCCCCCCGTGAAAATAAGATCAATTTTTAATTTTCCTAGTATTTTTCATGGGAAAATTCAGTCTTCACGAGTCTTCAAACTCATCTATCACTTTAACGCAAGAGTAAATCGCACGCAGCCCATTATCAGCACTGTGAAGGAAAGGGTTGCGTGGGCTGACGGGGACAATATTACCATCAATAATAACGCCATCTTACGAGCCTCTAAATGAAGGTACCTAACGATGGGAGCACACTGCTATAAGCAGTCTGTCACAATAACATTTTGCAACGCTGTGGGCAGTGGTTCCAAATCAAAAACACGCACTACATCCTATTATCTGGCGGTTTATTTAGCAATTCGCAGCTTGCAAACACAGCAGGCTTGTAACTCATTAGGATGAACAGCACAGGAAAAAAAACCCCAAAAAGCTCTTACTCAGTAACTGTGCTTTAAAACCAAACTCAAAAAATCCTCACAGAAAATAAAACACCTCACCCCCTCTCCCAAACAGATTTTTTCAAGCATGGGGAAAACTTTGATCCCGGCAAAAAATCTACAAAGGACGTGGGAATCTTCACTTCTAAGTCTCCTATTCTGCAAACAGCTTTGTAACAACCTACTGAGAACACGAGTGGAAGTTTTCTCCAAGCCAGATATTCACAAGAAATCAGAAATCTTGGCTCACTTACAAGCTCCTTTGTTTGCCCGGGGAGTGGAAGCTGAAGTGGAAGTGGATGGGTGAGAGCTACTGAGAAGGAAGAATCTTGAAAGAGTCCAAAAAGTACTTTAAAAAAATAAAAAGCTGCTGCTGCTCTGGGTTTCTCACTGGTTTTCCTCAGCATTTGTCCTGTATCAGTTCCAACAGAGCCAGTGCCAGCACAGCAGAGCCCAGTCCCACCGCCCTCGGCCTCTCCACCCAGCCACACACCTTCCCTTTGGGGCTGGAGCAAATGCTCCTGCAGACCTGGACCTGGTGGTCTCCTGGTGTGAAAAAATATCTGACAACTCGCTACTGACCACCAGTCAATAAAAAATATGAATGCAAAGTTACCCGAAGCAACTGCCTTCCCTTTGTCCCTATTACTCGGCTGCAAATTGCTCCGCTCAGTCCTACCGAAGGCGCGATGCTCTGCGTCAATTTGGTGACCCATCAAGCGTTTCAATTACACAACATTTGTCACACGGGAAAGTCATGAATAAACATGTCTTAACACTTCTGCTACTCTCCTGCTCAAGCAGTGTTAACGTTTCCCATCGCTCTTCTCCCCGTCCTGCAGCGGGACGCAGCGCGGGTGAAGTCACTTGGCCACGGAGCTTCACTTGCCATTTACGTCCCAGCTCTTTGACCCCAGGCTGATCGCTGCAGCAAATAAGACCGTATCCATCTTGTTCACCATTTGGCAAATACTACAGTCCACCAACTGCCCAAATTCAACGTCGGTGTTCTGGCACTGCTGCCCTGCTCTGCCTGGCGTCATGAAGTCTCAATATTGACACGCATTTAAAACTCTCTGCTTTATTCCTGCCCTAATTAAAGCATCAGGACTCATCTTGGGTTTCACAAAACTCTGCTACAACCGAGCTGCAGACAATTTGGTAACAGCCTCAAATCCTATTTACTATCGCCTCTGAAAGCAAGGAGCCAGCCCTGCCGTTTGTTAAGATCAAGGAACTCCAGGAACACCTCCTGAACCCAACGAGCTGTGCTCAGCCTTGGAAAGCATTGAGTCCCTTTATCACAGAATCATGGAATGGTTTGGGTTAGAAGAGATATTTCAAGGTCATCTAGTGCAACCCCCTGCAGGGAGCAGGGACATCTGCAACTAGAGCAGGTTGCTCAGAGCCCCGGCCAACCTCACCTGCAATGGTGCCAGGGATGGGGCAGCCACCACCTCTCTGGGCAACCTGCGCCAGGCTCTCACCACCCTCAGCATCAAAAATTTCTTCCTTCTATGGTGTCTGAATCTCCCTCTTTGATTTTAAAACCATCCCCCCTTGTCCTGCCCCAACAGGCCCTGCTCAAAAGTCTGTCCCCAGCTTTTTGACAGGTCCCTTGAAGTACTCAAAAGCCCCAAGAAGGTCTCCCTGGAGCCTTCCCCTCTCCAGGCTGGACAAGCCCAACTCTCCCAGCCTGGCCTCCCAGCAGAGGGCTTCCAGCCCTCCCATCATTGCTGGGGCCTCCTCTGGCCCCGCTCCAGCAGGTCCATGTCTCTGCTGTGCTGAGGACTCCAGAGCTGCCCCAGCACTGCAGGGGGGTCTCCCAGAGCGCAGCAGAGGGGCAGGATCCCCTCCCTGCCCTGCTGCCCACGCTGCTGGGGATGCAGCCCAGGAGGACATTGGCTGCTGGGCTGTGAGTGCACAGTGCCAGCTCAGCTCCAGCTCCTCACCTACCAGCAACCCCCATGTCCTTCTCCACAGGGCAGCTCTCAACCCTTCACCCTTCCCGGGCTGCCCTGACCTGTGTGCACAGAGCACTTTGCACCCTTCATCCTTAGGCCTTCTGCTTTCTTGAAAGAGTCAGGATTGTGCCAGAAAAATTCAATTCCATCATTTTGCCAATATAATTGCAGTCTTCTCAAAGCACCTTGAGTAAAGTACCACAGAGTCAAACTCTGAGTCCTGGAACATCACTCTGGTCTGAGACCATCCGCTTCTTCTCTCTCAAACCCACCTCTTCATTTTCTGTTGTTTTGACAAAAAAAAAGACAAAATAGACCACCGCAGGGATGGAGAACACAGCTAGACTCTCCATGTCTAGATCCTTGCACAAATTTGTGGCAGCTTCAGCTGCAGGAAAAAAAGATTTTCAGATTTATATGCAGAATTCTTTGTATGAATCATCCTTTTCTGGCCACAGAAAAAGGAATTTTCACAGGAAAAAGAAACAAACTCCATGCCCTGACTTACCAGGCCTTTGGGAAACATGAACCCCTGAAAAACTGAAAATGCCAGAACCAAAATTGCCTCTGATGGTTTGTTTCTCCCCTTGCAGCTTTCAAGCAGCTTCATTCCACGTGCTCAGTGTGAGAGCTGGGGCAGAGCCACACGCCAGGCACACATGGACAGAAACACTTCCAGGTTTTACCACTTCCAGCCTTTTCTCTCCCCTCCTGAAGGAAGGGGGGACTCTCCAGAGCACATAGTATGTGGCCACATAATTACAGTTTTCTCAGTCGTAGTATTATTGCAAAATAAAGAAGGAGGTAAGACAAACACTCCTTCCTTCACTGCTTTGAAATTGATGCAAAGCAACAAGATTGCAGACAAACCCCAAAGCCCCAAAGCCAGAATCCAATGTAAAGCCATCGTTTGGAACCTTTCACTATACAAGAAGCAAGATTAGGTCCATAATGAGAAATCCTGTAAATTGTGCTCTATCAAATTAAGCAAAGCTGTCCAGAGTTGAGGAGAACCTCAGCTAAACCCCCCTCAGCACCCTGACCTGGCCAATCCCCATCAGATGTGCTGGAGATTTCACAGTGAGCTGGGGTGAGATCTGCAAAACTAGAAAAGGGCTTTGGACGGCAAATTCTCATTAAAGTTAATGTCGACTTGGTGCGTCAAGAAGCTTTGGAAGACACCACCACCGTCATCAAGCCTTTGTCTGCGCTCAGAGGAGCAATATGGTTCACCATGCTTCGGACCAAAGTGCTGGCCAGCTTAGCCACTGCCTGCTTCACCTGCAGCTCCAGCCACCAGCACACCAAGCTCTCTACTCACCCTGGTTACCAGCAGAAAAAGCCAACTTTTGGAACATTTACATGAGTTCCTTCTCGGCAATTTCACCCCCATCTCACAACATCGCTGCTCACAAGTACCCATCTTCCCACTGCAAGAAAACCCCCAGATTTCAGATAGAGTTAATGCCGCTATTTTCCCTCGCTCTCGATATTTATCACTGCAAACCATGCCTTCTGGGGCACTTCTCTACACAAATCCAAAACGTATCTGTGCTTGAGATCAAGCATTCTCCTCATGCATGCCACAAAGTGCCTTCAGGCCAGCATGTTTAGAAGAGGTCACTATTTTAGGTCTTTTCCTTTTTAACACTTGGCAGGATGAGCCTGCCAAGCAGCCAGTGCCCCTGAGAGGTTTCCCTCCGAGAGAACCCATGGGGCTCATCATGACCTGCTGCTGCTTTTGTGGATTTGTTTGCCTATTTGTGTGCAACTCACCTGTCCCTTCCCATAGTGGCTGCTGCAACTCATGCTGCAGGGCTCCTGCCCAGAAATAGCCCTAGAAACGCTCTGGGGATGCAGGAAAAACAGTTTGGCTTTGTTGAAAAAATGTGTATTTTCTCCCACTGCTTTCCCCTGAGGTAGCAGAGCAGCGAGAACAAGGAAAGCCAGAAAACTCTCATATAACCAGAAATCCCCATCCAAGGCTGGGTAAAGCTCGGGGCAGCAAAGTCTTATTCAGGGTGGAGGAAAAATGAGTTTATTGCAGGGACAGTGCTTATCCCCATTACAGACTAGGTCTCACAGCGATACCAGACAAAAATAGAGTGTTGTTAATTACATTAATGTGTTGTGAATGTATTTATGCATAAATATTTTATAGCACTTGGGAGAAGCGAGCTACAAAGGTATGGCTTTATGAGTAACTAAAGAGGGCATGGTCTCCTCTTCGAGCCTTCTGGCCAGTGATACAGCTCCTACACCCCTGCCTGCCCGCCCCATTCTCTTCCAAAATAGGTTGTCCTCACCCACACTGCATTTACTGGCAGCCCCAGGTGGGTGCTGTCCCCTCAACCACGGCATTTGCAGGCGGGCTGGACTAGACAACCTTTAAAGGTCCCTTCCAACCCAAAGCACTCCATGATTTGATGGTTATTTGGGACTGGAACCAGTGTCCAGTGATGGAGCAGATGATTTTCTTATGTTCGGCTTGCTGTTACCCACAGAGCTCACACGGCAAACACCCCGACCTGCTATGCTGAAACTGGAAATCTAATATTTGGAGATTGTCCAGAAAACTTTTACCGGTAGGAATCCAAAGAGTTCACATTAGAAGAACTAACACCCGCAAAACATCAAACATCCTAAAACGCTTATCTCAGGTCAGCTTTTCTTTAGCAATTCTATAAGCAACCCGTCCTAAAAATAACCTGGCAAGGAAAGGTTAAATGGAGCACAGCCATCGCAAACCCCGAGATCAATACGACTAAAATATAGAACAATTCCAAACACGTCACCTCAGCGCTGCTCCTCTCGATCCACCACCAAACCAACACAGCATGGATGATCCTAGCAGTGCGGAGACGAGGAATAAAACACGGCGAGCAGCTCTGAGTTATGGAACAACAGGAGATAAAAGAGGCTGGGTTTGAAGAAACACATTTTCTTTCAGCTAAAAGATACGGAATTTTTTTTAAATACAAACACACCTCCCTTTTAGCCACTGTAATTAAAATTGGAATTCAGTTTAACAATGGCACATGAACATGTGTCTTGACTGTGTGAGCCTGACCCCTGCGTTTATCACTTCCATGGACAGAAACCCCGTAACCGGAGCAGACTCAGAAATCTAAATGCAGATTTGGGTTCTGATAAGATCCCCCACGCTCCCCAGCCCGCTCCCCTGCACCCTGATAACGACTGTTTCATTCGTGTTCACCCTGCAGGAAACTATTCCAGTGTAAGGGCATTTCTCTTTCTCCAAGCACATACACCAGTAAATGAATATGTTATGAGGATCACAATAAACACAGCCGGTATCCATAAAATCTCAGAGGAGTGTAAGCAATTACCTCCCGTAAAAAGCGCAGTATTTGGAAGGGCCATTCCTATTGCTGTTATCCTCTAAGGTCCTCAATTAAGGCTGCTTGTTTCTCTCTTCTTCAGGCACTAATAAATCTCTGAAAGAAGAATGGAAACAGGCATCCTCTTATGTTGCAAATATATAACTCTTAGGTAAAATACCTGTTTATCCACTAGCCAACATCTAATTTTCCAGCCCTTCTATAAATCAATTTGTTGCTATGCCCCATCCACGCTGCGAAGTTCCCGTCTCATGAACTATTTTCCTGTCTCCATGGCAACAAATACACTTAAAAAGGAAGGAAGGAATAGGGTGATGTACAAAACATGGGTGACGATGCAGTGGAAACAGGGAGGACATTCCAAAGCTGGGATGACCACGGGTCCTTCATTTTGTCAGGCAGACCTGCAGAGCTCATGCTCAGGAATCTTCTCAGATCAGCAGAAAAGGGGTTGGGGCATTACTCTCGAGCGTCCTTTCTTCCCACTACTTCTCCCTGGTTTAATCACAGTAACAAGGACTTCCGCCGCGCTTAACACCACCCTATCAAGACGTCATCTTGGAATAAGAAATTACATCATTGCCGGCACTGAGGCCCACAGCCCTCCGACTTCAACTGCTCGTTGCATAAATGGCACAAATCCCGCAGCAGAATTAATTATGGGCACCACACGTGGATCAAAATACAGAACCGATCTTACCGCATAATCACACCGAAGCGGTAAAAACTTCTCCATAAAACATGAGAACCTCCATAAAACATGAGAACAAATTCTGCCTGTCCAGAAAAACTAAAATTAAAGGAGCATTTAGCACATCTCAGATAGGGCTGCTCAAACAGAGCACGTTGTTAGCCAGGCAAACGCAGCGCTGAAAGATTTTTGCCAGCCTTTTATAGCAGCATCACCCCCCTTGGGTGGGCTGCTGGTACCCGGTACCTCGAGCCGTGCTGCTGTCACGTGTCGTGACAATTTCCTCTCTTTAAAAACATGGCTCTAAAAAGATAAATTACTTAGATACGTAAAATAAATGTGTTTGCAGCTCTCTGCATCAATCTAGTGTAGACATCTCGTCTGGCAAGCTGGTTATGCTGTTTTGTGGTCTGTGAATGGTTTTTCGTTCTTCCTAAAAACAAAAGCATGTGGTACAAACATCGTTCATCCCTACAAGCAGGGATCTCAGAAAGATTCTCAAAGCATCCTTTTCCCATCCCCTTTTCTTAATGTTTAAGGGAATTGGAGGCAGCAGAGGAAGACATAATCTTATCTACTGCACAGACAAGCTGTTTCCTCCTGAATACCAGGAGAAGCTTAGCATCTGAAATATTTCTGTTTAACAAGGAAGAAAAAGCATTATTCACTGAAGACATTAAAATGACACCAAATCAGAGAACCAGCTCCAAAGACATTACCTGAGGAAATCCAAGACTTACACTCATGGAGTGTAATGGTAGAGTAAGGAGTAACAATTTGAACAGAAAGAGAGAAGATTTAAATTAGATATTAAGGAGAAATTCTTCGCTCTGAGGGTGGTGAGACACTGGCCCAGGTTGCCCAGAGAAGCTGTGGATGCTCCATCCCTGGAGGGGCTTGTAGTGAGAGGATGAGGGGTGATGGCTTCAAACTGGAAGAGGGGAGATCTAGATTAGAAATTAGGAAGAAATTATTCACCATGAAGGTGGTGAGACACTGGCCCAAGGAAGCTGTGGATGCTTCATCACTGGACGTGTTCAAGGCCAGGTTGGATGGGGCTTGGAGCAACCTGGTCTAGTGGGAGGTGTCCCTGCCATGGCAGGGGGTTGGAACTTTGAGGTCCCTTCCAACCCAAACCATTTTGTGATTCTGTGACTCTTTGAAATCAAACTAAGAGAATAACGACTGTGTTAATCTACAGCAGTTGGCTTTGCAGATGTCTCCTCCCCTGCCGTCATTAGCTCAGGCTGGTTAACGAGCTCCTGCCCTGCCTCCAGCATCACTGGTGGAGCTGTGACCTCCTGGCAAACTCCGATAGCACCCTGTTAAGAAGCAACATCAGCACTCACACCTTTATGTTATCAAGGGATGGTTAAGCTGTCAATAGAGCAATCTGCACACACTCAGGTTAAAGTTTCAGAAGAGATATTTCATGGGCTTTTAACTGATGGAAATCTGAATGTAAGAGATAATGAACCAAGAAAACAAGCCCGGGGCTCGTGGGGCTGAGCTGGGAGACCAGCCAGGAGCAGAGTGGGATGAACCAAGGAGAAGCCCGAGCTGCCGCCGAAACCAGTGCCTGCATTTGTAGAGGTAGGAGGACACCTAAAATTGCCCCCAAAAATCAAGTCAACTGTTTCTTGGAGATTATTGCACTGGTAGCAGGAGGAAGGTGAACACAACATCTCATCTGCCAGAAGAAGTGGTAGTGGGCAGGTGTGGTCTCCCTTGGGCTGGGAAGTGCTGGGAATATTCCCACTGGCCAAGAAACAAGCCAGAAAAATGGGGTAAACATCAGAATTCGCTACATTGCATCATGCAGAGCATTACATTTTTGCCTCTCAAAAGCAGGAGTTAAATTCAAACTGGCTCTCAGGTTGAGCAGTGATCGGTGCCATCAGAAACCTTTGTCATTCAGGAAACACACTTTAATATCGCCTGTCTCTTTGAAAAGGCACTTTCACACTCTGGCTTGGCTGAACTTACTCTCTAAGTATCTGTTCAAAGCTGGGAAGGAAAACGATATTTTCCATCATTCGAACTTGTCATTGCAAGAATCACTTATTCTTCTGTTTCTGACAGAAAACAACCCCAGTGTAAAACCAGGCAGCGTTTAAGGAGCAAGGGAAACATCGGCTCCCTGGTCGTGACCTGCCCCGCTCCTCCCAGCTCTGTAGCACTGCTCAGAGATCAGCACCGACCCTCGCAGGGCTACCAGCTGTGCCGTGCAGGTCAACAGGTTCCCTTCTGCCCCTCCTGTAGTAATGAATTTTTTAAGAGCCTTCCCAGACAGAGCACACGACCAAGGAGCCTGCCAAACTCCCCGACCAGTGAGCACTCAAACCTGAGCCAAACCTCCTCTTGCTTTTTCAAACCATCTGCTGTTTCCCTCAGGGGAAAAAAATAGGAAGCGCAAAACAAAACCACAGCTCTGGCCCTTACTGGAAAAACAGTCCACTTGGGATTTTTTTATCTTTTTCTTTTTTATTTTTTTTTTCTGGAAGGGGACAGCCTGCCATTTACCCACGCGAAATCCTCCACGCCCTAGGAAAAGACTCTCCTTTTGGGCCACCGTGAAACTGGACGAGCTGGCTCGATGTACAAGTTGAACCATGTCACAGCTCATGAACGAAACTGCTGAGGATGAGCTCACAGCGTCTACTCCTGCGGCACTAAAACCATCTTGTCGCTCTTTCTTTTTTTTTCTCTTGTTGCTGTTGTTTTATTTTCCTCTTAAAAGAAACTGTACCTGGAGCAGTTCCTGCATTTCGCTTCTCAGAGACAACTCACTGGGCAAAAGGCGAAACATCACCCACACTAATGAGAAGTACTTAGTTCATAACCCACCAGAATCACCCCGGAAGAGCCTGCCCTAAGCGAAATAAGCTCTTTGGTTTGGACGCCGCGTACCACGCAGACTCTGACAGCTCCAAAAGGAATAATGAAGTTCTTCAGCACACGTGCACTGCTGAAACACGGCTCCTTCTGAGAGGAACCTGAACTACCAGTGCAACACACCCCCCTCCAAATACCCATCAGGTCAAAAAAAAATCCGAAACCCAAAAGAGCATCTGTGATACCACCTGAAATATGAAGTATTTGTAGGGAAATTGAGGAGAACATTTAAAAACCTGTCTTTACGGAGCTACAAACGCCCCGGCCTGCGTCCATCTGCTCCCGCATGATGCAGTATTACACATCTCGTACCTGATTCAGATGAAAAATTCCCTGTAGCCATTGGCAACAGCTGCCATCGCGACCAAAACACCGGGGACCTCATCAGGGATCTCCAGAAGAGAAAGCAAACGCACCCAACGCAGGGGTTTACCCACTGCAAGCAAAGACAGCACCACAGGCACTGGTGCAGCAGTACGTATTTTTATTTATATCATTAAAACGGCTCCATTTGGGTTTAATTCATTGATTAATTTTTATTTCTGCATACCAAACTCTCAGCTATGAGTGGCTGATGCTTCAGGAGTGGACAACCACTGCCAGTTCTCACTGAAGTTAAACATTAGCATCACCTTATAGGCTACAGGGAGCAAGAGCTTCACTTCAAATACAACCAGGCAGAGACTTATTTAAAGAAAAGGAAAAAAAGCTGAGGAATCTTCACAGGCACCCCTGTGCTGTAAGAAGTGAAGCCTATTTAAATTAGCTGGGAGTTGGGAAACTTGTTTAATTACAACGCTGATAAAAGCTAGTTTTCATCAGAATGAACTAGAGAGACCTTCTGGCTCTTATTTTGCATTTTTCTTCATGATCAACCTCTTTTGCTGGTAATTCAAAAGGCTCAGAAATGCACGCACAGAAAAAAAATACCAAAACCCAACCAAACAACCTTTTGCTGTTTCCTCAAAAGCCTCTGCAAAAAAAAAAGATGACACCTTCCAGTGATGTAAGCTAGCTTTGCTGAACCTAGAGGAACTTCTCTGATTTATACCAGCCGAATACATTGCTGTTTATGCTTGGGGAATTTTATCGGAAGTTGTACTTCTCACAAATTGATTGCTGTTTTCAGCACCATAATCCCAGTCAGGTGGCGAGACCCTTCAGCTCCCATTCACATCAGAGCAAGCCAGCAAAAGTACTGTCAAAACCAGAGACCGATTGCCTGCAGAAATGCCGGTGTTAGCTAAAATTGATCATAAAATACCTATTGAATTGCTAAAAGATGCCTAGCTAATCCTTCCCGACTTTATAAATATAATTCTTGCTGAAGTGAGAATCTTTATGTCATTGGCAAATTGGACTATGGACCCAGGAAAGATTTGTTGGCTACAGATGTGCTTCCTAAGGCCCTTGCCAGAAAGGGTGGTGGAGCGAAGTAGATGCAGATACAGGAAAACAGTGGAGGGACCTTACCCAAGGGCTTGGATCAGGACCAGTGTGGCTGGCAGGACCAGGATTGTCCCCCTGGACTGGGCACTGGGGAGGACACACCTCAAATCCTGGGCTCAGTTTTGACCCCCTCATGCCAAGAAGGACATTGATGAGCTGGAGCATGCCCAGAGAAGGGCAACGAAGCTGGGGAAGGGTCTAGAGCACAAGCCTGGTGAGGAGCGGCTGAGGGACCTGGGGGTGTTGAGCCTGGAGAAAAGGAGGCTCAGGGGAGACCTTCTGGCTCTCGACAACTCCCTGAAAGCAGGCTGGAGCCAGGTGGGGTTGGTCTCTTCTCCCAGGGAACAAATGAAAGGACAAAAGGAAACAGCCTCAAATTGCAACACGGGAGGTTTAGGTTGGACATGAGGAACAACGTTTTTCTAAAAGGGTTGTGAAGGGCTGTCCCAGGCTGCCCAGGGCAGTGGTGGAGTCCCCATCCCTGGAGGGGTTTCCAAGGCGTGGAGATGTGGTGCTGAGGGACATGGTTTTGTGGTGCCCTGGCAGTGCTGGGGGAACAGTTGGACTCAATGATCTTAAAGGTCTCTTCCAACTAAAACACTTCTATGATTTCCACCAGATTTCTGTTCAGAAGAACACAGGTGACCTCTAAGGTCCCTTCCAACCCAAAGCACTCTACGATTCTATGACCCTATCCTATACCTTATTTTCTACGTTCACACAGGGCTGAAGAGCAGAAGTCTCCTGCACACATCCTGATGCTGGGCTCTCCCTGGCAGGAGCACGCTGGGGACACTTGCTGCTCCCTGGGCTGGTGGCTACTCTCTGCCAGCTCGAGCATGAATGACAACAGCTTCAAGGCTGCTCTAATCTATCCTGCTGCTCAAGGATACTTGTGGGAATACATTACCTCTGGAAGCTCAGCGATGCGGAGCTGTGCCACAGCTCCTCCCGGCCCGAGTACCTCGTTATTATTTGCATTACGGTTGCTCCAGGGAAGCCCAGGGCCACGCTGTGCTTGGAGCTGTGGAAACACGGCAGTGCAAACCCTCTCCCAGCAAGGGACAGGCACCAAACAGCCTGGGACTGGTTGCCTGTGGGGTGTGGGACTGTGCAGAAGACGGTCCCACCAGCTCCAAAGCCTCTTCTGCAAGGGACGCCTCTGCTGAGCACTGGTGGGCACAATCAGCAGCCCAGAAGAAATAAGCAGAAAGTCAAGCAAATTTCCTGAAAAGGAAGGGAAAAAAAAAGGAGGAAAGGAGGAGGCACATTTTCATACTTGGGCAACGCCATCAAATGGTTTCATCTTTACCTGAATGAGGAAACTTCACCGAGGGAAACTTCCCTTCCCTCACACTGGAGGCCAGGACTAAAACTGCTGCTCCACAGATTTGTGGAGGATTTAATCTGAAAACTTCCAGGCACTCATTCAACATTGCAGATGGGATTTCAGGCAGCGAAAGGGGAATGCTTCTTCCTTTGAACACAAAAATCTTTTGTAATCTATACGTTTCTCTAGGCCTTTTGAAGCTCAACTTTAGGCTGAGTTCAAGTGAGCAGTGTTTATTTCTGCTTCCTCAGAGCATCTTTACTCTGGGGCTCGCTGTTGCTTTGTCTGCATGGGAAGGAGGATAAAAAACTAAGAGTCACTAGAAATCACCCTCTAAATCAATGCTTGGCGTGCTTGCCAAGAAATGATTCTATTTATTAAAGATGTGAAAATCCTTGCTTCCACGGCACACCTGAATTTTCACTTGAGCAAGAAAACTGCAGTCCTGAAAAAGGAACAACCAGTGCTGAGGAGCAGCAGAAACGAGCACTTGGAGATCATCAGTATTTTATAATGCAAACTGAGGGAGAACAGAGTCTGAAACAGGGGCTTAAAAATGGCTTCACCTATGCAACAGGAGCTTTCCCATTGGCCTGACAGTTTTAAAGAACCACTTGTTCCAGCAAAAGAAATAACAGAGATATTTGTCGTACGAGATCACCGGCTATTTGATCCCCCAGTCTGGGTTTTGTGCTGTAGAGCTCAACTTCTGACTCATTCAGAAATCAAAAGAGCTTGTGGCAGGCAGAAGATGACGGGAGATGTGTGCGGTGCTGACCCCCGCTGCACCATCTCCTTCTCTGATGCTTTCCACTTTGTCCAGGCATTGCCCTTCCACAAACGCTTTCTTATTTATATTGGTAGAAATATACATTTATTTAGTTGCATTTGATACGTGTAACAGCATCGCTGTAACATTAATCCACCCTCCTTTTAGTGAAATTGATGTTCTGCAGTGGCTTCCTGCTAGTTTTAGAGGAGACAATTCCCATTTTAACTGAGTTTACTTAATTTTAAATTTATCGTTCCCATTTTAACTTTAAAAATCCTATTTAGCTCAAAACAAAGAGTTTTGATTTTAGTTTATCGCATTTACCAGTTGTAGCAACATCACTAGCTAAGGAAGTGGCCACACTGGCAATAAAGTTCAGGGCATGTAGCGACAGGACGAGGGACAATGGTTTCAAAACTAGGGAGGGGAGATTTAGATTAGACTTTAGGAAGAAGTTCTTCACTAGGAGGGTGGTGAGACACTGGACAACAGGCTGCCCAGGGAAGCTGTGGATGCTCCAACACTGGAAGTGTTCAAGGCCAGCTTGGATGGGGCTTTGAGCAGCCTGCTCTAGTTGCAGATGTCCCTGCCCACGGCAGGGAGGTTGGGACTAGATGATCTCTAAGGTCCCTTCCAACCCAACCCATTCTGTGAGTCTGCTGCTTTGAAGCAACAGGAAAATGGACCAAGGACAGGTCAGGGTGGTGGAGCACTGGCACAGGTTGCCCAGAGAGGTGGTGGAGGCCCCATCCCTAGAGATGTTCGAGGCTTGATGGGTCTCTGAGCAACCTGACCTAGGAAGAGATGTCCCTGCTGACCGCAGGAGGGTTGGACTAGATGACCTTGGAAGGTCCCTTCCAACCCAAACCATTCTATGATTCTACAAAAGTTGGGTTTGAGTCTTCCTTCTCTATTAAACAGCCCTTTTTCCTGTCTGAGAGCAGGTTCTTTGCCACATGGACTCCTCACCTCACCGAAGAAACATCTCTCCCCAGGCAGATGCAGTTCACTCAGCCAACAGCCCACATCCAGCTTCCCGCTGGCTCTCGGCGGGGGTGTCAGAAGGAGATTTGGGGGTCGTCATTCCAGAAAAGCAGAGGGTTGGGAAGCATTTAATTCCTGCAAGGAGGACAAAGCAACCGTGAGAACATGTCCCTTACCCAGCAGCATCAATCCACACCCCTACTGCTGTGTCTTGATCAAGTGTTAAGGGGAAGCAGCGTGAGTAATTTATGCCTGAAAAATGGCTAAAAACAAGCGGGGAATTTCTCAGAAGCGGCTGCGCTGTGGTAAAAAGGATGCGGATTTCTGCATCTGGCTAGGAAGGGCTCCTAACAAGCTTCAGGAAGATTAAGGCTCCCTGTCCTGTGGGTATTTTAACACAGAGATGAGGTGTGAGAACAGGTCTTTCTCTCAAGGAAACATCCCATGGTGCTGATTGAGAAATATTAAGACGCTAAAATAAACGTTGTCCTCTTGTATTGTGGTATCTCTGCAGCACACGGTGGAAACCACAGGAGGCACCACTGTCTCCAAAACGTTAAAGAAAATAATATTATAGTGTGAGTGAACCACTGTCATGAACTAGTTGTAACAATTTAATACGTTTATTGAAAGCTAAATTTTCCATATTTTCAGCAAATTCCTGTGTCCTTTGGGATATCTGGCACAGCTCAAACAACCAGCTCCTGTCCCCTCCAGCAATAAAACGTTAATAGACTGAAACTTTTCAATGCATTACTATGAATGGGATGCAATTTAATTTTATAAGGCGCCATCAATAATACATAAAAAACTATTGTAAAACATAACGTGATGATTTTAATTCCTAGAAGTGGGTCTGGAGAAACAGCGGATGAAGTGCCATGCTAAGCAGCTGCCAAATGCAATTATTTACTCCTGCTAAAGTCCACACGCCCAGAGCTGGTCAGACCAACTCCTGGGCAAACACCTTCCTCCGCCAGCCACCTCCCCTCAGTCACGTTAATTAAATCACAGTCCTAAAAGACTGCTTCTGCCTAGCAAACCACTCCAGCCTCTGGTTTCGAAGGTTAATTAACTGCACAGCAAATAGGTTGTAAGAAGTGCTACTTCTGACCAACTGAATATTTGCTGCTGGGGCTGTGACAAAGGGGACACATTTTTCTATTATCCACGCAGGCTGCTGACGACATAATGGGAACGCGTTACGGGCTTGTCGCTGGGGACAGCCACGAGTGTGAAGTGTAAAGAGAAAGAGTTTTTAAAGGCATTTTCACCTCTGGAAGGGTCTGAGCCTTGGTGACACAAGTGGGACAGCAGAGAACTACAGTCAGCAGTGCTCTGAACACACATCCTACACAACTGCTATCTTATTTTCCCCATGCCCGTGATTCCCAGCCTTTTCCCTTCAACCAGGTGAGATGAACCAGGTCGCATCAACCAGATGTGAGGGACCAGATTGCACCAGATGAGCGGCCTTTGGCATTCTCTGTGGCTGCAGCCCTCTACAGCAACCCTCTACCTCCTCCTGAGGCCCGTTTGGGGACCTATCATCCTTCCAGTATCTGAAGGGGGCCTGCAAGAAGGCTGGGGAGGGACTATTCACAAAGGCCTATAGTGATAGGATGAGGGGTAATGGGTTCAAACTGGAAGAGGGGAGATTTAGATTAGAAATTCTACATCCTCAGGATGGTGAGACACTGGCCCAGGTTGCCCAGGGAAGCTGTGGATGCTCCATCCCTGGAGGTGTTCAAGGCCAGGTTGGATGGGGCTTTGAGCAACCTGGTCTAGTGGGAGGTGTCCCTGCCATGGCAGGGGGGTTGGAACTAGATGATCTTTAAGGTCTCTTCCAACCCAAACCATTCTAGGATTCTATGATAAAAGTCTCAAACATGGTGAAAGGACATTAAATAATGGAAGGGAAAGAGAAGGCTGAGGAGGGGGCTTTTACCCAGCGTGGGATTTCATTGCAAGACAGATCTCTGTTAGAAAGCGTAAACGTTGAATTTGGCTGTCCCACGTGTGCCTTCACGTCAACTGAATAATAGCGTGGCCACTAAGTGTTCAACCACAGACTAACTTTCAGTTTACCTACCTTTTAACTAAAAAAAAAAATTACTGGGCATTTATCTAATATATGCATACCTAATTGGCACAGAATTTTTGTTTTAGCCTCCATAAGAACCAAAATCCAAGTGGCAGCACAAACCTGCTCTGCCATTCACGTACAATTCAAGCTATATCTTTTTATTTAATGTGATGTGAATGCACACCACAAAGCTAATGCAGCATAAGGCAAAAGATGGGCTTTATCACCACAAAGCAGAGCCCAGATAACCACCGAGCCTAAATCACATGACAGACTTTCCCAGATAGGCAGGAGGAGACATTTCTGGGTTGAGACAAGGCCAACATATCCTCCAGTTGCGTGTAGCAGCAAAAAAATACGTTGCCAGCAAGGCTCTCTTTGCTTGCCAAATCAGCATTTTCCTCTGGCATAAGTTACCCCAGTGCATTATTTACAGAAAGAGCAGACAACTCGGCTTCAAGAGGAGCTCTGGGACAGGTCCTCGGGCAATAGAAGCAGCCTCCCTGGACTGCAAGCGGTGGCTGTGCTCACACTGAAGATATGGTCTGGAAAGGACGTGCCAATGCTTGCATTCAAAAAGAAAACCTGAGATTCACACTTGGCTTTTCAAGCCACGTGTCTCACAAGCGTAAACGAGGTCTCGCAGAGAGGACACGGCAATGATCAGGCACCTGGTCGCTGGGACAGGAGAAGATGACAGCTGGAGGCAAGCAAGACGTAAAAGACATGAAATGTTAGTCTTGTACTTGAAACAGCCCTGCCTGATGTAGGTATATACACACCACGCTCATTTTCATCTGGGAAAGCTTTTAGAAGAAGTACCCGGTCTGAAGCGTTCTGTGAGAAGTGGATCCAAAAATAAAAGCTCTTCCCATAAGCGTCTTCTCTGAACAGCTCTCACAAGAAGACCAAGCTTGGCAGATTTGTGGCTGATGTGCTGGGTTGTGACATCTGAAGTCAGACTGTAGCTTGACATGAGAGATCCAATATGACAGGATGCATCAGCTTAAGATGCAGCAACTGGAGTCTTAAAAATGTTTTTCTCTTTGCTCTGCAGTTTTGACAAAAGCTCCAGTTACAGAAATTGCCCGTCAGATACTCAGCTCTTGGCTGGCTTTACCTGGCAGGCTCGGTCACAGAATCCTGGACCGTTCTTCGCAAAGGAACGTGATGCATTTTTTTGACATTTCACAGCGCACGCTCCTATTTCAATACCTTCAGGCACGAGCACTGCTACAGGCACCAGCCCACCCTGGGCACACCATGAGGTACCTTATCTGCAGGAGATCACAGCGCTGGGAAAGGAGAATTGAGTGTCTGTTCCCAGAAAACTGGACACCGGTTTGAAAGCTCATCATGTCTTTGTGAAGCTATCTGAAAACACCAAGAGTGTAGAGAGTGCCCTGGGACAACGCGCTTGTCCAAGCACAGGACGTACCTCAAGCACTGCTTGTGCCAGTGGAAATCCATCCACCCTTGGGTCCTTGAGCAGCCCATAGTGGGATAACCACCAACCTTGCATTGCTAAACACTGGCCCAGTTGGTTATCAGCGTTAGGTGAAGAAGAGCGGACATTTTGTGTCACACACATGGTCAGATCCTCAGCTGGGATGAGCTGTCAGAAGCTCCTTTGAAAGAAGCTGTGACATTTCTCATCCACAGAGATGCTGCCACTCTGGGAACAGGCAGCTTTTTTCCCAAAAGCTCATGTGTCATCACAATAACTGAAGTCAAAGTGAAATGTGAGTGTTGAGCAGGTGCACAAAGCATGACCAGCAGCAGATATAACCCAACCTACCTGGGCTACTTTCAACATCTCATCAACATTTGGTCCTGGTGGCATCTGCTGAACTTTGCTCACAAGAATCTCCAAGACCCGTAATGTAGCTTAAATTCCCAATCCAATTTCCCATCCACATGAACCACCATGAGAAACATCACCATGTAGTAAGAAGTCCATGGAACAGCTCTGGAGAGATTCTGAGACGAAGTTTTCAGCTTGTGCAAGCATCCACTGCTCCCCTGAAGTCTGTCTTTCCCTACAGTTAACAAGGAAACAGCACAGGAAACACTTTATTAACCATACTTCAGCATCATAAAAGAAGTATCGACTCACAAGGACCCCGAGTTTTGCCTTTTCTGATCAAGGGAGGAGCTCAACGTGGATGCAGCAGATCCAAGTTCAAAGCACCAAGAGCTGAGAAGACAGCCAGCAGTCCCAAGCCCTGTTAGCCACGATACGTTGTTGTTGTTCTGCTTGACAGTGCCATTGCCAAAATGTGAAAGAAAACATGTTTTCTGCATGAGAAACGTGTTTCTAGCACAGTGGAAAGAATATTTCAGTTTTTTAAGGAATAGTTAGAAAATTGGGTATTTCTGAAAAATGAGCTCTGTGAATATAAATTAGGCGAGTCCCTGAAGATCTGCGGTTTCCCAAGGAAACCTCTGTGAATCTTGCCAAGCACACAGTATGAATAATTCCTGAAACAATTACCGGGTGAAGTAAATAGGTGGCTCAAGAATTTAAAATATGAGCCTGTGAGGCTGAGGGAGTAATTGCGGGGAGATAAATAGGATCCAGGTGCTGCTCCATGAAGTTCAGTGACATCACTCTGAGGGTGGTGAGACACTGGCACAAGTTGTCCAGGGAAGCTGTGGATGCTCCACCCCTGGAGGTGTTCAAGGCCAGGTTGGACGGGGCCTTGAGCAACCTGGTCTAGTGGGAGGTGTCCCTGCCATGGCAGGGGGTTGGAACTCGATGATCTTTGAGGTCCCTTCCAACCCAAACCACTCTCTGATTCTATGATCTCACCAAGTTCTCTGCAAGGACATGGGCAGTGACATGCCCTGGCAGCAGACCCCCAGCCTCTCACCATCCAGCCCGGCCGAGCAGAAGACTGGCCCTTTGGTTACGTTGCGTAGCGATTTGGAGGTGCTGATGGTGAGTTAAGACATGCTCAAAATCCATGTGTCCCAACACATCATTTAGGGCTAGTGACAACTGGGCTGTGCCTGCACTTTGGCACCCTCAGAAAGGACCAAAGAAATGATTCCTCCACACAAGGTCAGGGGGAGAAGGGATATGAGAAGCAAGGGCTTCCCTACTATCTGCTGAGAAGGCTGTAATTTCCCAAAAGAGAATAAAAAGAAAAACTGCTTTCACATCAAAGATATGCAGGGGGTTATAAATATGCAAAATCTGCAAAAAGATACATAGTACTGGGTAAACACGGTATTTTTTTAAACAGGTAAAAAATGACAAGTGCTTTGTGGCAAGCACGTGGGAAATGGTTTTTTTCTGATCCTAGAAGCATTCATGTAGATCTGGCACCGGAGAGGGGATAAAGGTCCAGGTTAAAGAGCTGTGTTAAGTGTTCCCCTCCCACCGTGGTCTGCAGGGCCTCTCTGTCCCTCCTCTGCCCTCCCAGCAGGTCCTCACGCACACAACGCTCCTCTACCAACATCAGGAGAGAGAGAAAACACTGCCTCAGTAAGTTCATTCTTCTACAGAAAATAATTTACTTAATATAAGGCTGAATTCAGAGGGCTCAGACCTCCTTGTCCTGGCCCAAGTGGTCAGAAAGGCTTTTGTGGCCTCTGGGGTAACATTGCTGGAGAACATCTCTCTCCAAGCTCAGCTCCTGCCAAAGGTCCTTGTTTGAAGGCGAGTTACACGGGCTACTAACAAATCCAGCGCACAATGAATTTAGGCAGAACCCTGCTACGTGCACCTCAGCATTTATTTATACAGCTGAACTGGAGCCATCTCACAAACCTTCTCCCTTCTCTTTGCAGCCCACTTGGCAACACACGTGAGGAGCTGCACAGTGACCTCCAGAGCACACTGCAAACACGAGCTTGCCCCATGACTAACATTCCCTTTTTTCCTCTCCTACATCTCCAAATTAAAGTCCCACATCTCCCAAACAACTGAGGCATCCTTCAATTCAGGGCAGCACAGGAGAGGGTCAGGACCCTGGGAGAAGACACTGCCCAGCTGAAGGGCCCACAAGACTGTGCAGGTGTTGGCGTATATAAGGGGGGTGAGGAGACTGCAGCTCCAGCTCTCATTGCTCTGCCCGAGGAGTCAGGAGCAGTTCTGTGAATCTCAGCCCATTAAAAGTTGGCAGTTGAAGCCATTTCATAGAATCATAGAATGATTTGGGTCGGAAGGGACTTCAGAGATCATCTAAGTTCCAGCAACCTGCCATATTTTGGTGAAAGCATTTGCACATCTCAGGAAAATCAAATCGATTTGCCATAATAATAATAATAGCAATTTATACTGACACCTGATAATTTCCTATGAGATTCAGAAGTCTGGAGGATGAATCTGAGCACCCTCCCTTCATCAGAATAATTTGGTAGTTCGTTCCTTACCCTTTGCTTGAGTTCTATGGTGCACTTCTAGCAGCAATGAGAAGTGTCACAGTGTCTTGCAGATGGGTACCACTGCCTTCTCCTCTGAGCTCCTTTCCTATTAGGAGATCTGTATGCCTAAAAAAACAAACAAAAAAATCTTATTTACAATTTTTCCAAGACTTGGATAAGGTGTAGTCTTGTCTGTTCCCGACCCCATGATGAGGTCCACGCCAAGGGGCTGTTACAGCCTTTCCAGCCCTCTGTACAGAGAAGAAAGACAGGGCAAAAACAACACCAAAGCACACAACTCCTCTGAAAACAAGGATCTGGAACTATGTCTGACCTAAACCACCAAGTTTCACCTTAGACAAGTCACTGACAAAACAACCACACCAGCGAAGCCCATCTGCTCTCACCATCTGGTGAGATCTTCTCCAAGTGCCCGGCCACTGTCATGCACCTAAAGGTACCAGGAGCGGGACCTGGGGGGAACAAGTTGTTATTGTTCATATAAATGTATATTATGCAAAAGATTTCTAAGCCAAACGTCCGTCAGCGCTGAGAACGCAAAGGAAAAAAAATAAATCTGATCTTTATGTTTTCCTTTGAACCGCAACAAGTCATTTTGCTTTAAACTCAGTTTTTCAGTCCCCCCTGTTTCAGTCCACTCACCGTTTGCTCCACGCAGACTCTGTTTTTCTTCTCGACTTCAGTATACAGTTAGGGGAGTAAAATAATCAATAAATAAAATGGTTAGTATCACCTGCATGTCGTTAGGAGGCTCAGAATTACTTTGTGCCACCAGATCTAACTTATCACAGACCACCTGGGACAGAGGCTATTTAAGATCTGCATTAACTACAACCACGTGGGTTTAAATGAAGAGAGGGTATAATGAGCTTCATAAATCTCCGGGAACGTCACTATGGGAAATATCTGGGGTTTGTTTTTTGAAGTAGCCCATCTGCCTGACTCGGGAGGTCACGATGCTCCACCCAAACGGTTCATCCTTCCACGCTTCATTACTCTCGGCCTTTTGTACAGTTAAAAAACTAATAATAATCTCTTCTGTTGCACCATTACCAGGACATCGTTAAAGCGCACAGCTCATTAGCCTGCGTAGCTTCGTGTCTATCGCAAAGCCATTAGACAGAAATTGCTATTTCCACAAGCAGTCCCTGTTAACGTTCCGACTTCTGGGACAAAAAGAAGGAGGAGGGTCCATCCCTGTAGAGGATCAAGGGAAGGTCTCTCTTCTACGGGATCTGCTCCTAGCTCTGAGGGGAACAACAACATGGCATGAGGATGAGACCGGCAACATCTGCCATTGAATCACAAGTAGAAGTCTGAACACCCTTGTGACCCATTGCATTTTAAACGCCAGGGCATGAAAACACAATTTACTGAAAAAAAATGTATTTAAGACGTTTTACATACACAGCCTAAGAGGGTTAGTGGCTCTAACCATCACTCTTGATGCTAATTATTTTTGCTGCCTCATTGAAATTCAGTTTACTGGCAGAAGAGATGCACATGTTGTTTTGAGCGTTACAATTAAAAAAATAGCAACTCTCCGTCTAATGATGATGGTTGAGCAGAAAACATTGGAGCTACTCTGTAGGTGGAAGCTGTGGATGCCTGGAGTTCTTAACAATGACTAAAAAACCCAGAATCTGAGTCCCTTTAATTGCTGTATTAATTCCCACACTGTATTCATTGAGTCTAGGTTAGATTTAATCAGTTTTTACATAAGTGTGACCAAAAGAAAGTCAATAATAAATCAAGAGGCTCACAAAGGAATACAGACAGAAAAGGAAAACAATCAAGGACTACTCGTGAGCAGAAAATCCCTCCTGCGGTGGAGGGTTGGTCCCAGCATCATTCCTGTTTCTCACCGCAGACACCAGTGTGCCAGCACCCATCTCAGCATCTTCACACAGAGAGGGCCTCCTCGGGGGGTTCCCCAAACCCCTTCCTCAGCCTTACACCTTCTTTCACAGTCTTGTGGCCTTACAATATTTGGGTTTGAAAAGGCACCTCTCCATGTGTGAGAGGGAAGAGACCAGGAAGGGTGAAGCTAAGCAGCTCTTGCCTTTGGTCTGTCCATCTGTCCTGCCCTAGGCAATCATGGAGGTCACAAAGTGCCTGCTTCACCAGGACTTTCTGCCTTTGTTCAGGATAGAGTCATGGACATTTTGTAAGGATTCCTGAGTTACTCATCAGGAGTAGGACTAGGGAAGTGATTGTACCTCTGTGCTCAGCACTGGGGAGAACACACCTCTAATTCTGGGCTCAGGTTTGGGCTCCTCATGCCAAGAAGGACATTGAGGAGCTGGAGCATGTCCAGAGAAGGGCAACGAAGAGGCAGAAGGGTCTAGAGAACAACTCTTCTGAAGAGCAGCTGAGGGACCTGGGGGTGTTGAGCCTGGAGAAAAGGAGGGAGACCTTCTCATTCTCAAAAACTCCCTAAACGGAGGCTGGAGCCAGGTGGGGGCTCTTCTCCCAAGGAACAAGTGACAGGACAAGAGGAAAAGGCCTCGAGTTGTGCCAGGGAAGGTTTANAAATGGCCTCAAGTTGTGCCAGAGGAGGTTTAGGTTGGACATGAGGAAAAATTTCTTCTCTGCAAGGGTTGTGAAGGGCTGTGCCAAGCTGCCCAGGGCAGTGGTGGAGTCCCCATCCCTGGAGGGGTTTCCAAGCCATGGAGATGTGGTGCTGAGGGACATGGGTTAGTGGTGCCCTGGCAGTGCTGGGGGAACGGTTGGACTCGATTGGTCCATTGAAAACTCCCCAGTGCAGTGAAAAACACACGTCCCTAGAAACGAGCAGCAGTTAATGTAAACAGGTAGCATCACCTACGAGGACTCTCTTTTTAATAAGAATAGGTGGCACTCGAGCTCACCGTGGTCCCCGTACTTTGTATAAAACAAAGCACTTTGTTCTTTCTAGATTTTGAATTGTTCTAATGGTTAATTGCTACGATTCAGCTTGCTCATCTAAACGCACACAGTATATAACAACTAAGTCTACAGTAAGCTGTACGCCTGCTCAGAATTATCGTAATAAAATAACTCAATAATCATAACATAATAACTCATAATTATCATAATAAAAGCTAAAACTTCTTTGCTGGGGTAAACCAGCAGCACGGATATTGTTCGCAACTGGAGAGAGGAAACAATGGGGAAAGGTGCAAATGGAAACCCAGCTAATCCAAGTACAGGAGCACATTTTCTCAGCAAAAAATAAGTGACATTTCTTCATTTCTTGTATTATGTCACTATGTACGAGGACCTCTTTATGATGCACCTGTCACCACACCGATTTTCTAAAGATTTCCACAGCGACAACTGCCGACAATCTTCTATACTGATGGTCATTCTAAAGAGTGTCTTCACGCAATCTGCTGGGAGAAGCTGTTGGGAATTTTAGCGATTGACTTCGGATTCACAACCCTCAACACCATCAACCCCTGCAAAAACACAGCAGACCAAAAAACCCCTTCCTCACACAGTTTTAGTGCTGGATCTCAAGAGCTCCTGAGCAGGACCAGAGTCCTGCACTAATAAATTCAGTAACAGCAAACTCTATGTGTTTATTGTACCTTCGCTACTAGAAGAATGGTGTTATATATGATCATGACCTTTTGAGATCAACTATTTATTACCACAAGAGAAGCAGTTGCTATTGAAACTCCATAAATATTCTGGCTTTCCAGCTGGGCAGGAGGAAGCTGTGGTGGGCACAACATTGCTCTGCTTCCACACCAGCAGCACTGCTTGGCACAAAGCGCATCTGGAGGAACCATCTCTACATTTTGTCAAGGGCTAGTGCAGGGCCAGCCACTAGACAAGTGACAGATGCTCTCCATTAACCCCTCTCCCTTCCCAAAGGAGAAGAGAAAGGGAATGAGGGAGAGAGACTGATGGGTTGGAAAAGAAAAATAAAACAATATCAAACCCAACCACCTGATGGCCATTACATCACCATCACCACTGGTGCTGTGGAGCAGGCACTGGGGAAGTCCCAGACAGGACTCACTGGCAGATGGGAACTGGATTCAGGAGATGGATTCTAGAACTAGATTCAGGAACACACAGGTCAGGGTTAAAGGTAGAATGTACAGAGTCCTCAGACACCAGCCACTGCAGAAGAGGCTTGACCCTCGTGATCCCTCAGCGTTCCACTGAACATGCCGTACACGGGATGGAACCCCTCGCTGGTCAGTTCAGGGTCACCTGTCCTGGCCGCTCCTCCCCGCAGGTGCTCCCCAACGTGGGGCACAAGATTGAGCAGTGCCCTTGGTGTGCACAGGAGCAAGGATAAGCCAGAGCCTTTCTGCACCCCCAGCCCTTGGCAGGAACTCTGACCATGGAGCGTCATCACTGCTGGGAGCAGAGACTGGCTGTGGAAATCTGCCGTGACCTCCAGAACGTGCCGTCACTTAGAAGAGACGGAGCTGAGCAGTGAAACCACCGAGCAGAATTAGTGCAGGTCTAGCTCAAAGCAGGGCACATTTATCAGATGTAGCACCCAGTTTAAATCTCTCCCTGTTCTTCTGTAGAAAAACAATAGAAGACGGAGAGTGTCCTACCTGAGTTACCCAAGTTTTTATTCAATTATTGCTCCCACCACTCCTTGGAAAAGTCAGTCTCAGAGGTGCTGAGCTGCCCAGCCCAGTGTGCAAAGCAATGAAGTCACCTGCAGCCCGAGAGCCTTCAACCCTGGTTACAGCACGATGGGTTCATTCAGCAAGAGCTGACTTCCTCTGCATCCAGTATCTCTTTCCTGCTAGTATCTTCTGCTTTGGTATTTTACTGTTTCTGGAAAGCAGAAGCATTTTTAAATCATGACACGCTCAATGCCAAGCAACAATATTTTGGGGGGCTTCTCAGGCAAGGTTTACATGAAAGAGGAGAAATCTCACCCAGTCTGTACTCAAGAGGACTATATTCTAAATAAACATGCCAGCAACCATTCCTCTGAATTCATACAGACACATGTGTTCCCTAGAAAGAAGAAAAAAACCTGTATTATCAGGGGTGCTAAGTACCTGTTAATTTAATTTCACTAGTGCCATGGGAAACGAGCACCCCTGAAAGGCTGGTTCCCGCGACTAAGCACAGATTTGATGAGCTAAGTGTAGCCATGTGTTTGCATAGCTGAAGATGTGACTCATTTATGGCAGAAACACCAGAGNGCAGCCAGAGACCTGGACACCAATTAGGTGTCCTGCATTAGGTAATTAGCTTCTGGTAGTGAAAGCTAATTCCCAGAAGGACTGCGCTCGCCGTAAATCCCTTCCTGACTCACAGCAATGGATTGAACAGCAGCTGATTCAACCACGACAGCAGAAACCCCATGTTCACGACACCCTCCAACCATTTCAGACATTGGTCTTCAGCAGTGAGACAGCCTTGGAAGCTGAGCTAGGAGAAGATGGATGCGAGCTATAGGACATGGAAGATCTGCCACCCACCAATTGAAAATGATCTTTTTAAAACCAAGATGGAGGGACTTCGAGAATCGATAACTGAATCTCACGGCGGTGCTGTTGTAACGGGAAATAGCACCGTTTGCCATCAGCTACACAGTACTGTCTGGGTCCTCTTCCTTTTTTGTTTAACAAGCAAAGTCATTTTTCTTCCCATTGATGACAGGTTGGAGGAGGAGCTCAGTGGCAGGGGTTGGGCATCCCCAGGGCCACATGGGGCCAAGTGCTCTTTGGGTAAATGCCATGGGAGGGCAGGATTCCATGGACTGTAGCTGCATGAGGCTGGCAACAAGGGGCAAAAAAGGAAAAACCTCATCTACAAGGAGATTGGAGACAATCTCAAAGGGCAAATATGAGCATTTCTTTCACAAGTTGCATTCATTTGCCACACATTTCCAAACACGTAACACAGCTCCTGCTTCTTTTGTCCTAAGAGGGTGAAATCATAAGACCATAGAATCATTTTGGTTGACAAGGACCTTTAAGATCATCAAGTCCAACCATTTCCCCAGCATTGCCAGGGCACCACTAACCCATGTCCCTCAGCACCACATCTCCACGGCTTGGAAACCCCTCCAGGGATGGGGACTCCACCACTGCCCTGCCCAGCCTGGCACAGCCCTTCACAACCCTTCCACAGACAGCCCTTCACAACCTTTTCAGAAAAACATTGTTCCTCATGTCCAACATAAACCTGCCCTGGTACAACTTGAGGCCATTTCATCTTGTCCTATTGCTTGTTCCTTGGGAGAAGAGACCAACTCCAACCTCCTTTCAGGGAGTTTTCAAGAGCAAGAAGGTCTCCTCTGAGCCTCCTTTTCTCCAGGTTCAACAAGCCCAGGTCCCTCAGACGCTCCTCACAAGACTTGTTCTCTACACCCCTCCCCAGCTTTGTTGCCTTTCCTTGGACACACAAATATTTCATAAACAAGCAGGACTCTGTCAAAGAAATACCAAGTCACAACACCACTGTCTCCTAAGATAAATAACCTAACAAAGACATTAATGTTGGCAAAATGACATGCAGAAGTTGCCCAGAGTGGCAGTTTACAAGAGGATAAAGGATGGGGGTGGTGAAACTACAGGCATGGAGCACAGGTTCTTGCTACATAAACTCATTCTATCTAACTTTGCACTACTGCTACATAACAATATTCGTATCTATTGTTGTTAATAATGTGGTATATTATAACAGACGAGAAGACACTCATAGAATCATAGAATGGTTTGTGCTGGAAAGGATCTCAAAGATCATCTAGTTCCATCCCCCTGCCATGGCAGGGACACCTCCCACTAGACCAGGTTGCTCAAGGCCCCATCCAACCTGGCCTTGAACACATCCAGGGATGGAGCATCCACAACTTCCCTGGGCAATCAAATCTGTGCTAGAAGGACAACAGCAAACTGTAGCCTCACATGTCCGAGATGGGAGTCGATGGCACTGCTGCCCTTAGGTCCAGCCCTTCCCCTGCTTCACTGGGTTCAGGGGACCCCTGCCATGGTGGCACACACCCCATGTCCCCCACGGGATGCCATGAACTTCAAAGACACGTTCACAGGCTCCCTGGGACTCACAGGTGTTTCCACACTTTGGGTTGCCATTCTATGGCCAACTCTACCCAGCTGCCTGGAGTCTGAACTGGGACAGTAAATCCTTAACATTTATTTTAGAGACTTTTAAGCTGGGATTCTTCATCGCCTTGCCTGTTCTCCTGCCTCATAAAGTAGAATAAAATAAAGTCTCTAAGGGCCTCCTTGGAGCTCCTGTTTCAGTAGTGGAGCTACTGCTGGGAATAATTCTGTCACTGGTTTTTTTGGGGCTTTTGTCGGTCGATACGACACACAACCGGCTTGGGATTTGAGGCAGGGGAATTTTTTCCCCATCTGAAGGAGGTGAAGCCTCCCTGCTAGAAACAATACTCACAGCCGTTGTGATAGACATTTGCAAAAGGGAAGGTTCTGCATTTTTTTCCAAGCCCACTCACTCTGATTTCACCTTAAAGTCCCCTAGAAATGTGTCCTGAGTAGGATAAACTAGGCAGTGGAGAGCCAAAAGCTGGTCCAGGAGGGTATTTCTGACTCGATAAGAGAGAATTTAGTACCTATTCTTTTAAAATATGAAGGATGCTGGCAATATTCCTGTTTTGTTTTGCTACTTGTTCAACGCTCCATCCTGCAAGGACTCCAGTGTCTGTTTATCTCTGCAAACATCCTTGGAGACTGCAGTAGTACAAAAAAGCTGTTTGTTGGGGCGGGAGAGGCAGGCACAGGGGTTAGCATGCAAATAATCTACATATATATAACCTTTCTGAAATGAGTTGGTTTTCTCAGATTTACACTGCCATCCTTGGCAGCAGAACAACACTGCAATAGGTAAGTTGTCCAATAAAGTCATTCCCTTCTCCTAGCACCTGCTCAGCCACCTCCTTTGCCACTGCAAACCTGCAGGGAAAGAAACTAAATAAGAGAGTAATAACAACAACAAACCAGACACAAGTCTCAAAATTCACAGTATTTTGAGCTCAGCGAAGTCAGAGTGTTTGCACGTGAGCAAGTTTCCGCTGACTTCATTTCCAAGAGGCATCTAGAGGTGCTCTGGCTTCTGTGCCAGCAAGGACATCAATCGAGCTGACTGGCAGAAAAAAAAAACAAACCCAAACAACGCTGCTTTTTGTCACACTGAATAATCCCGGTAATGAGAAAACCCAGTTACTCGTGGTTTTAAGGAATGAGATGCTGCATGATGTGACCAGCAGTTCAAAGACTGCACATGGCTGCCCAACGCTGCTAGAACAGCGTAGGCTGGCTACCCACGTGGACTCTTCCTTTTAACTCTGAAGTTAAGCCTCTTTAACTTCAAATCAAGCTTTCACGGCTTCCGTGGTTATTTATGAATCCCAAAGTTATTAATCAATATTTCTTCCTCAGTGAAAAACAGGCCCAGCAAATTTAGCAACTTGTGAAACTCATTTAAGACCATTGTCTCACATCTGAACAGCGTCGATTTTGATATATGAACTTTCTGCCTTCCCACTCATCCTCTCTCTGTTGCTAAAGTGCTTCCCTCTCACAAGAAAAAAACACTTTTCCCCTCATTTATAAGCAAAACACGGTATTCTCTCCATCGTGGTAAGACACTTCATCGTTTCGTCAGCACTGCGCAAAGCCCAAAGCCCTGACCAGGGACTTCTCACCCTAAGGATGAAACCCCAGCCCCACCACAGGAGGTGGCTTCATCCTGGATTTCCCTGAAGTCTCGTTCATAACGTGGGTGTTGAAGGCTGCAGGGTGCTCAGTCAGGGTCACTGTCGAGAGACCAGGGACATATCGCAGCACAGAGCACAGTGCAGCCAACACGGGTATCCCACACAGCTGGTCTGAGGAGCAATCGTGGAAAACTGACACTGATGCTCCAGGTCAAGTTTGGTTTACCTCTTCCTTAGCAACTTTGCAATTTTTAAAATTAGAGGAAGTGTTTTTTTTCCAAAAAAACCCCAATAATAATCTTTCATAACCACTTCTCTGCATAGCACCACAAAGGCCTCCTAAGGTTATGATCTTCAAACATATTATATTATTGCAAGCCTTTGATATTAAAATTAGCTGCTGTAGGTAGTTAGTTCCTGGGCATTTAAGAATAAAGCCCATCTCAGTGCCAGGAGAATTTGAGAACAGAATTGAGCTGATGTTCCTCAAGAGCTCAGGCATGGCCCTGGGCTTTCTGTAATCTCTAAGGCTCAAAGAGAATTTCAAACTTATTTACCGGGGTGGATGGTGGGAACAGTTTCTACAAGCTTTGAATCACAGAATCATAGACTGGTTTTGGGTGGGAAGGGACCTTTCAAGCTCATCCAGTCCAACCCCCCTGCAGGGAACAGGGACATCTGCAACTAGAGCAGGTTGCTCAGAGCCCTCAATGATTGTGGCTCAATTATTTCCCCTTTTGAATTGGAGTAATACTAACCCCTGGTAACTCATTAGGGCAGCTGGGCATTTCATACCTCAGCATGTAAGAGAAGCCCAGTCTGGATGGAGACCTGTGCCACCCACTGGTACAGTAGAGTTTCCAGGACTGGAAACCAGAAACTAGATGTACATCACTTCAGCAGACCCGGAGTGGTTCGGCTATCTAAAACTTGGTCACCATTCAACTCCTAAGCAGTAAAATAAAGTTCATCCAGGATAATTTCTTGAACCCTCCTGAAGAAAACAGAGAGTGAACATCTCAAGACTCTGCAGCTTTGCCATGACACTTACTACTTTGTGCCGTCGCCACAAACCGTTCAGAATACTCAGCACTTATAAAATAGGTGATGAACACTCAGTGATTAATCCTCTGAAAGACCCCAGGAGATCCATAACTACATATTAGCTTCCCTACCTACCGAGAGCGAAACCGAGATAACAAGGATTAGACAATAAACTGACCCCGTGGCAGAACCAATGCCCTGCTTTATTTACTGATCCTTTATCATCTGTGCTCTCTCGAAAATGACAATATTTTGAGCCTTATTTTAAAAGGCAGGTTCAGAGCTGTGGGACAGCTGCTGCTATCACCAGAGCCGGGATTAACTTCTCCAGGGGATCAGTCACTGGGGAAGTGGTTGTACCTCTGGACTGGGCACTGGGGGGGCCACACCTCAAAAACTGGGCTCAGTTTTGGGCCCCTCACTCCAAGAAGGACCTTGAGGGGTTGGAGCGTGTCCAGAGAAGGGCAAAGAAGCTGGGGAAGGGTCTGGAGAACAAGTGTGGTGAGGAGCGGCTGCACGCCTCTCACAATGGTGGTTTACAACTGACACGCCAAGAATTAATTAACCAAAGTTTTGTGCAAATGTAATTGCTGTGATATTATACACAAATATACACAGTATTTTTCTGTGTCAGGTTATACAGTTTGGCATAGCTGCACGTAACACGCCATATCAACTCCAGTGCGCGTTAAGATCATTCCTACAGCAGTTTCTTCAGGATAATCCCCAGAAGACGAGATAAATTATATGACTTCCATGTGTGGGATCTAAACCAAAGTCTTTTGATTAATCATAAGCCATTAATGGTAATGGTAATGAGTATGCCACTAAGCATACTATAAAATATGTAAAGCCTGGATGATTCTCAATAGATCTTGGCAAGTGCCTCATTTAACCTTCACAGCTCATGAAAAACTGTTCGAACTTCTTCGTTTTAGACATTGATTGTTTACAGCATCGCATGACCTTTTCTGACAAGTGGGAAAAATTATGAGATATTAGGTTGTAATTCAATCATGCAATATGCTCTAAATTATGTTGGGTTTCAGAATGCCAATGTTGTTTCTGCACATTTATTTTAGCTTTGAGTCTCATCTCAGTCTTTGGAGAAGATGTGTGTGAAATGATCTCAAACCGCAGCCCTCCTGGAATGGCCCTGAGTGCAGATAAAACTTAATATCTGGAAGGCATCAGATCTGGAAAGTTACTCTTAACTATAACAAATAATAAGTAATTTTAAGAACATCAACTAAATGAGGCTTAGCAGTTACACATAAAACAGATGATGTACTACATGGACCAAGATGCTACTTTAGAAAACCTGTGCAAAGACATACCCAGACTCAAACTACTCGTGATGTCCAACCACTATGATGTCCAGATAACGTGAAGTCTAACAGCACCTGAAATGGTCCACTTTGACCCATTATCCTCAGCCTTAGCCTCAAATGGAATCTTCCCTTCAAACAACCCACAAGACTTCAAGAGATAAAAATATAATGTGACAGTCATCTTTCCCCTCCTATGGGAGCTCATTTATCTTCGTCTTAGTCATATTTTCACCATTTATTTTACTTCAAAGTCTTCTACCCTTTCATCATCAGAGCTACGCCTCCAACAACATGAAATTATCGTATATTATTATAGACCCGTAATTACAAGCAGTAAGTGACCGCTGAAATGGATCTTCGGGAGCACAGCGTTAAAGAAAGATTTAGAAACTGGGTTGTGTTGGAAGGACATTTTGTGATATATCCTCTCAGCATTGGCTGGCTCTGGAGATCCTACATGTGAGAGAGATGTTGCTGCTGGTTGCCTCTGGTTTTTTTTGAAAATAGACCGTTTCCCCGACATCAGTAAAATACTTTTACTAGATGTCTGCCAAAGCTAGCAGATGCAAGAGAGGAAAGCCGCATGAAAAGGTCCTACAGTCACTAATTGCTTTGGTCTCAAACAGGTCAGTAAATTTTGCAGCACTCCAGCTCCCCTGGCAGGCCTCCCACCCCAGATCACTTCCCGCACGTAAACTCACATTTCATCTGTTTTGCAGGCTGCTCAGCCCATTTCAAGTGTCACGATTTAATTGTTTGTCACTAGTAAGGTTTAAAAATTTACCACATGCAAAAAGCTTTTAACGCGCCCAGTTACAGTGAAGGAAGCTCATCCTACCTTTGAAGACTGCAGAGAGGAGGCAGCTCTTCTTCTGCTTTGTCAGAACTTTGGCTCTCCATCTGGGATTTTTTCCAAACCAATACCTCTGGAATCAAACTGTCTTTCCATGAGTAACTCTAATGCTCAGACCGAAGGAGAAATGATGGAATATATACAAACAGTGGAAAATAAATAATGGTGACTCATCAGAGCAGTGGTCTGTCACCAGAAATGATGAGCAGGATGTATCTTCTGGGTTGTTGGGAGTTACCTTGTTCCTATCCACCCATAAGGCTGTTAATGTGACAGCTCTACTGTATACACCCAAGAATAGGACTGGAAGCGTTTCTCTTAAAGATTTTGGCCTGCTGTAAAACAGTGATGGCTTTGGTGCGTAAAAAAGCCGAATATAGACAGGTTTTTTACAGCTGCTGGTTTAACGGTAACTGGTCCCTGTCATTCTTACCCGTTCCAGGCATTGAGCTTCCTGAACATCCCTGCTGCTTAATTCAGGGCTGATTTACAGGAAGGAGGACAAAATATTACCAGTCTCAGCAGAAACATACCTCCACTTGAACGGGAAAGTTCAGATTTGCTGGAAGGACGTCGCTCCAGTTTGTATCACTGTGCTCCCTGCCCTCAAATCCAGGCTGCTCTTTCAAGAGGGCAGGTCTTGGAGGGATTTCACCATGTGAAATCTTGATGACACCTCAAGCCATGGTGAGGAACCAGGACTTAATAGGGAGAACGAGCCGTGTCTCCACACTGCTGAAACCCACTGTACCAGGTCCTCCAAGGAGCTAGAATGAGCGTGGTTTTTAAAAAAGAGGGTTTTAGGAAGGTTTTTTCAAATATAAGTTAATTTTACCTAGAAAACAACAAACTTCTGCCATCGGGCACAAGTTCTGAGGTAAGTTCTGTATAGAGACATGTCTGACAATGACTATTTGGTGAGTCAACGCTTTGCTGATAAGTTAATTTATGGATGTCTCACCTTCAGAAACTTCCCACTGAGGAAGGAAGCATCCAAACCATGCTCATAATCACCTTATATATATGCACGGTTGCTGAAAAATTGGGCAAAACACATGGAGATGTGTATCACTAAGCTGACATACATATGGGAGGGGTAGGTAGAGGGGTCATTGACGGCTGCCTGGGGTAATTACATCACAGATACCAAATTCTGTTGTTTCTAAAGACATATACATCTATCAACATCTCCTGAAGGCAAAAAGAAGATAAAAATGCCGAGGTAGAGACATCCCTAAGGTAATAAAAATAAATTTATAGGCAGAAGGTATCGTTTCTGCTTCATCTGTTGATTTTCAGCATCCCAAGTCTGAACGCAGACTCAGGAGCACCAACACATTGCAACACTGCCTGTGTAAAACTCCCAGATTTCCTCAAACCTTTTTTTTTTTTTTTTGGTGTGGAGGGAAGGGATGTTTAGGTCTGATTGCTTTAAAACAAAGAAATCAAACCCCTGAACTATCGACCCACTGTCATGTTAAAGGTTATCATATTTACCACTAGGGATGCCCGACCAAGCAATCAATTTCCTAATTAACAAGAGGCGCAATGTATTTCTGCCATCAGATGTAGGTAGTTTAAGAAGCTAATCACAGCTCAATTAAAAGTTACTGCTCTCAATTGGGAGTGATTGGGTGAATGCATCTAATCCATTTAAAAATAAAAGACAAGTCATACCGTTGGAACAACCACTACAAACCAGTGACGGGTGTGTAAATCCATAAACAGCGCACGGGACCACCGGAAAGATGCTGCCCATGATCAATAACATCTGGAAAGGCTACAAGTGGGGTTTCCAGTGCAGTGCAAAGTTCTGAGACATTTAATTGTAAAAGATAGGTAAGAGATTGTGAAGAACACCGAGACTGAGAAGAGAATTAAATCATCAGTAGTGTGAGTCCAAGCCAGACTGGACCCCATTGCTTCTGAACTTCAACCCAGTCCCATTCCAGCTTGGCCATCTCTGACTCTTCTTCTAAAACTGTGGGTGTGAATTAGTAAAGAGCAGAAATCAGGGAGACAGAGGCAGAGGAAAGGAGGCAGAGGATCGATCCTATTCCTACTAAAGGCAAAAGGTACTTTTGCTGGGGAAAGACTATTTACAAGGGCTTGTAGTGATAGGATGAGGGGCAATAGGTTTAAACTGGAAGATGGGAGACTTAGGTTAGAAATTAGGAAGAAGTGAGGGTGGTGAGACACTGTCCCAGGCTGCCCTGGGAAGTTGTGGAAGCTCCATCACTGGAAGTGTTAAAGACCAGGGCTTCGAGCAACCTGGCTGACATCCAGCTGAAGATGTCCCTGCCCATGGCAGGGGGCTTGGGTCTGGATGATCTTTAAGGTCCCTTCCAACCCAAACCATTCTGTGATTCTATACTTCCATTTTGATTGGCACTAAATGCAAAGTATTTAGAGGAAAGGAAATGAGAGAATTGGAAAAGACAGAAAAGATCTGAGAAAACAAGGAACAACGTCAAAACCAGAAATGGAAAAGACACAAAGAAAGTTCTCGCTCACCCTGGCACTTTGTGTATAGCTTTGCCTTTAGAAGACTATCAAGAAGACTTCCAGCTGAAACCAGGACAAAGACATAAGAAGTATTGAAAAGTTTCCTTTTTTAGCAAGAACTTACCTGACCCACTTCTGCCATGTGGTCCTTCCTGGTACTCCAAACCCTCCATGTCTGTGAAATGCCTTTGGGCTTTGGTTGAGGGACACAACTTCATCTTCTGCTTTTCATGCTGCCAGTAAGCCATAAAAAAACCACTTCTGTCAGCGCAACCGACATTTTCACCTCTGTGCAGCCGCCTCCTTTATTGTTCCCCGCTCATCCCACAGAAAAAGCTGAAGGAAACTCTCAGAAACATGAACAGAAGTGAGGATAAGAGACTTCTTTCCAAGCCTGTATTCTGCAGGAGCTGATGGGACACTGATTCATGGAACCACCAAAAACGGAGACTCCCACAGCATGGGTGAAAAACAAGCTCGGATGGCGATGCAGCTCCCAGCTGCTTGTTCCCCTGTGGAAGGACAGACACAGGGTTATTTTCTGCAGAAAATGGCTTTTTGTGCCAGCTCCGAGCCACACACAGTGGCGGGGAGAGCCAGAGCAGAGCACGGCACAGCCAAACCAGCAGAGATTGGTTCTCCATCAGCATTGGCCAAGGAAGGGGCTCTGGGCACAGCCAAAACACAGGACAAAGCACATCCTGGACTGGAGCCTAAAAATGCACATTACCAGAAAGATATGTATTTTTAAAAAAATCTTAACCTCATCGCTGTCCACACTGATGAAAAGGGATCTCACATCCACTCCATCTGCCTCGCTCTGCACCTACAGACTCACTCGTTACTTAAATATATCTGCCGTACTTAACATCATCAGTGCAAGCAGACAAGCCTTCCAGGAACGCTCAGAAGTGAAAGGTATTTTACTGCACTAAATAAATATTTTCTGCTGACAGTGACAGCTTATTTGTATGTGGAGAGAAACACAAAAGTAATAGCTGTATCCGAATTTCTTGCAGGCAAAAAGTTTGATGGATACCTTTAACATAAATGGCTTCAATATTTTTAAAGTGCTGCAGAACATGAGGACAGGTATTTGAAGCTAGAATGCATTTTATGGAAAATTCAGAAATAGTTGGGAAAAAAGAAAAAGCATTACAGATCGTTGTCTACCCGGGGGTATTTTTTTTCTAAGGCCTGAAACAAACAAGAAGAAAAGTTGTTATAAATTATAGAACTTATACAAGTTTTAATAGCAAGATCTAATTTAAAATAAAATGGTACAAATCATTTTAAATATTCTGTGCTTTGCTTCTTATATGGGAAATGGAAAAATATTCATAGGTCACTTTCTGCTAGGTAGATAAATAACAGCAATGTGATGCATTGCACGAGTTCCTCCAACAATTACTGTCCTGTGTTTGGAGCAACTTGAACATTTGCCAAGCCCGCTGCATGCTGCCCTACCTGCTGTTCCACAGAGGTATCGATCTGCACGTATACAGTGGTGGAGCAGGAGGAATGGGAGTTCAGTAATCAAAGTTACTTAGTTTAGAATCATAGAAGGGTTTGGTTTGGAAAGGACCTTAAATATTACCTAATTCCAGCCCCCTGCCATGGCAGGGACACCTCCCACTAGAGCAGGTTGCTCAAAGCCCCGTCCAACCTGGCCTTGAACACCTCCAGGGATNCTCTCCCAGCCTGGCCTCCCAGCAGAGGGCTTCCAGCTCTCCCATCATTGCTGGGGCCTCCTCTGGCCCCGCTCCACCAGCTCCATGTCTCTCCTGTGCTGAGGACTCCAGAGCTGGATATGATACTCCAGGTGAGGTCTTACCAGAGATGAGCAGTGGGGAAGAATCCCCTCCCTCCACCTGCTGTCCATGCTTCTTTTGAAGCAGCCCAGGAGGACATTGGCTTCTGGGCTGCACTCCCTCGTTGCTGGCTCATGTTGAGCTTTTCATCAGCCAGCACCCGCAAGTCCTTCTCCTCAGGACTGCTCTCAATCCACATTCCACCCAGTCTGTATCTGTGCTTGGGATTGCCCCAACCCAGGTGCAGGACCTTGCATGTGGCCTTGCTGAACTTCATGAGGTCTGCATTGGCCCACCTCTGAAGCTTGTCCAGGTCCTTCTGGATGGCATCGCTTCCCTGCAGTGTGTCAAACAGAAGTCACAGAGCAGGAACGCTGCTGCCTCGGTTGCTTCTTGTCATGACACCTTCTAAACAACTCCTAAATAAAACAGAAAATAAAGCAGCTCTGTTAGAAGAGGGTTGAAATGACCAGTTCTCCAGAAAAGGAAACATAATCCTGGAGAATTAAAGAAACCAATGATCTTTAAAGCCTATTTTTTTACCTCACCTGCAGAAGTGACTGCGCATGTTCCCAAAATCATTCCTTAACAGAAGTATCCTTCTTCAAGAGGAAGCAATTCAAGAACAGGGAAGAGATGCAGATAACTAACACAAAAACACTGAAGACAGACGTACAATGCACATCAGAAAAATGGAAAATCCTCAACTTCTGACAGGCTTCTGAAAAAGACTTTAACGCACTTTTTATAATATATATATTATGGCAATGATGACATATATATTTATGTATATATAAATAAAACTTATAATGTCTCCGCCATGTGAGTAGTTCGCAGAACGGTTGCTAAATTTTACGGATTGCACAAGCTGCTTTTGGCCATCATTTTCCCAACAACATCTTTTACAATTGTTGCTGCTGTAAAATGGAACATTTCATGATGCAGAAGGAAAGCAGTTCCTTTTTCCAGAGAAAAAGTCACTGCATCTCATCGCCACGGCAGACCGAGAACTTCTGACAAGGCTCCCTGGAGAAAGTGCCTTTGCACCTCCAGAGGCTGTGAAAGGTTTGCTCCTCACAGCTTGGTCTCAGCTACTAAAAAACACACTGTCAGGAGCATTTTATCTCTCAGGCTTATTTTTTTGAAGACATGAAATACTCAGGAATCAACAGCCTGAGCTATATGGCTTAGACTTCCCTTAACAGAATCACACAGAATTGCCATGGTTGTGAAAGACCTTCAAGATCATCAAGTCCAACCACCACCTGTATCTACCAGGCCCACTTCTACACCATATCCTCGAGCACCCTATTGAGATGGCTTTTAAATACATCCAGGGATGGTGATTCAACTACTTCCCTGCACAGCCTGTTCCAGTCTTTGCTAACCCTTCCGGTGTAGAAGATTTTCCTAACGCCTAACCTAAACCTCCCCTGACATAACCTGAGGCCATTTCCTCTTGTTCTATCAATTGTGACTTGTGAGAAGAGACCAACACCCACCTCTCTGCAACCTCCTTTCAGGTAGGTGTAGAGAGTGATAAGGTCTCCTCTCAGCCTCCTTTTCTTCAGACTAAAGAGTGGCTTTCCACAGCAGCTGAGCCAACCCAACCCAACCACAGGCCACCAGCACTGGTGCTTGTCTAATCCCACCACCACCTGATTCAGAAAGAAAAATGTCCTTCAAAACCAGCAGATATTTTTTTGCCAGTTTAGCTCCTTGAATTAGATTCTTGGGTCATCAAACAAACTGCAGCATTGTTGCAAGGCAACAAATGGATGGTGCAGCTGGCGACAGAGAAGGACTTTCTCTCTTGGCCACATCTAGAGAGGCTTAACTGGTCCAAGAAATTGTATTTCTGGAAGTCTCCCTTCCAAACTCCATCAGATGCTCTTCTCACTCTTATTTCCACAATGCTCCTGACATAACCTGCTGCTAAGTGACTAAAGAAACCGGCGGCTCCACTGACAGAGCAGAATAAATCCCGAGGTGGGGAATTAAATAGGATTGCGTAGCCCTCGTGTCGGAGAAGCTCTGTCATTACAAGGATTTTCAGCTTTGTCCAGTGACAATGGACTCCCTGAACCTGTTCACGAAGAAGTCAAAATGCAAATTCGCTAACGGAAGGGAATTCAGAGTGATGACAAAGTATGCTTTCCTAGACAGCGGTAACGAGTGATATCTTAGGCAACGGTAAAGAAAAACCCTTCAAGCAAATAAATAAATAACATCCTTTTCATAGGACCCGCAGTTGAGGATGAGTGCTTCTTTATTGAGGGTCTATTCCAAAATATTCTGAAGCCAATGGGACCTTCACATTAAGTTCAGAAGGCTCCGTCCGTCTCTCTCAAACAGAGCAAAAAAAAGCAAACCAAAGAAATAGAATTTAAAAATACTTACGTGAAATGCAGGAAGGGAATTCAGAGCCCACGTCTCTCAGGACCCCTCCCATCACGTTTATTTCAACTTCTAACGTTGTGTCATTACGCTTAATGAACAGGAACCATATTTAGCAGCGAGACTACAGTAGGGATTCACCAACAGAACTGCTTGGGAAAGAGAAAATCATTCCGATTATGCTATTTTAATATTTCATTAGCATTCCTAACAGAATGTCCCTCACGTGGAAAATAAAAAGAGCCTCAATTCAGCACAGATTATCTGCAAGTATCTGCCCCAAAGCGGTTTCAGATGAGATTTAGAATTTCTCTGGCTGTAGACCCTTGATATTCACTCCCTTTGCTTTGAAAATACAACGATAACTATTTTTTTTAATGACAGACTTCGATGCAACAAACTTCTTTGGGGTTATACCTGAACAAGGCAACAAAATTAGATACCTAAACAACATTTTAAGAAAGTGTTCTTAACCTTACCTAGGAAATCAAAGTGATATCCCAGGTCACACACTTCACCCTCATTAGGAGAATGATCTCATGGGGCCATTGTTTGGTCATTGCTCCAAAGCAGAGCTGGGGAGGAAAGAAGAGAGTCTTTCAGTGGGATCCTTTGCACAGAGAAGCCAAGGCACCAAATTTATTTTGAAGATCATAGAATCATAGAATGTGAGGGGTTGGAAGGGACCTCTGGAGATCATCGAGTCCAACCCCCCTGCCAAGCAGGACCAGAGAATCTAGGGCAGGTTACACAGGAACGCATCCAGACGGGTCTTGAAAGTCTCCAGAGAAGGAGACTCCACAACTTCCAGTGCTCTAGAACCCTCACAGTCAAGAGGTTCCTCCTCACGGTGATGTGGAACTTCCTGTGCTGTAGCTTGTATCCATTGCCCCTTGTCCTATCACAGGGCACAAGTGAAAAGAGGTTGCCCCTTTCTTCTGGACACCCAGCCCTCATCTATTGATCCACATTCATTAGATCCCCTCTCAGTCTTCTCTTCTCCAGCCTAACCAGCCCCAGGTCTCTCACCCTTTCCTCATCAGGCAGGTGTTCCAGTCCCCTCATCATCCTCGCAGCCTCCGCTGGACTCTCTCCAGTAGATCTCTGTCCCTTCCAAACTGGGGAGCCCAGAACTGAACGCAGGACTCCAGGTGAGGTCTCAAGATGGCCCAACGGAGCATCCTTTAATGAATGGGGACAGTTCTGCTCTAGCAGAAACCCAGTTCTGCACCCTTACAGCTCTGCCAGAGCCCACAAACATAAAACTGGTTCAAGAAGCAGAAGACAGAAGTGAACACTAATTATTAATTAGTAGAGCTTCAGGCAATTATGTAAGTATCAATGGAAAGCTCAGACAGATACATGACAAAATCAGGCAGAGGGGGAAACAGAATGACAGGATGCGGGGCCAAACTTGGCAAAAGTATCATTCCAGTCTCCAGGGAAATTATACCTTTCATGTCCATTTACATTTGATGGAACAGGAAAGCACAATAAAGAAGAATAATGACTCAGTCCCACTAAAGGAACTCAACGTGACATGCGTCCTGCTTCTAGGCATCCGTTCCACAATTATTTTAAATCTCTGGCGACTGTGTGGCACAGATGAAGTACATGAACACCAAAAATTAATGTGTTGAAAACCATGAACCTATTTGTTTTCTCTCAGTTCACTTCTGCACTTAAAAGCTTGGTCGGAGCACAGGCTTTGCAGTCCATCCATCTGAGCTCCAGCCCCCACCTCTCCTCAGCTGGATTCACTCTGACTCTTCACCGATAGCACCAGTCTGGAATTGGCTATAGCTGGCCCAAGTCTATTGCTATGACTTTTCTATGCAAATCCTGGAGGAATTTGTCTTGTTCTTTTCAAAAACCCCCATGTCACAAGTGATGCCCAGCAAGAACACCTCAGGAAGAGTGGAGCTCTCCTCCATGTCCCACTGCACATCCCTCACAGCACGGCCATGGCTTGTTGGGAGGTTACCCAAGGGCGGATTCCTGCTCAAGCTGCTCATGGGTAGAGCATTTGCTTGAAGCATCAAGAAAATTACTCACTTTCTTAACTTGCAAAAGTCATTTCACGTCTTATCCCACATATCTGAAATGCATTCACAATAAAAAGTGTACGAAACAACTAATGCATTACTGCAAAGTTAAATTTTCTTCCACACTGGGTTTGCAAACCTTGCTCTCAGCCTGAATCAGATTTTCAAGGACATTTAAGGACAGACTTTCAAGGCACAGTCCGCACCCACGCATGTCTCACTGGGCTCATCCCACAGAGGTTCACACCAAGCAATGGCAGAACTTGCCCATCGAAAACGGGTTAGCACGTAACTTTTGCACACAGATCAGGCTTCACGTGCGTTTTTTGTATTTTCCCAAAAACTCCAAGAAAGAAAAAGGGCGAAGTGGAAGCATTCCCCACTTATCAGGAAATTATCAGGAAGCCCAAACGATCTTTGTGACTGATGTCCAAGCCTTCAAAACGTCACATTTACGGTAGAGGCACAGCACTGGAAAACCAATGCCAGATTTCTCGATTGCTGCAGATTTTTTTCCAGGTAAAACTCCTTTTGAGTTTAAAATTGCATGATGTTTTTTTATCTTGGCATTCAACAGCTAAAAAAACATTACCCACCTGGCTTTTCAAATATTCACAATTGCAGAGTGGACGTTGGAAGTGTGCTATGGGAGGTAACGCCATTTAAATACAAGCCCCTGGGCTTGTTACCGTGCTGTTGATAACAAGATACCTGGAAATATCTTTGCTGTGGGGAAAATCTTTGCCCTGGGGAAAAAAAAACAGTGCTTTTGCCACTGCCTTTTAGGAGTCATGCATAGAAAGAGTGCAAGAAGGCTCAAAACCTCATTAATGTCGCTAACAAGGATGCAGCCATTACGAACAAGGACTGTTATTTTGGTGCCAATAGCCATCAGGAGGAGCAATCGTTTTCTCCTACCTCGCTGCTTCGTGATCAATAAGGGAAATTAGGAAAGCAGGAACTTCACGTCCTCTTTTTTCTCCGAGATAGTTTATTTTCCAGCCTGTCCAAGCAATCTCCACCTTCACTTAGTGGAACGAACCAGGTATCAGTCTACTTCCCAGGTATTGCTGATGCGTTTCTTAGCTTTGAAGTATGAAGTTACCGAAAACGTCACTGCACTTTGGATCTGACACACAGTGTAGTTCCTCAGGACAGCAAACTGACTCTAGTTTGGATGCCTAGCTCAGACGCTTGCCTGATGAACAAGTTCTGTAGAAGAAGATGCTTTGGAATCCTTTCCTTGCCCTGACAGACTGAAGCAGAACCTGTTCCCATTCCTTACTAAACATCCCAGGTTTTCCAAACCCATCTATATAACTGTATTGCACAGAAACGAAAGCTTTCTGCCCCAAAATCCAAAGAAATTAGAACATATTGCTGTAACCATTTACTTCAGGTTTTAATCACTGGTTACTGGAGCTTCTACTCCAGTAACCTCTTTGGAATTTTACTTCTTTGACACGGCAAAAGCCCGTCTTTTAACTTTGGCTGTAAATTCATCAGTTCCAATGCTACCAATAGAAGAGTCAAAGAAAAAAGGCAGAGAAAGACCAACAATCCTGGAGGGATGACTCAAGGAGCACAAGGCAAAAATTATCTATTGCTAATCTATTATCTAAAAATAATCTATTATTAATCAATGGATGTGCTACTTATTTAAAAGTGTGTCATTCTGCTGAAAGTCAGGACTAGATTATCTCCACAGGATACCTTATCTATTTTTTGACAATTATACTGTAATCACTACATGATGTGATCAAATCACCTTGCTCTAAAAACAGCCTGCAACTCATTTTCCCACCCTGTGCAGCTCTAGAACTCCTGGGCAGTGCTGGCTACACCACCTTAGAAACTGCAGCTCTTTAAGGGAACATCAAACAAAACCACACTGGAAATGGTGCCACGGCACAAGTGCTATGGTTGGTTGGTGCAGGAGCATGTCCCACCCACCAACAATCCCACGTGTCCCACTGCTCCTCCTTGGGCAAGCCGCATCCACCTGCCCAAAAGCCTAGAAGTCCAGGAGATGAAGGATGAGCAGCTTCTCATATTGTCCTCACTGCTGTGCATCCTCTACATCAGGCTCATTGGCCAATTTGGGATGGCCCCTCCATCAACTGGTAGTTGGACTATCCAGGCAAGGACACCATTTCACAGGAGTTCTCAAGTGGTGTGGACTCACCCTACCTCAAAAGAACTGCATCAAAAGAACTGTGGCCAGCAGATCAAGAGAGGTGATTCTGCCCCTCTACTCTGCCCTGGTGAGAACTCACCTGGAGTATTGTGTCCAGTTCTGGAGCCCCCAGCACAAGAAAGATGTGGACATATTGGAGCATGTCCAGAGGAGGGCCACCAAAATGATCAGGGGAATGGAGCATCTCTCATATGAAGACAGGCTGAGAGAGTTGGGGCTGTTCAGCCTGGAGAAGAGAAGGCTCCGGGGGGACCTTATACTGACCTTCCAGTACCTGAAGGGGCCCTACAGGAAGGCAGGAGAAGGTCTGTTCACAAGGGTTTGTAGTGATAGGACAAGGAGTAATGGTTTTAAGCTAGGAAAAGATAGATTTAGGTTGGATATTAGAAAAAAGTTCTTTAACATGAGGGTCATAGAGCACTGGAACGGGCTGCCCAAAGAGGTGGTGGAGGCCCCATCCCTGGAGACATTCAAGGTCAGGCTTGATGAGGCTCTGAGTAACCTGACCTAGGTAGATGTCCCTACTGTGTAGGGAGGTTGGACCAGATGACCTCTGGAGGTCCCTTCCAGCCTGAAACATTCTATGATTCTACATCTGCATGGGCAAAGGCAAGCGTCAAATGATAAATACCAGGCGCTGGTTTTCATTTAGTAGGACCGAGCAAACTTCTTTTAGTTACTAAAGAGAAGGAAAAATGCTATAAAATTACCCAGTGGAATTTAAAATGCACTGAACTTGCATTAATGCTTTTAAAAGAAACAATGGCCAATTAAGCAACCTAAATGTTGGGTGTTAATTATCAATGGAAGTGTTCAAAATCTAGGGAGAGTGTAAGGGGGTTCCTCTTATTAATAAAGATGAGAGAAGAAAAAGCTACTCCTACCACAGAATTAGACAATAAACCGCTACATAGAAAATAAACTATTCCATTAAATTGTTGGATGTGACAACAGTAATCAAGATGTTAAGGCTGAATACTCAGTAATTTCCAGTGGAAGAAGCAGATTGTTTTTTACTATACAAATGAAAAATTATTTTACACTAGGCATAAAAGCCATGAAATGGGTACCTCTTAAAAAAAAAAAACAAAACCAACGTAATAATCAGACATGGGAAGTAATTAAGTGTGAAGGAACAGACTTATGGCTTTGTTACACAGACATTACGAGTACAACAGTGTCTCAAGACCAGTTTTGTTGCTCAAGTCAGATTCAGGCTGCAGCTCACATGAAAAATGTGGTTTATACAAGTTTGCAGAGAATTTTCTTTCAAAACCAAAGATTACTCATCAATATTTTTGTCCCAATAATTTTAATAAACTAGAAAGTAGTTTCATTTTGCACAATTCTTACAGGAACAGTTAAGGTTTAGTGTCTTGCAGTCAAGACTAAACCATAACTATTCCTGTAAGAATTGTAGCTATTGCAACTGTAACTGTTCTGTACAATTCTATGATTCTACGGTTTAAAGTCTTGCAGTCAAATCAAAAAGCTCCAAGAAAGCACAGTGTGAGGCTAGACTAGAAACACACATAAATCCAGCAAGTCAGCTGGATCTATCTTCTGGAGGAGACTGAGAGGAGACCTAACAGGAGGTTGTAGCGAGGCTGGTGTTGGTCTCTTCTCCCAAATTACTAACAATAGAATGAGAGGAAATGGCCTCAAGTTGCCTCAGGAGAGGTTTAGATTAGATATTAGGAAGAAATTCTTTACCGAGAGAGTGGTTGGGCACTGGAGCAGACTGCCCAGGGAGGTGGTGGAGTCACCATCCCTGGAGGGGTTTAAAAAACGAGTAGATGTAGCATTGAGGCGATGGTCTAGTGGCTAGAGAGATGTTAGGATGAAGGTTAGACTTGATGATCATGGTGGTTCTTTCCAACCATAATGATTCTATGATTCTGCAAACCATCGTTTTTCTAGCTATCTCCATAATAACAGCCTTCCTCAAAAACTTCTGAAGGCTCAGACACTCAAGCTTGAGACGTTTTTCCAAATATATTTGTCTTGGAACACAGTGCTTCTTAAAATATCAGTACAAAAATCAGTAAAAAAACAAGCATCTGGAGTCTCAAAATCTGTAAAACATGTAAGGAACATCAGAAATCAAGTGTTCAGGCATTAGAAAATTGAAATCCCAGAATCAATGTGCAATTTAAATAATATTGGCAGACTGGATGTACATATATATATAGATATAGGTATATACGTAAAAGACTTTGCAGACTACCTAAAACGTATCATGTCAATGATGAAAAAGGATTCATTTTATATTCAAGAATATTTCTATTCTAAGAATCAAAAATAGTTTCAGAAATACAGTTTTGGGTTGTGGCTTCTGTAACCTGGTGATTTCAACAGATGTGTGGAGAAGATTAAGTAAGTATACTGACATTTTTATGGGACGAACTGTTCCCATAACATAGCTTAGAACAAGAAGAGCAGTCTGTGAACCTACAGACTTAACCCACAGGCAAACAGATACATCATTTAGAATTGCTGGCATGAAAAATTAATATTTACACACTTTTTCATGCAAAGAGATACAATATTTGTAAAGTACTTTGGAGGACTGGTCTGTTCTTTAACCCTGTTCATTTCCTTCTGATTCACTAAAAAATGAAACTTTCCTGCACATTTCAGCTCAGCTATGTTGTGTTCTATAACACAGTGTGTGTGACAGAACAGAGAATCTAACCACCACAAGATTGTGGAGGTGTGCTTAGTGCCTATGCTCAAAACAGAAGTTACTCAAAAATGATGCTACCAATGTAGCAAAGTCAAGCCCTGAAAAGCAGGAATTGCTTCAGCCTCCATCCAACCTTCTTATGGGAAGGTTTAACATATGATCAGAGGATGATCAGAGGGCTGGAGCACCTCTCCTGTGAAGACAGATTGAGAGAGTTGGGGTTATTCACTCTGGAGAAGAGAAGGCTCCAAGGAGACTTTCTTGTGGCCTTCCAGTATCTGAAGGGGGCCTACAAGAAGGCTGGTGAGGGACTTTTTAGGATGTCGGGTAGTGGTAAGACTAGAGGGAATGGATCAAAACTAGAGGTGGGTAGATTCAGATTAGATGTTAGGAAGAAGTTCTTCACCGTGAGGGTGGTGAGACACGGACATAGGTTGTCCATGGAAGGTGTGGATGCTCCATCCCTGGAGGTGTTCAAGGCCAGGTTGGATGGGGCCTTGAGCAACCTGGTCGAGTGGGAGGTGTCCCTGCCACGGCAGGGGGATGGAACTAGATGATCTTTGAGGTCCCTTCCAAACCTGACAATTCTATGGTAAATGTTTAATAATATTAAGCCATGTTTGATATATACGGTCAGAAAACGGAGGCTTGTGGAGCTGTTCAGCCATCGCTGCTGCCTCTCAATCTTCCCTCCCTCCCACCGAATCCACACTTGAGCACACGCACTTAGCACATTGACCATCATCCCTGTGATCAAATTCAATCACAGAAGGGTTATCGGAGCTCTTTTTCTGTTTGTTTGGGTTTTTTTTAAATTAAAATTAGGTAAGCAGTTCGTTTCCTGGCTTATCAAAACCCACCTAGAGCAGCAGCGTCTCCAGCTGAACAAAATAACCGATGCAAACCGCCGGTAACCTGATGTACTTCTGTCAGCTGGGTTAACTCACAGATTAGTTTGAGTTCAATACAACCGCATCAAATGATGACACTGCTAAACTGGCATGGATTTCTAGGCGAGCAGAAAGAGAAAAGGGATTCAGGGAATTAAATGGGCCTATCGAAAAGCAAGCAATAAAATTTAAGACTGTTCTGCAGGTTATGGATATAGACGCTCCCTCTTTTGACACGTTGAATATACGACTGAATTTAAAAACAATATTGTTTCCATAGGCACAACATATCCCCGAACAGAATGCTTTTGCAAGAAGACGGCATCATAAACCATACAGGAACGGATCACGACATAAATGCACAAAATCTTAAATATCAAGCTTCTTTTCCCTGTTTTATTACAATATATGCTTAGAGTTTGTTATTCCAAACCTCATTTGCAAATGCAGGAACTGAGACATACTAAAAAGTTTCTCGAGTTGAACAGAAATAACTTTTTAAGCTATTTCACAGCACTTTTGGCAGTGCCCTTCTACACAGCACTATAAGGAGGGCTCCTCCTCTACGCCAGAGGAGCTGCCATCTAAATGGAGAGCCCGATTCCTCAGGGGAGGAATCATCACCAAAGATGAAGTGGTTTGCAGGGTAGAACTCTCTTTGTGGAGAGCTCAGACACAATAGCACACACGGCACTTCTCCTACCCGTGCCCACAGGGGACTGCAGTGAGTCCTATATAATTTGACTAATGCATTGTACAAGTTCTATTACTTCATATAGAACAGCTTTAAATAGTTTGGGTTCTGTCATGTTTAATGCCCGGCACTATCTGTGCACGATTTTTTTATTTTTAAATAAGTGGGACATTAAATTCTCCACCACTTCTTTCATATCAATGTGATTTTTTTTTTTTCCACTTTTACTAAATAGCATCTTCCTCACAGCTCAGTCCCACTGTTCTCAGTTCAAACTGGTGAAATGCATCCCTTTCATTTTGGGGTTTGTTTTATGCACTACATAGCATGACCCACCTTTAAAGCCAGGGCATTTCAAATACCTCTGAAAACAACACAGATCCCAGAACTTGCTCTGGAAGGGCTGTTCTGTGATGATCAGGATGGTGAGACACTGGCCCAGTTTGCCCAGGGAAGCTGTGGATGCTCCATCCCTGGAGCTGTTCAAGGCCAGGTTGGATGGGGCCTTGAGCAACCTGGTCTAGTGAGGATATGGTGTAGTGGTTAGAGAGATGCTAGGAGAAAGGTTGGACTTGATGACCCTGGAGGTCCTTTCCAACCATAATGATTCTGTGATTCTGTGTCCCTGCCATGGCAGGGGATTGGAACTAGATGATCTTTGAGGTCCCTCCCAACCCAACCCATTCTATGCATGTTTCTAAATTCAAGTTTCAAGGCACTAGTAAACGCTGACAAATTAAAACACCACACCCACCACATGCCAATCCTGAAGAAATAACATTTTGCTGAACGAGATGGGCTGCGTGGCTCAGACAATGGGTTTTGCTCTCCCTCTAGAGCCTCAGTTGCATGTGCTCCAGCCTGGCACTGTCAGCCAGCCCAGATATTCTGCTCGAGCTGTTGGTTCCTATTGTTCATTCAGAAAAAGGCAACGACCTTGCAAATAAATCTTTTCATCAAATCCTAGCACAAACATTTTACCCAGCCTTGACCGCCACTCTAAACTCCTCTCGGATACATTATAACACCGTAATATAATAGCTGCAAGCAAACTACTTACAGAAGTTCGTATGTATATTGTCTCCATACTCATTATCTGCAGGCGCATCGCTTTGGCTCCGTGATACAATCCAGAAAATTCACCCTGAACAGCTTAATAAAACCCTGCACAGCTCTAAAACACCCGACGGATCAGTCTTTTGAACAATATAGGAATAAAAAGCATTATGTATTTGAACGAGCACAAAGAAAATGTGCAAGAAAATCTCCAAGAAAAGCAGATCTTCAGCAATGGGCATCTGCTCTTTGAGCCTAGCAGAGAATTCAGCTCCTCTTGGCTGTCAGGAATTGGGAGCTAACCTTGGGGTGCACGAAGCCAACGGCCGCGCGCTGCCCTGATCCTGGCACTCGCAAAATGTCAAGGATAATCTCATTTCCATTTGGATGAATAACGTACAGCACGGCAAACACTTCTGCATGGCTATCTGCAGACATTGCGCCGTGGGATCCCAGTAGGTTGTCTGGAATTGGAGGCGGGAGATAACAAGATGACCTGAGGGTCAAGGAGCCTGATACCTTTAAATGCTACAGTGTTTTTATCTCCCTTTATGTTAGAAGATTATCACAGAATCCCAGCATGAAGGGACCTCTGGAGATCATCTGGTCCAAACCTCCTGCTCCAGCAGCTCACCCAGAGCAGAGGGCCCAGGATCGTGTCCAGGCGCCTTTGGAATCTCTCCACAGAAGGAGACTCCACAACCTCTCTGGGCAGCCTGCGCCAGGCTCCGACACCCTCACACCAAACAAGTTTCTCCTCCTGTTCAGATGGAACCTCCTGGGTTCCAGTTGGTGCCCGTTGCCCCTTGTCCCATCACTGGGCACCACTGACAAGAGTCTGGCCCCATCCTCTTGCCCCCCGTGGGCCCTTTGGCTCTTGATCAGCATTGATCAGATCCCCTCTGAGGCTTCTCTTCTCCAGCTCAGCAGCCCCAGGGCTCTCAGCCTTTCCTGGGCACAGAGATGCTCCAGGCCCCTCAGCATCTCCGCAGCCTCTGCTGGACTCTCTCCAGTAGTTCCTTGTCGCTCTTGAACTGGGGAGCCCAGAACTGGACACAGTACTTCAGAGGTGGCCTCACTGGGGCAGAGTAGAGGGTGAGGAGGTCCTCCCTGAACCTGCTGGCCACACTTGTCTGAATGCACCCCAGAAGACTGTTGGCCTTCTTGGCCACAAGGGCCCATTGCTGGCTCATGGTGAACTTGTCCACCAGCACTCCCAGGTCCTTCTCCACAGAGCTGCTTCTCAGCAGGTCACCCCCTCACCTGTACTGGTGCAGGGGGCTATTCTTCTAGGAAGTCACTGATTTGCTTATTGCCCCATCAAGAACCAAGGCGAGAAGGCACATTGCAGGGCAACTCCTGGGCAGAGGCGATGCCAGTGATGCGGTCAGTGCTGCAGGCACCGGCTGTCAGTCACTGGCCCTGCAGAGCTCTCGCTCAGCACCCAGCTCTGCGGGGAGCCTTCGCTCAAGATTCCTCTCAACTCGAGCCTAAAAGCAAGAATAAATCGACAAACTCGCTGTTCCAAAAGGGGCATATAAATAAGAAAACATTGCACATCTTCTGAAGGCCAAACATTCATTTGCATGCAGGAACCGAAGCTGACGGTCCTCATAACAGCTACCAGCTAGGTCATGGTTTGGCCTCTGCAATTAAATACTGGGGAAAAAAAGAAAAAAGAAACCCATGGAGCCAAAATACTATGCCTATAGTTATCATGCCTATAATTTCTCGATGTGTAGTGTACACATAAAATCATAGAAAGGTTCAGATTGGAAGGGATCTCAAAGATCATCTCGTTCCAACCCCCTGCCATGGCAGGGACACCTCCCACTAGACCAGGTTGCTCAAGGCCCCATCCAACCTGTCCTTGAACACCTCCAGGGATGGAGCATCCACAGCTTCCCTGGGCAGCCTGTGCCAGGGTCTCACCACCCTCAGAGTGAAGAATTTCTTCTTTACATCAAATCTAAATCTACTCTTTCAGTTGAAAGCCATTACCCCTTGTCCTGTCATGGATCTGAGAATGGAAATGGCATGAGAAGCCCAGAAAAACAGCCAAAGCTGTGCTCTCCTGTCTCTGTTTTTCCTTTGTTGGTACCTATTCTGCTCCATCTAAGACGAAAGAGGCAGAAACAGTCCAGGGTTAGTTCCAAATGGTGTTCTGGTGTGTAGGCTGAGCTTTCAATGTTTTTTTAGAGCTTTAAAGAGTTACAAACAGAGCCATATCTTTTAAAATAAAGGACAATTTTTGGCACGTCACAAGGAAACACAAAGGAAACTCCTCCTTTTTTATGGAGTTCCTTGGTTTTGGTGGAGGTTACACCCGCACAACGCCAAGCACTGACTTGTCACAGCCAACAGCATTGTCCTCCAGCAGCAAAGCCCCCCTGCCTGTGCTCCTCAGCGGAGCAAGCCCTCCCATCCCACCTGCAACCGTAACCTAACACCCTTCAGAAACAGTGCTGCTCACTGCCAAGATCAGAATTAAAAAGTTTGCGCGTTCCCTTTTCATATATTCTCATTTCTGACAACTGCTACTACAGAAAACAGCATCATGGCCGTGACTGCTCGCTCCTCTGCTGTACACTTGACCAAAGCCTGTTGGGTAGTACCAACTGCCAAGGTCTACACGATTTTCTTAGTTTGGCCAATCCCCAGAATTTGATCAAATTCTCTTTCCGAGTTGTTAATTCTTTGCTGCGCACAACATACAATTTTGCTTCAAATATCACTCTATCGACTGGTATAGCAATTAGAAAAGGACTCCAATGCCCAAGACCTTATATATAGAAATGCAGAGACAGAGCAGGCACATGGTGAGTCTTAATAAGCACATCTTTCTAATTTGGCAGACTTTAAACACAGCAAACGACGAGCAAACTGTGGTGGAAGAGGGGGGAGTATTTCTGATTAGAGCATTCAGACTTCTGACAAAACATCAGTGAAGGCATGACGAGCTCTGCAGGTTTTCATCTCCCCCTTCGCGTTGCTTTTACGAAATGAGCTGAATCGCATCCGTCATCGTGTGGTCTTCAACAAAACTCCTTGGACAATATAAATTCCTAGTGAGGAGCTCATTGAACTCGACGGAGTTTGGACAAAAGTTTGTAATCAAGCGAAATACTGACTGCAGAACCAAGTGCCACCGAATTATCTCCTCTGACTACTTTACATCAAGGGGAATTTTGCCTACAAATGCAGCGCCTGAAGTCTCTTTTTCTAACAATACGCTCTGGATTTAAAAGGCTTATATTAAGTCCTATTAGTAATGCATTGCTACACAATCAGGGCAAATTTGACTGAATGCTTCTTACACTGGGAACGGGATGTTGAAATCATTTTGCTTATCTGATTATCTTAGCACGCGTTCAGTCAGAAGGGATTTGGTCTTCCACGGAATGCACTCAGTCTTATTTTTTCTGCTTTGTTTTTTTGGTCTCATATCTCTTTCCCAATTAAATTGATAGTATAAATCAAAATAAAAGTCTTTTCGCTGCAAGGAAGCAATCTGAGAGCAATGGAGAACTGCCACAGTGCACATTTACATTAGGTTAAAGTCCCTCAGACTGCCTACAAAAGTTCACAGTCATCATCTGCCGAGCCTTTAAAGCACACGGACGTCTAGAAGGTGGGTTAATAGGAAAGGACGTGTCCACACCGTCACTTAGTGAGTACACAGCAGCATTTCAACCCATCTTGCATGGACACAGTAGATAGAATCATAGAATCACAGAATGGTTTGGGTGGGAAGGGACCTTTAAAGCTCATCTAGTCCAGCCCCCGTGCAGGGAACAGGGACATCTGCAACTAGAGCAGGTTGCTCAGAGCCCCGGCCAACCTCACCTGCAATGGTGCCAGGGATGGGGCAGCCACCACCTCTCTGGGCAACCTGCACCAGGCTCTCACCACCCTTAATGTAAAACATTTCTTCCTTCTCTCTAGTCTAAATCTCCCTCTTTTGGTTTAAACCCATCACCCCTTGTCCTGTCCCAACAGGCCCTGCTCAAAAGTCTGTCCCCATTTTTCTGTCAGGCCCCTTGAAGTCCTGCAAGGCCACCAGAAGGTCTCCCTGGAGCCTTCTCTTCTCCAGGCTGAACAAGCCCACCTCTCCCAGCCTGGCCTCCCAGCAGAGGGCTTCCACCCTCCCATCATTGCTGGGGCCTCCTCTGGCCCCGCTCCACCAGGTCCATGTCTCTGCTGTGCTGAGGACTCCAGAGCTGCCCCAGCACTGCCCACACTGCTGGGGATGCAGCCCAGACATCTGAACATACCCTGGTGCTTAGTGCCAAGAAGAACAAGCAGCACGTCTGACACAAATAAAGAAACGGATGATTTAAGCTGAGACTGGGCATGCAACATCAGTGTTGGCTTTGACTAGCCAGCCTGACTGCACACCAGCAGCCTTCCTGTACTATATTCAGTCTGTCAGGCAGCAGTTAAAAGACGGGAGGAGTTATTTGACTGCCCCTCATCTCCCCCTGGCTGACTACTGGTGGGTGGTCAGAGAAGTGTGTGTTGCCATGACCAGGAGCACCATCTCAAGCTCTGCTAAGCTGTGTCTCAAACTCCAAGATTTCCAACGTGACAAAGTTGTACAACAGAGGTATTTGCTGCACAGATACTGCTTAGGACTTCTGCTAAGCACTTTACATGCCTGATATGCTTTCTGAAAGAGAATAAAAAGTATATATAGAATCATAGAATTGTTTTGGTTGGAAGAGAACTTTAAGATTATCAAGTTCTACTGTTAACCCAGCACTGCCAGGGCACCACTAAACCATGTCCCTCAGCACTTTATCTCCACGGCTTGGAAACCCCTCCAGGGATCGGGACTCCACCACTGCCCTGGGCAGCCTCTTCCAAGGTTTGACAACACTTTAAGGGAAGAAATTGCTCCACATGCCCAGCCTATACCTCCCCTGGTGCAACCTGAGGCCATTTTCTCTTGTCCTATCCCTTGCTCCTTGGGAGAAGAGCCCAACCCCACCTGGCTCCAACCTCCTTTCAGGGAGTTGTGCAGAGCCAGAAGGTCTCCCCTGAGCTTCCTTTTCTCCAGGCTCAACACTCCCAGGTCCCTCAGCTGCTCCTCACCACACTTGTGCTCTAGACCCTTCCCCAGCTTCGTTGCCCTTCTCTGGCCACGCTCCAGCCCCTCAACATCCTTCTGGAGTGATGGGCCCAAAACTGAACCCAGTATTCAAAGTGCGATCTCTTCAGTGCCGATTCCAGGAAGATAATCTCTGCCCTAGTCCTGCTGGCCACACTAGTGCTGATCCAAGCCAGGATGCTTGGCCACCTGAGCACACATTGGATCACCTTCAGCTGGCTGTTTACCAACACCCTGAGGTTCTTTTCCACCAGTCAGCTTTCCAGCTGCTCCTCCCCAAGCCTGGACCATTGCAGGGGGCTGTTGTGACCCAAGTGATGGACCCAGCACTTGGCCTTGCCCAACTGCAAATCAGGTCCTGAGGGCAGGCCACTTCAGCCCAGCCCAGGTAATCTTACTAGATTACTCTGGTGATATCCTCACTCAGACAAGGTCTATCAGTCCCAGCAACCCTTCCCCAGGGTTGGTTGCTAGCACAGCAGAAGCTGCTTAGGAAAAGAAGAAACAAAATCCATGCAGAGAAGTCCTTGGCTGTTAGAAGCACCATAGGTCCCAGCAAGCCTGAGTAAGGTCTACACGCTCAGTAACCACAGGGGAACATATCCTTCATTACTCCACACCCTTACTTTAGACCTCCACCAAATTTTTTGGCTATGAGTTCCACATTGTATTTTATGCAAAAAAAGTGCCCGTATTTTACCTGGTCTGCAGCCAAACGTGAGAATAAGAGAGAGTCTGGATATGACAGAGGCTGCACCCGCTGGTCTCTGTGCTCATGCCACCATGTCCTCACTTCTCCTCTCTGGCTCCTGGCCCGCTCCTAATGAGCTGATTTTTGGAGAAGCGCTCTGGTACCACATACTGGAAAGCATCATAAAACCCTAGAATAATTAATATTAAGAATACATTCTCTTTTAAACACTCGGATGCAAGAGCACGTTGGCAACAGAGCTATCGAAGCCGTTTGACAAATGCTGGAAGACACAGTGTTACCCAAATTGCTCAGACAGCCACCAGTAAAGCCAAGAAAAGGCCTAAATACACTGCTGCGGATGATGTCATATTTAGTAGGTGAATTCTGATGTCACAGGAAAGGGGTGAGCTGGTATCACCCTGCTTGAGATGCCCACCACGTCTTCGCGGGAGGATACGAGGCAGCAGCACGGAACTACATTTTATAAAGAAGGTCTTAAGTAATCCATTTACCTAAGGAGGATGAAAAGCTCTTCATTTGTAATACAGGCATAGATTTAATGATGAAATGGATTTTCATCACAAGTTTCTAAAGGTTTCTAAAAGGCTTTGAGCATTAAAGAGAATTCGAAATAAGCTTGGAATTTCGCCTGGCATTTTTAGCCAATTGCTCCTCGCTTCCCCTATCCCAGGCACAAGACGGTAATTAAAGCGTATTACTTTCCCTCCGGAAAATACATGTAATTACATGAGAGCATGTGAATAAGGAGCTCAACGCATTTCTATTTCATTTCGCTAATCCCCCCAAAATACAGCACGTGGTAGAACACTAAAAAAGACCCCGCAGCACCAATCACAAACCCAAGATTTGATTTATCAACAACTCACGTGGAACTGCAGTGACCTTTAAAACTATCCTGCCAAGAACTTTTTATATATAAAGGGAGAAAAAGTGGACCCCATAAAGGCAGTAAAGAGAAACATTATGTTGGCGAGTCTCTACAGCAGTAATAGACAATATAGATGTTCATTTGAGGGAAGGGCAATTTGGCTTAACGTTATTGAAGTCCCACCATTTTCTAACATCCTAAAAGCTTTTCTAACTAAAAAAGGCTCTTAAACTGTCATGGGCTGGATATAAACCATCTCAATCAGAACCACTAATCTCTCATGAAAGAATTTCTCTGGTAAAAGGGTCTCTCAGGACTGCTGCTAAAAACTTAATGATTCCATTTTTTTGTGGTCTCTTTTTTAATGAAGTCATATCAAGAACACATAAAATTTACACCACCTGTGGAATATCTCTCCATATTTCTGATGAATTAAGGGCTTATTCACCAGCATCTTAGTGTTTCCACCGGCTCTTTTGTGCGGTTATTTACAATGCAGGCTTAATTAGAGCATCCTGCAAACTCAGCCTTCATCCCGGAGGTTACATAACACACTTTTAAACATGCAGATTTTATAATACAGGAATTTGAAATGGTGGCAAAAATTCCAGAGAATAAAATACAAATTTATCTTTCGAAGCACATTTTCGTTACTCGTGAACTTTCCTCGAAGCTTTAGGAAGCAAACAAGGGCTCTGTTTAATCTAGTGCACAATATTATTCCAGTTCCATAACAAAATACAGACTTACAGCCCATTTGATGCGTGTATAATATTTTATCTGCTGAACGTGTCACTCGCAGAAGGGGCCGTGGAGGCTCCGTCCCCCCACCCAGAGGTCTGACCTCGGAGCTGACCACGCTTTGGGCAGGAGGTTCAATGAGAGACTCCCTGAGGTCCTCTCATTGTCCATACAAAAACCATCCCTAGATATGATCAGTGTAAACCCACATCCTCTTTTAATAATTAAAATCTTCATCTCAAATGGAAACTCAATGGGAAAAACAGTCGATAACACAAGATTTCAAAAGAAGCATCGAAGTAATAAGTGAAATGTTTGTTTCACACAACAATTGGGTTTATTTAGAGTAATAACACTTGGTTTTCCTTTTTCCCTAAAAAAAAATATATATGAGGAAATTCCTATCAAAACAGCAAACCTCATCTTCATTTTCAGTGTCTTTATGCATCTATTTTTTCAAAACTCTCTGCTGGAATAAATTTTTTTAAAGTGGGGGGAAAAAAATTAGATCACACAAAACGCAGACCTATAATGTTAGCTATTTACATTTTCCACCAGCAGAATAATTAGGTATTTCCACATTTCTTAAACCAGTGCAGCCTGTGAACTACCATGCTGCTCTGACCAGAACATGGTCAGCAACTCTGTTCTTTAACAGCAGATCAGTCCTCAAACAAAAGTTATTTAAAAAATCAAAATAAAGCTTGAGGCTTGCATAGCTAAAGAAGAGAATGAAAAGGGAGGTGTTAAGGGAGCGTTTTGGTTGATTGTCAGCTACTTCTGAAATTCCGAATGCACTTGACCTGACAGAACATGCCCACTAAAATTGTCATACGGTGGTTAAGAAAAAAAGCCCCAAATGCCAAAGTTAGAAGAGGAAACACTGACTATGCTCCAATGGCTAATAAAAACTCATTCAAGTGGCTTTAACACTGAATTAAATCATTACGGTTTATTAACGACCTGAGGAATAAATGCGATTCTCACCAACAGATGCAAGAAAAGCTTCTATGGAGGAAGCTTCCCAGAGTGCCACAGACCATGGAAGGACCATTGAGTGCACCCTGAAAGACACTAATTTAATGGGATTTCTCCAGGAGAAGAACATGGCATAGAACATGACACGTTTAAATTACTGCAGCACAAGCCGGAGCACTGAGCACGAGGTGTACAAGACTTTCTGTAATATCCTACTCGGGAAATGCAGTTCAAAGCAATTCCAATTTGCATCAAGGAACGGAAAACAATCTCGAAGCTGAGAAACGGCAGGGCGTGCGGATAACACTGGGTGAGGTACCGCCGAATCAAAATCAGGATCAAAGTAAATTTCTCTAACAGTGGGATACAGGTATGAAGAATATTAATTCCAGCTCTAATTTTTTTAATGACTATGCTCTGAATATACAGTTCATTAGAAAGATAATTGTGCAGACTTGTCCCCCAGACATTACCCAGCTTAGAAGGTTTCCAGCTGCACCTTTCAGAAATACCTGAGAGTTGTTGCCTTGTCAGATATTTACGTAATGATTTTTTAAACTGTCAAAATCAAAAAGGGCAAACGCAGTTTTAACATCCAGCAGCCTGCTGATGATAGTGTACAAACAATATCTGCACACACGTACAAACACCACATGATGATTGTACACGCGGCCTGGACCTACCACGTGCAGTAGGCGCTTGTCTCTGAAGACAGGGCGTCAATGCTGAAGCATTTTACTATAAACTATATTTTACCAAGTCAAAAGAGTCTGTTAGTGGAGAACAAGCGCAGTGTACAACCTTCCTCATCCTCTTCCTTCCTCTCTCTTGTGAGGCAGAAGCAGTTAGCCCAGCTAAGGGTTGTGTTAGCCTCTGCAGTAGGCTTGGATATCAGGGAAATAAACATCACCTCATGTATGTGCTAACATGTAGAATCACAGAACGGTTTGGTTTGGAAAGGATCTTAAAGATCATCTCGTTCCAACCCCCCTGCCATGGGCAGAGACACCTCCCACTAGACCAGGTTGCTCAAGGTCCCATCCAACCCCATCTTGAACACATCCAGTGATGGGGCATCCACAATCCCTTGGGCAGCCTGTGCCAGGGTCTCACCACCCTCAGAGTGAAGAACTTCTTCCTAATTTCTAATCTAAATCTCACCTCTTCCAGTTTGAAGCCATCACCCCTTGCCCTGTCACAACAAGCCCTTGTAAAAAGACCATCCTCATCTTTCTGACAGGTCCTCTTTGAGTACTGAAAGGCTGCAATAAGTTCTCTCCGGAGCCTTCTCTTCTCCAGGCTGCACAAACCCAACTCTCCCAGCCTGGCCCCCCAGCAGAGGGGTTCCAGCCCTCCCATCATTGCTGGGGCCTCCTCTGGACCCTCTCCACCAGGTCCATAGCATTTACTATATCATACTAAAGATGAGATCTAGTACAAGACAAGCTTCATCTCTGTTAAGGAGCTATCGAATGCAATTGCTCACGCAATGCAAACCTCTCTGTGGTGTTGCAGTGCTGGGTGGGACATACTGTGATGCCTTCTGAAGGCCGTGGATGCTGAAACAGCTTTCTTGCATAGATTCAAGGAGTCAAACCTTATTTTCCAAGATTAACGCTAACACGGTGCAACTGGTGATGATATTAGGCTGGAGAGCAGCACCCAGCTGCAAGCTTAATGTTTACTGACTGAATAAGGTTTTTAGAAGGCAGCGAGGTACACCAGCTGACCAAGACCACACACGTGTGACCAAACAAAGCAGTTTTCACGGTTCAGAGAGCCACCCAAATTGAAGGCCCACTATTTAGCTCGCTTCTCTTGGGTTCTGGCCGCTACAAACCTCATTAATTCAGGAAAGCCAGGGTGGTAGGTCACAAATGGCTCTGAGAGCAGTTTGTTCCTTATGCTTTTCTAAAATGGGGCAGTCTCCTGATTTATGACCTGCAGCCGCTCTGGAGGTGAAAGTCCATCGTGTCTGTAGAGCAGCACTGGAATTTACAGGCGCTCACCCCACCTCACCTTGCCCTGCGCTCCCAGTTCTTGTCAGATGGATTTTGCCTCCCAGGATAGATTAGAGACCCAGAATACATAGGGCATGATGAAGAGGATCTCAGGTAGTGGAGATATTTCTGCCAAAGCCACCTGCATGCAGACCACTGAGACGGTCAATTAGCTGTGCGGAGGAATGGACTTGATAGATAATTAGATTACCCGAGGGGTCAGACCATTCATACATCGTGCTACCCAGAAAAAAATGCATCCCGATTCCTGACTATTTAGGCAAAGCTTAAAAGAAAATAAAATGTGCCACAATGTTAATTATGTGAGGACAAACAGCTCCACAGCACAAAGCCTGGGTGATATTTCACCAGGCTGATATTTGTTCCTTTCTGGTATTTGTTCCTTTGCCTCATCTTGTAACACCTGTTCCAAAGCATGTAAGGCAGGGAGGTGAGATCTCCTGCCATGGAAACTCCAACCAAATGACCACGAATGTTCAAGCATCCTAAAAAAAAATGAGGTAAGAAATAGCGAAGGAAGGTTTTACATTCTCCTTATATCTGCATTTCTTTATGTCACCTAAGGAATACTTGTCCTAAAATTCCTCCATGAAGCCCAAGTCAGTTTGCTTCAGTTGTCACCTGTCATTGAGGTACAAAGAGACCATCACAGAGAAAACACCAAAAACCAGAGGAACCTGCCTTGGGGAGGCAACTGCCACAGCAGGTCTCAGCTTTTTTGGGAATGGTGAGAGCAAACGCCTGGGATCTGTTTCGGACAGGAGACTGACAGCACACCTTAAGTTTCCTCTGGAGGACCCAAGACCATAGCTAAGTACCTACAGGGATGTCACTCATCCCAGCTGGTGACAGCCAAACTCCTCATCAGATCACTGCAGAAACGTTCCCTGTATCCAGAAAACTCCATTCAATTATATCTGTTTTTCAGTGACACCAACATGAGCAACTCCATCGCAAGCTCTTTCAGCAAGGGAAAAGTTCTGTGTTGAAAATACCTCCTACGACTATATCCACTCTGTTTTAACGGGCATCCTCTCCATTTGAGTGCCAGTACTGGATTGAAATGACCCCTTACTGCCAACTTCAAACCCACATCTCCAAAAAAAGACAATAGGTTCAACTCTGTCCTCTCAGATCTCAGGGGACTTTAATCCAGTGTAAAAGTACTTTAGAAGAGGTAGTCTAGGAAACAGGGTCTACACATGCCGTGTAAAAACTGAAGTGCAAGCTCTCCAAAGGGAAAGCTCTTGTTCCATTACAGGCAAAAGTCACCTGTTTTATGCTGTAGAGACAAATAAGAAAAGTTATTGAACTGAGACTTTTGAAAACATTTATCTTGGCACTTACGAGTAGCTTCACTCACTGAGAACAAGGGATTCTGCTTCATAACCACTGCAATATTTAACACCTCATATATTTCTGTTCATTTCCATATGCTATGTAGCTTAATAAACTAAATTAGACATATAAGTCCTAGGTGTTGCAAAGGTGAACCCAAACTCCCAAAAGTGAACAAAAAAACTATTTCTCAAACTTTAGTTAATCAGCAAGGTCAAATTCTGGACATGGCCTTGGTGATATCACTTGGAAATAACAATTTTTGACATCAAAATGTGAAGATTAATTTCCTAACCTAAAAACTCATGGCACCCAACATAAATAATTAACTACAGCACGGTCCATTAAAAATGCAAACAAACAAAAGAATCCTGACAATCAGAAAAATGTGTGCCTAGAACACAAAAAATATTTTCTGTGTTTTTATTATAAGCTTCCTCTAACTGAAAAATACTTTGACGAAACTATTGTTGAAGCAGAAATCAATGAAGTACCAAATTGGCTGTTGGTCACTGCAAGCAAAGAAAGGTGTTTTGTAGAATCATAGAATCAATTCGGTTGTAAAAGACCTTTTAGACCACCAAGTCCAACCGTTAACCCGGCAGTGCCAGGGCACCACTAACCCATGTTCCTCAGCACCACATCTCCACGGCTTGGAAACCCCTCCAGGGATGGGGACTCCACCACTGCCCTGCCCAGCCTGGCACAGCCCTTCACAGCCCTTGCAGGGAAGAAATTGTTCCTCATGTCCAACCTAAACCTCCTGTGGTGCAACTTGAGGCCATTTCCTCTAGTGCTATCCCTTGTTCACTAGGAGAAGAGACCAACTCTTTGTCCCTTGCTCCTTCTGAAAATC
>VZZY01008795.1:33401-111465 GCA_013400335.1 Eurystomus gularis | reverse complement strand
GAGCCTGGTGAGGAGATATTCCACTTTACCCTCAACCCTTCTTCTTTTTAGGAGGCGGGTCGGACCTCTGTGCTCCGACCGCGACACACTCATACAAGGGATCGGTGCATGGTGATGCCCTTGGTGACCATCTTATCAACGTGCATCACACAAGCAAGCTGTGCTGGGTACTAGCTTATGATAAGTTAAAGCAAAAAATCCTAAAACCACCAAGTAGCCTGATGGCCAAGGCCTGACATTAGCAGAAGGTGCTTCCATCACAGAGGGGAGGTTCTAGGTGGAGCACTGGAGCTGGAAACGTCCCTCCCTCCATCATTGCCCCTTCACAGCCCAGTATGGGCTGTGGGTCTGGGGACAGCTGGTGCTGCAGAGTTGCATCAGTAGCCTACCTATATAGAGAGAGAGTATATAAATCATAGGATTTTTAAATTAACCTATGGTTGAACAAGCAGGGAGGGAGAAACTCCTGAAGACTCATGACCAGCAGCGCCCACTGTTACACACTTTAAAAGCAACCAGTAATTACAAAGTGGCACGGTAAAACCTTTCAATGCTGAATTTTCAACGCAATTTGTAACCATTAAGCAAATGTTTCAGCTCACAGGCAAGGTAAACATTACTGTGCATCTTCAATGAAGAGTTAAATTCAAGTACAAAAGAGAAATGAAACTTTTCCGCTGTCACACAAAAATTTTTTTATCATCTGAAGCAGAACATACAAGCCCCAATCCCTAGTCTTCTACCTTAAAAACAAAGTTGCAGATGCTCACACCCTGCTTGTAATTGTTTTCGCTCTAAGATCAGGATTATTTTATTTAGCAAGAGAAGAGTCACACTTTGAAATATCAGCATCAGTCCTGAAACCCATTTATGAGAAGCAATTACTTTAGGTTATTGATTTGAAGCTTCAAGGGAGATGGATCAGCTTTTTGGATTAAAGAAAAAAAAAAGAAGAAAAAAGAAACAATTATGACAGACCTAGTATTTCACATTAATGCTAATAAAGTTGTTGGAGGGCTTTCTCTATTGCTGTGATGTACAGAGTGTAAATAGCTGAACCGTGCTGACCTGAGCTACATGCGCTCGGGTCCCAAAAAGCACGTGGTAGAAAGCCCAAGGTTCCTAGCGACCTAGAAACAACCTGAATTTGCATACATAATTAATGAAAAACAAAAGAGAAAGTGTTAGGAGCAGCATCCACTATACAAAAAAAAATCATATTGCTCCATTGCTAAACTCAAGAATTAAAAATGGCACAAAGCTTCATGGGGGAACTGGGGCGTTCCTCTCAGTCGTGATGTTGTTGAGAGCAAATAAAAGTGCCTTAATCCACAAACCCATGGTTCAGATCAAAGGCTCTGCAGGTTTCCGAGCACAGATCCTACCTTGAGTCCCAGCCCAAAAAGCGAGGAGCGGGGATGTGCAAGGATGTCTCTGCCTGGAGCTTCACAACCCTCAGCTCCTCACCTCGCTGACACCACAGGTGCTCTTGGCCTGTTGGGAAGATAAAACGTCTTTTTTCCATTTGAGGAGCCTTGACCGGGATTATTTCCAGAGATCTCTGTTACCCGAAGAAGGCAGCTGTAGGTGTCCATCCTCCCTCCACGGACGAAACTCGCAATTCTTGCGGATCAACCTCGCTCGCTCCTGATTTATCTGCAGACACTGTTTGAGCAAGGACTCCTCAGCAAAAAGACACAGATACCTTAATTACAGGGTCTCTGTTCAGTGAACTTCCAGCAATACTAGCAAAAAAAAAACCCAAACAAACAATGAAACAAAAAAAAAAAACCCTGAGTTTTGAAATAAGAGCTGGTGTGGAAGGGATGCGCCCAAATCGATTTGCCATAAAGCTAAAGCTGGTTTCTGAATAACTCCCTGTCATATTAAATTCTGTAACAAATGACTTTTACCTGAGAAGAACCACAGCAAATTCAAAGGAAAGGTGTGTTCCCAAAGGCCAGGGATAGCCACAAGTGGAAAACTTCAGAGCCATACAGAACAACTCTCTGTACCAGAGAGACCCACAAGGCTGTTCCCACAAAGAAAAAGGGAGGAAAAGGGGCTGTGAACACCTTGTGCAGGCCCCGGGCTGGCCTGCCCATCCCACCAAGACCCCTGGGGTCTCTGTCACATGAAAGCTAGTTCCAGCATCTCCAACCATTTTCTCCATGTGGACTGTTACCCCTGTGATAGATCACGCAGCCTGACATGCATCATAGCACAAGTAATGGTTTAAGCGTAGCTTACTATTGAAAATAACTAACGCTTTCAAGCTGGAAGAGGAAGATTTAGACTAGAGAGAAGGAAAAAATTTCCACACTGAGGGTGGTGAGAGCCTGGCCCAGGTTGCCCAGAGAGGTGGTGGCTGCCCCATCCCTGGCACCATTGCAGGTGAAGTTGGCCGGGGCTCTGAGCAACCTGCTCTAGTTGCAGATGTCCCTGCTCCCTGCAGCGGGGTTGGACCAGATGACCTTGGAAGGTCCCTTCCAACCCAAACCAGTCTGTGATTCTATGATAAGTTAGACCTAAGACTTGATGGGAAGGCTGGCATGCTCAAGCACCATTGCAGGTGTCTGGAGGGTGGAGAAATCGGGGTTCTTCAGGTTATTATTCATGACCGAACACATTCAACTGCTCAGGAATAATGGTGGAAAAATCCAAACCCACTCCTTCAAAACACTTCGATTTCAGGTGAGGTTAGATATGAATTTCATAGCAGAACCATCCAGGTTTTCACTGAGGCATGCATAAAAAAGGATTAGCTTGCTTAATAAGTGACCTTTTATCATCTGAATTTGAAATGGATTTTAGACCAGCGTCATTATGTTCTCAGTATAGTTTTATTTGTAGCAACGCTTCTTCTAACAGTCTAATAGCAGGGTCAACACGGAGAAAAATGGGTTTGTTTAAAATTTAATTGCCTAGGAAAGCAGAACAAAGTACATTGCTAAGGTTAATGCCAGCTTTTGATGAATTATCATCAGCTCCAGAGGGTCTACCTTTTGCAGCGATGCCAAAAGCGAGCGCTGCTGGGCTCTGCAACGGCACGGAGCGGTGTGCTGGGGCCAGGGCTGGTGGGACGGGTGTCCACCAGGCCATGGGGGAGAACCCGGCACAATAGCCCAGAGACTGCCCCAGCCAAGAAACTGCACCAGGCTGGGGAGAGGGCACGGCCAAAATTAACCTGCTGCAATGTGGGAACAAACCTGTGGGAAAGGGAGAAGAGAAACCAACATGGTGGAGAACCAGAACTAAAACTGGGGGTGGGAGAAGAGAAAGGCATTAAGCTGCACTTAGAATCATAGAATGGTTTGGGTTGGAAGGGACCTTTAAAGGTCATCTGGTCCAGTCCCCCTGCATTGAGCAGGGACATGTTCAACACTTGCTGAAGAGCTCATTTTTGAAGGTACATCATGATCGCAAAAAAAGAAAGAAAAAAAGTAACTACAGGAATCTCCTACTTGTAAGTACACAGGCTTTTCTTTTGAAAGATTTATCATAGAATAGAATAGAAGCAGAGAATTGTTTTGGGTTGAAGAGACCTTTAAGATCATTGAGTCCAACCATTAACCCAGCAGTGCCAGCTCTACCTGCCACTAAGCCATGTCCCTCAGCACCACATCTCCACGGCTTGGAAACCTCTCCAGGGATGGGGACTCCACCACTGCCCTGGGCAGCCTGGCACAGCCCTTCACAACCTTTTCAGGGAAGAAATTGTTCCTCATGTCCAACCTCAACCTCCCCTGATGCAACTTGAGGACATTTCCTCTTGTCCTATCACTTGTCCCTTGTGAGAAGACCCCAGCCCCCACCTCGCTCCAACCACCTTTCAGGGAGCTGTCAAGAGTGAGGAGGTCTCTTCTCAGCACATACAAATACTATAGAAACTTGGCCTTCCCTAAACCACACCACACGTTTAGATTCTTAGCTGTCTACTTGAAACATACTTTTTGGTTTGGTTTGCTTTGCAGTCTTTTTGGGTTGGTTTGGGGGCTTTGTGGGGTTTTTTTAATCCATGTAGCTGATACAGCAGGACATTGTGCCCTCCAGCCCTGAGCTCCTGCAGTGTTGCCAGTCTCCAGGCAAGACACATTTCCATTCATAACGCTCCAGAAGAGCCCAGCCAGCACTCACAGGTACCTCCCAAAGCTGCTGAGGACAGTGAGGTTCTCTTCACCGTCACCTCCACGTGCCTCCAGGAGAGCTGCCATGGAACCACCTCCACTCAGCCTCCATTTAATCTGGAACAAAGCAAGTGGAATATCCAATTCCACAGACTTCCAAATACAGCCATTAACAGCATTTGTCTGTATTTACCGAACACTTCCCCAGCCGTGGCCAATTTCCACGATGCACCACACAAGGCAGCTGATAAAACCGGCAGTAACCAGGTGTGACAAGTAACAACACCGTGATAAATGATGGAACAGCTCCGGGAATTGCAGACCCCCAAACCCAACAAAAGTGTTGTTTCCTGGACCCCACGGTTGAAAGGCATGTCGCACCCCCCCCACTCATGTTCTATTCATATGCTGGATGGCAAAATAAATATTGCAACAAACGGGGTTTCTTTTTTTTTTCTCTGCTACGAACCTTTGTTCTCTCTGCCATACCTGGAGGTTTTATTTCTTCTTTTGCAAGAAAATCTATAAAGGAGGCCTTTCAAATGAGCAATTAGACTTCCCGTTCTTGCCCCATTTCAGATCGCACAATGAGTGTTCTCACCATGAGACAGCCTGACTGCATAAAACTTTATAGTCAGGTGGATTTGTTCGGTTTAGAACATAAAAATATGTAATATAACGGGGAGGAGGGTGATCACGGTAAGAAGCTGAAATGACTGCAGGTTTTTTCACGTTTTTCCCTAAAATTATTCCCATTCCGTAAAATGAAGCAAGTCTTGCCATCTGTCTACAGAAGCCTCTTCACTTCAGCCTTTGACACTCCAAAGCCGTTGACTTTGCCGCTAGTCCTCATAAACCTCAAATCGCTACGGGAAGCACAAGTACCAAAAATACTAAATAAAGGCAGGAGAGGTCCTTGTGGATAACAGGCCATCTCCAAAGCTGGTAGGAACTGGCCATTCTTCACCCGCTTCCCGAGCATCCCTTGACATGCGGGTACCAACGGGCCGATGACATTCCCTACACACGGAGAATATTGTTCCTCTTAATGCAGAACCATTCTCCATTTTTCCTAAATTTAGTGTTTCTATATTTGTATAATAATCACATAGAAAACATTTGTTAATACAGCCACAGTCAGGCCTGGTCTTTGGTCTATCTCCTAACAATATAAGATGTTTTAATCATTGTCTCAGACCTTATCCTGCATTTTTCTATGGAAAAAATATATTTCACTCCAAAATTGCCTATCTGTATTACTGGCCATGGTCATGCACCAGGAGAAATTTAATTTACAACACAGATTTCTGATAAATACGTGATCTCAGAATGCAAAAATGAAATTTCATTTCCCTTTAACACAAGTTAGAACCTCCCAGGTCCCACTTGTCACCCTGGTTCACATACTCTCCATGAGCTGCTGTACCAACACATCACCGCGGAGCATGTGGGATCGGACCAACAGGTCCCATTATGGCCAACAGACTGAGGGAGGGGATCCTGCCCCTCTGCTGCGCTCTGTGAGACCCCCCTGCAGTGCTGGGGCAGCTCTGGAGTCCTCAGCACAGCAGAGACATGGACCTGGTGGAGCGGGGCCACAGGAGGCCCCAGCAATGATGGGAGGGTGGAACCCCTCTGCTGGGAGGCCAGGCTGGGAGAGTTGGGCTTGTTCAGCCTGGAGAGGAGAAGGCTCCAGGGAGACCTTCTGGTGGCCTTGCAGGACTTCAAGGGGCCTGTCAGAAAGATGGGGACAGACTTTTGAGCAGGGCCTGTTGGGACAGGATAAGGGGGGATGGGTTTAAACTAAAAGATAGAGATTTGGACTAGAGAGAAGGAAGAAATTGTTGATGCTGAGGGTGGTGAGAGCCTGGCTCAGGTTGCCCAGAGAGGTGGTGGCTGCCCCATCCCTGGAAGGATTTCAGGTGAGGTTGGCCGGGGCTCTGAGCAACCTGCTCTAGTTGCAGATGTCCCTGCTCCCTGCAGGGGGTTGGACTAGATGGGCTTTAAAGGTCCCTTCAAACCAAAACCAGTCTATGATCCAATGACCCTACCACCCTGCTTCCAAAAGGCACAATACCCATGACAAGACATCTGCAAGGTGTCCCCAGTTAAACTGAGTTTAGATCAGAAGCAACATAATGCTGATTCCAAGCTCTTGGATCCCTCCAGCACCTGGAAGAGGAGTTGCACTGAACACAGGAAACCCACACGGGTAAAAGAGCACCGTCCCAGCACCATGATGCCCTTGGCTTTGAAAAGATTCAACTCATCCCTTGAAGTCCCCGTGCAGAACTGAGCACCTGGAACACGGGCTGGGGAGGAGGGAAATAACAGAGGATGGAGAGGGCTGAAAACTCCACGGAGGCAGTTTGGGAAAGTGCCCCAGATCCTCTGGGAAACAAGATTTATTGGGGCTTTTTGTGAGACAAGGCATAACTGCAGCTAATGAATGGTCTAGGAAATGTGCCCAGAGTTAATTACTTATCCTGTTTATTGCCGCGCTGTAATCAAACCGAGCTGTTTTCTAGACAAGCTGTAAAATGCAACAAAACAAATAGCATAGCAAGGCTGATTCAGGAAATTATAACACAAAAACATGCACCAAAGAGTGCGATGCAAACTTAGGACGAGCTCAGGAAGGGTGTAGCTGCGTTACCACAAGTGCCCACAGCTGTAGGGCTCAAAGGTTCTCCTCCCTCCAAGGAAGGATATAAAGTGACATTCCATCCAGGAATGTTATTTTGTCTGCATTTTGAAAATAATAAGAAATTGGGGTGGATTGTGTTTCTTTGGTTGCCAAGGTCACTCTGTCACAGAAAATCACCTCTGTGGGAATTTCATTTTCTGCAGCTACTGAACGAACTCTCCTCCCAGAAGTCAGGATTTTTGGGGCATCTCTTGGAATGATGTGATGTTAAAAAACCCACACCCTCTGCCTTTTTGGCAGCCTTGTTTCTCTTTGTTTTCTCAACAAGCCATTACTCTTTGAAAGCCTACAGAAACAATAAAAAAATGCCACAATTATTCCATTACTGTTTGTCCTGTTTCTTCAATGCCAGGCTTCTTTCCTGTCTTCTTTTTGTCATCCCCATCGGTACAGGGCTGTTTGAGGATGAAGGGAGATCTTACACAGCCTTATAAAATGGTGTTGGCCTGACAGAAATTTAATTTTCTCACTTAACCTTCCCCATCTGACATCTGCCTTCCTCTGCTCTACCTCCCAAACTAAGAAGTACATTAAATTCAGAGCTACAGCTCTCCCTGGTCCCCAAAAGAGCCTTTAGCCCCTTTAAAGTCTAGATTACTTCCTGGAATTAGCAGTGTTAAGTTTCTAATTTTATTTTTTACACTGTAAAAACAGTGGCAAGAAGCCACATCAAGGTGATCTAAATACAGCCTGGACACTGCAGGAGCTTCAGGCCAAGAAAATCTTATGGCCAAGAACTGGCAAGGATTATCCAGGTGGCTGGAGAAGTCTTTCCATGGCTCTGAGTAAGCGAGTCCCTTCATTAGCTGTGAAGGCTGGAATTCCTGCTCCACAATCCTAAATACTACCATTTATTTAAAAAAAAAAAAAAAAAACCCAAAATAAAACTCACAAAACCTGAAACAAGCAACTTCCAAAACCTTCTGCTCTTGCAGCAGGTAAAACCCAGGCTTCTTTAGGCCAAACCTCCACGTTTCTGATACAGTGGGCTACTATCAATTTACTGTTAAAAAAAATAAAATGAAAACATTTCAAAAAGCCTGACGCTTCTTCCTTACGGAAACCTGATGCACTGTAATGGCACAATTTCATCGGTTGTATTCTAGAAGTCTGCTTGCAATTATTAGGCTTATTTCATATTTTAATGTAATTATGTTTGGCTTTTGCTCTAATAAATCCTTGAACCAGAACGGGAAGATTTTAAATTCAAATACCCTCAGCCTGCTGAAGATAAAATGCTGGAAGAAAGGTGATGTTGCTTAAATAGCTTTGCTCAAAAATCAATACAGAATACATTCATAAATTAACAATCACTCTAGACTAAAACATTTATCGCTGGAGGAACATTGCATAATTAAACTATGGGAATGAATAACAAATTAAAAATTAATTTAAAATTTTTGGGTTCTTTTTAAAGCCTTTGGTTAAAAAATTAACTTGGCTACACCTGACTTTATTCCTACTGGAGATTAGGTGCTTAGCTGGTCATGACTCCAAAGTCTGTAGTTCTTTAAAGGTCAGGCTCCAGCTAAGTGATTTTAACTGGATTTGTGCCAAAATTCGGACAGGCACAGGGTCAGGGAGCTGACAAAAATGTCTATATCATGAAGGTCACATTAAAGAGCATCATTAGTTGATCACTTGACCTTCGCTTCATAGGTCAATTCTGTGAATCGAATTTCCTTCAGCATTAAATGGTTTTGTCCACAGCACTTAAAAATACCATTTCACCAGAGAAATAAAAATAAGCAAAGAAAGCTGGCCCTTTTCTGACTGGAGCAGCAGGGTGGCTAAGATGCCCCAGCTTCTTCTGGGGCTCATCTCCTCAGGGGAAAGGTTGATTTCAAGTGAGGGAAGAATAGTTAGAAATGTCTTACTCCAGACAAGCAGGTTTGGGGGAGTCTGACCAAAAGGACCACCCAAGGGTGGCGAGACCCTGGCCCAGGTTGCCCAGGGAAGCTGTGGATGCTCCATCCCTGGAGGTGTTCAAGGCCAGGCTGGATGGGGCCTTGAGCAACCTGGTCTAGTGGGAGGTGTCCCTGCCATGGCAGGGGGGTTGGAATGAGATGGTCTTTAAGGTCCCTTCCAACCCAACCCATTCCATGATTCTGTGACAATGAAGAAGCCCATTTGTACAGTCCTCTCTTAGGTTGCTAATGATGACAAGCCTGAGGATGGTTTTGGAGCATCCCCAAATCATCCTGGGCTAGGGTCTCCCCAGCTGCATTCTCTACCCAGCCAGAAGGAAATAAGTAGAAATATTTTGAGCACAAGTTAAAAATAAGATAACGAGTCTCCTCAAAGTCACCGCTTTCAATTACTGCTGGAAACACAATTCCTCACGCTGGTCTGACCCAACAGATCTGTTTTGTTCTTACTTATCCCCACGGCAGCACTGAACCCAAGTGAAATCCTCATGGCACTTCTGCCCTTATTAAATGAGATGAGATTTTCAAAGATTCATAGATTTTGGAGCCAGAAGAGACCATTAATGTCTACTCAAACTCACACATCAGGCTACAGGTTTCACCAAGTGATTCCCACACAAAGACCACCATTTGTAACTCAGTAAGAACATATTTTAAAGAAAGAAATTGAATTTCTCTATAAAAAGGTCAGATACATCACGTAGAATGAATGACGGATGGGACCTAACAGAATAAATACACACAGCACTTTTTTGAAACCAAAATACTTTTCAGAATATATTTTTCGTTATACGCTAATTTTGCCCATTCTAGGATTAAAAGTGTAGTGCAAATACAGCCCCGGAGGAGGAATCCCACCTGTCCATACCCAACTGCTTCTCTTCCCCTACTGCACGCTAGAAAGTACATTATATGAAAAACCAAAACATAATCATTACTGAACATGACAAAATGAAAGAGTGAAGGGGTAAAACCAGAAAATAATCTTTTTCTTTTAATGTACGGTTTTACTTGAGGTTTTCATCGCACCTGGCCAAACAAGAATTATACTCTCTTCATGGACATCAGAAGGAGCACATTTAATCTCTAAGTATTTACACGTTCTGAACTCAAATGGTGCACTAGGCCACATCAGGGGAGACCTTCTCACTCTTTACAACTCCCTGAAAGGCGGTTGGAGTGAGGTGAGGGTTGGTCTCTTCTCCCACAGAATAAGTGATAAGACAAGAGAAAATGGCCTCAAGTTGCACCAGAGGAGGTTTAGGTCGGAGATGAGGAACAATTTCTTCCCTGGAAGGGCTGTGAAGGGCTGTCCCCGGCTGCCCAGCGCAGTGGTGGAGTCCCCATCCCTGGAGGGGTTTCCAAGCTGTGGAGATGTGGTGCTGAGGGACATGGGTTAGTGGTGCCCTGGCAGTGCTGGGGGGACAGTTGGACTCTATGGTATTGACCATCTCTTCCAACTAAAATGATTCTATGATTCCATTAACCACTACATGCTGAAATGAAGAGAATTATAGCCTGAATTTGACTTGCAAAGACACAGGCGGTTCATCACTACAGTCATCAAATATTAATGACAAATCGAAAGAAAAAGTAATTGCCAATAAAACCCTTCATGAAAGGGCCTTGAGAAACAAAGGTGAAGGGTAGTTCCTCTCTGGTGACGTGCAGATACCAGGAACATCCAGCAACACCACCCCAGGTACAATTTCAGTGTTAGTTAGACTATAAGGAGCCTCAATTCTCTAAAAGCCTCCAGCAAATAGGGAGATGGACTCAAAAATACCTAAATTAGGCACTCCAAGAGATTGAGAACCCTTTTTTTTTTTTTTTTTGTCTCAGATGTGAAATGGCACATTTTTAGTGGCAAAGACAGTCCTTAAGAAGGTCTCTATTATACAGAGAGGATCATCAAAAGATACCCATCATTACTTATTTAGATTGCACCGAGGCTGAGCAGGCTTTTAGCACTTACTCCTCCATAAGAAAAATACAGCAATTCTTAGTGAACATTTCTTGGAACAAGAGCAGAAAGAATTTTTTTTTAAAAAAAGAAAAGAAAGACATGTTTTCTTCTCTGTTCCCCTTACCAGGGTCCAAATGCAGTTTCAGAACTTATAGTCAACAGGACATCACTGCTAGCCCAGTGGGGACCACATGGTCCATGGGAGATGAGCAGTGGGACTAACAGCATCATTAGGGGTTGACAGCAAAATGCAATAATGAAGGATCATTTCTGTCTACAGCAGAGCCAGCACCCCAAAGGCAACACACATGGGATGTGGTGGGGGCTTTCAGTAGAGAGGATGCTCTTTCCCGGCACTGCCAGTCCCACCACAGCCACCTGAAGGCCAACTGCATGGAAACAGCGACAGCCCAACATCATCCGCAAGTCTGAAAATACCATCAGAACTCCTGGCTGGACATAAGAGGTCTCAGGAGGTACCTGCTACCTACCTGAACTGCTGGAGAAAACATTCATGTTGCAAACTACCACCATCATCATTGTCCCATGAGTAAAACCAGCCACGCTGCAGACGCCTTTCACATTTTTACTTATCCGCATCACTTGCATATTTGATAGTGGATGAATTTCTAAGGAAAACGAACAGTTAGCCTAGCACATTTGTCCCACCGCTCTCCAGCATCTCCCTGGCTTTTGGCAGCTGACATGGATACTCCTGAAGGAACACTTACCAAAGCAAGCAGTGATCTTCCATAGCGTAAGTGAGCATTTTTCACCCCAAGGCTGCAGATGTTTGCAGTTCACTGGGGTTCCACACGCAGCTAAGCTTGATGACAACAGAGACTTCACTGTTCCCCATCCTGGCTATGCACAAGGTGGCATTTTTTGGAGTTCAAGCCATCTCTGCTTGGAAAAAGAACTCACGAGGTATTAAAACGCACGTGCAATGGTTAGTGCAACAGCTCGTGTCGTGGAATGGGAAGTTAAATCATAGACAGACAGAAAACACTATTAACCGTGACACTGCGGTTACGTTTGCAAGGAACGTTGAACTCAAGAGTCACTGAACTCCTGGCAGCTGTATCGCTCTTAGGTCTTATTTTAAATAATGCAAGAGCTTTTGTTCCTTACAAATCACAAGCCAGGTTACAAGCCAGTTAAAAAAAAAAAAGCAGCCAACTGGTTTTCCAGCACAAGATATTGTGCGATTCTTTCCCTATTACAAACAATTAGACAGTCTCAAAATGTGTATCGGGTGACGGTCTCTGGCTCGACGCACTTTTTAAGCCTAATTAGTTAATGTACATTGATTAATTTTATTCCCAGCAGTATTTTGGGATTGCGTGTCTTCTGCATGTGTCTTTCTTAATATCCACACCTCTGCCTGGACTGACACAAATCCTTTCAAGGCCAAATATTTGATGTGCTTCCTCTTCCCTCTAAAACAGACACACGAGACAGCAAACTAAAGGGTAGGACTGCTTCTGATATCTTCAGGGGTTTTCCTCCACCAGGAGAAAATAAATATGGTAGAAAAGAATTTCAGACTTTGGAGGTACCCTGACTCACGTGTTATTAAAATTTAGGTGGCAAAAGTATCATCCTACTGCCTGTCCCCAGATATTGTTGATCAGCCTTCAGGGGAGGCTGCACCTCAAATCCTGAGGTCAGTTTTGGGCCCCTCACTCCCAGAAGGACATTGAGGGGCTGGAGCGTGGCCAGAGAAGGGCAGTGAAGCTGGGGAAGGGTCTAGAGCAGGAGTGTGGTGAGGAGCAGCTGAAGGACCTGGGGGTGTTGAGCCTGGAGAGAAGGAGGCTCAGGGGAGACCTCACTCTTGACAACTCCCTGGAAGGAGGCTGGAGCCAGGTGAAGTCAGGCTCTTCTCCCAAGGAACAAGCAACAGGACAAGAAGAAATGGCCTCAATTGTGCCAGTGGAGGTTTAGGTTGGACATGAGGAACTATTTTTTCCCTGCAAGGGTTGTGAAGGGCTGTGCCAGGCTGGGCAGGGCAGTGGTGGAGTCCCCATCCCTGGAGGGGTTTCCAAGCCGTGGAGATGTGGTGCTGAGGGCCAGGGGTTAGTGGTGCCCTGGCAGTGCTGGGTTAATGGCTGGACTTGATGATCTTAAAGGTCTCTTCCAACTAAAACAATCCTACCATTCTGTGGTTCTACTTTGTACCGAGAAACACAGTGTTAAAACAATTACTAATTCATTTTCCCTAAGATAATTATCCAGAGTGAAAATGAGTTGAGACACACATAAAAGAGAAGCCCACACAGCCAGCCGACAGCACAGCCTGCTGTAAGCAGGACAGGACAGGAACCCAGGAGACCTGGATGCCATTAGCCTGCGCTCAGCAACTTGCTTAAATAAATCACTACACCTCTGTTCTCCCCATCGGGGTAGTGGAGGCAGTCATAATGACTGCTCCATAAAATCCTCGGAGGTTTGCTGTTTAAAAGCCATCTGAATGCTAGGTGTACTCTTCGACTCACTCCATTATTTTATATCGCTGTTCTCACCATCAATTTACACCAGCAGTGAACTGAAGAGAGTTGGGGAGTAAAAGAACAGGTGCAGCTGGGTGGTTGCACTGGCCCTAAGCAAATCTCTCCAAAAATTAGCAATATATAAAATGAGCAATATTCTACATGCGTGTGATGGACAGCAATTAAAAAAAAAACAATCAAACAAAACCAACAACAACGAAAATGGCTTCCCAGATCAGCATACCACGGCAGAAGGTGTAAGGCATTAATCACCACAGAAAAGGTGTCTTCATCACGCAGAGCGACCAATGCCACCCTTGAGGGAAGGTGGCTCAAGAGAGGGAGCACCAGCAACTCTTCTGAAGAGTCCCATGGCTTCCTGGGGATGCCTCATCCCATACGAGAAACACTCCGTTTGAAAGTAAGCTCTAAAAGTTCACGTGTCTTCAAATAGTCTTCAAGACTAATGGTGCCAACATCAACTGGAAAAAATAAGGAAAACTTTCCAAATGCACAAAAATGGAAAGTTAATGCTGTTCTTCATGGAAAATACCTTTTATCATAAACGGGGCGGCTGCGTTTTCACAGGTACAGTTATTTCAATTGAGCTGACACAGGAGTTTCTATAGAGACAGTAAAAGCAACTATCAGGAAAAATAAAAGATAGATCCTTGCCAGAATCAATCAAAAAGCCTTGAAAAGAATCTAGCAGATATAGGCACCAATTCAGAAGTTTGAAAGAAGACTGAAAAATATAATTCAATTATGCAATAAAAGACCACTGAACCATCCAAAAGCTATGTAAAAATAGTACTGGAATATTTAAATAGTCAAGTCTGAAATAACACCTAAGGAAGTAAAAGCTCAATAAAGTCAACATGATTGAAATGTAATTACAGGGGTAGAACAGAGCAATTTATGAATGAGTTCAGTCTATCTCAATAGCTGGATTTTTGCAGGAACATTTTCTTCTGAAGGAAAAAAAAAGTGCAAAATGAAAAAGACTGGCAGGGAAATAACAAGGAGATTATTACGGATTTGAAAAGAATATTAGTAGCATGTGAATGGAAGATGTACCTGATGTCAAGCAGCTTTAAGCATGAAGCAAAAAAGGCAAGGACAGGTTAAGTTGTAAGTTGGATTGGGAACTAATGAGAATTAATTAGCAGAAAATTAATTAACGGAATTAATTAACAGTAGTATAATTGTTCGCCACTACTTTAGAAGATAACAAGATCCTAAGAAGCGGGAAAACTTACAGGAATGGAAAACCTGAAGATTTTTAGAGGACACATAATTCCTTCTTCCTGGGCGGCGCTGCCCCATCGAGTGTTCATTGGCAGGAGTCTGGATTTCCATGTTTTTCAGTCTATCCCCAGTATTTCCTCCTCAGATTCTACACTGAAGGATTTTCCCCCGTTGGTTGCTGACGGAATGGCTCGAGCAGCACCTAAACATGAATCAACCCCAGAAGCAGGAAAGTTGCCTTTCTTGGTCATGACTTAGTCCCGTGCAGAGAAGCAGCTGCTGGAGGATGCTGCAAATTTAAATGTTACAAGGAGTCTGAAAAGATTGACTTCGAGTTTAGGAGGCCCAAACTTAGAAACGCTTCATCTCAGGCCCATACAATTTACTCAGAAATGTTAAATATTGATAAGGGAAATACAGAGAGACACTTCAGATGCGCAGGTGTTACCTTGGCTCCATCACACCAGGCAAATTTACTTTGTTACGTAACCCTTGTGCAAAGTGAAGAACATTTGCTCTCCCGTAGAGTGCTCTGTACTTTAGACACTTAAGTAGAACAACTATTTTTTCTTGTGCAATTAATGAAGGTTGAGGCGCACGGAAGGACCCAACGCACGTTTCACTGACACAATTTAGTCTAAGTGTGTGGGCAGGGAGCACATGATGAAGTTCATAAAGGCACCTGGTTGCCTAGGACTGACCCTGCAGAAGTACCACATTTAGTCACCGACTTCCCCTGAACACCAGTAAAACCTCAGACTCACTACATGGTCCTTCTTAAGTGAAGCCAATCCAGACACGGTCATAGAAGCTCCTCTGCTGATTTATATGCACACAACCTCACTGTGCTTGACAGAGGATCCTCTGGAGCTGGTTATGTGACTGGCTGCAGTTGTTAGGATGTATTTTCATGGTTTTTGCAGTAGAATTTTAAATGTGCATATATCCAGGGTCCCACAAGGCTTCCTCACATGCTGCAACCTACAGAACGTGGAAGAGCACAGGGGTCCTATCCCTGGAGACAGTCAAGGCCAGGCTTGATGGGGCTCTGAGCAACCTGATCTAGTAAGAGAAATCCCTGCTGACTGCGGGAGGGTTGGACTAGATGACCTTGGAAGGTCCCTTCCAACCCAATGCATTCTATGACCCTATGGTATGGGGTTGAGCTGCACAAATGAGGCAAAGGAAGCATTTATCCCTTCAGCCAACAAACGGTGAGCTTCGTGTCACCAGTGATGCCCCTGCCAGTGTCTGGAGCCACCGCTTTGGGGCTTGGAACGGCATCATCTCCAGCCATGAGCTGAAACAACACGGTCAAGGAGCTGATGCCCCATACAAGTTAAGCTCCTGCCCTCAAACCATAAGAGTTCTACATGGGACCTAAAAAGATCAGTGGATCTGAGGGTTAAATGCGGCTTCTGACAACCTGGAAATCCTCTTCTGGCAGACACGAATTGTCAACCAAAGACAGACTCACTTTCCCTGTATTTTCATCTGCTGAGGGAATTTTAGGAAGCAGTCGTCATGATTTTTTTACCACGCTTTGGCTGCCCAGCGCTGCACCACAACCACTCCATGAAACATTTATCCGTAAGCGATGTGCAGCAGCCGTGCCCCGGGCAGCCCGGCACTCGGGCAGGAGCACACATCTCTGCATCGCTCTCCACGGCAGCAGGAGCTTCTGGGGCTTCCTGGCAGAAGACAGCTCCTGCTTTCTCCTGAGATTTTAAGCAGCTGTAATCACACCATGTCTATGCAGCACCACTCACAGTGGCTGTCTGCAAAAGAGTAAATTGATTTTAAGAAGGCCCTTCTGCTTTTCGTCCCACCAGCAGGGTCCACACGCCTTTCCCAGGCTGCCATCTGGTATGTTTTTGTGTCAGGCTTCCCACAAGACATCACAGGTCACACAGAATCCCAGCATGGTGGGGGTTGGAAGGGACCTCTGGAGATCATCTCAGCAAACCCCCCTGCTCCAGCAGCTCACCCAGAGCAGGGGGCCCATGATCGTGTCCAGGCAGGTTTGGAATCTCTCCAGAGAAGGAGACACCCTCACACCAAACAAGTTTCTCCTCCTGCTCACATGGAATCTCCTGGATTCCAGTTTTTGCCTGTTGCCCCTTGTCCTGTCGCTGGGCACCACTGACAAGAGTCTGGCCCCATCCTCTTGCCCCCCATGGGCCCTTGAGCTCTTGATCAGCATTGATCAGATCCCCTCTGAGGCTTCTCTTCTCCAGCTCAGCAGCCCCACGGCTCTCAGCCTTTCCTCGGCTCAGAGATGCTCCAGAATCTCCTCAGCATCTCCGCAGCCTCTGCTGGACTCTCTCCAGCAGTGCCTGGGGCTCAGTTAGGGCTCTCCTTGCAGTAAGAGGATGCTCCACTGGCTTACACAATTAGATAGACACACAGAAAGATTCCTCCTTGGCCAAAATCTCTTTTCTGCATCCCCCCTTACAAGCTGCTGCAGAGTCCCAGAGTTGGCACCTCAGGAGTTCCTTTTGAACACCAGGTTGCGAATTGTACAAAACTTCAGGAAAAGAATGACTGAAAGGTTCTGAATCGGAAATAAGTTTAAAATACATCACTGTCAGTGGCTGCCGCTTACAATCCTCGCCTTTCAAGTAAACCAGGAGAGCAGAAGAGGAAAAAAAAAGGGAATCAAAAGAGGCCTTAATACACCTACAGAAAATACAGAGGGAGAAAACTTTCCAGAATACAAATCACAGCGGAAACACAGCTGGGGTGCAGCTTTGAATCGTTTTTAGGGGAAGCTAGTCCCCACGGGTTCGGATGATGGGACAGCTTTAGCTTTAAAGTCATTTACCAAGTATATTGTTCAGAGGTGCCTTTAGGCAAAATCACTTTTCTGTTTGTTTGGATTTTCTTCTTTTTTTTTTTTTAATATTATTTAGCTGCGGGAAGCATCATTACAGCCAGCCTTCCACTTTCAAATTTGTCTTTGTTTCCCTCACAATTAAGCCAGCCCCAGGATGGAACAGAGAGGGATGCTCACAGCGGGAGCGCTCCGAGGACAGCCAGAGCAGGAACAGCCAGAGCACGTTGTCCATCACACCACAGACCCCAGCTGCAGGACCCTTCCACTTCTCAGGTTCCTCAACTCCAGCTTCATGTCCTGGGAATGCACTTTCTAGGTGAGCAAAAGTATCAGTGTTTGCTCCTTTCCCATCTTAGAGAGACACTGAAGCTAAAGTCCCTGGTTCAATCCCAGGCTTCAGCACCAGCTCCATCCCTGGAGGTGTTCAAGGCCAGGTTGGACGGGGCTTTGAGCAACCTGGTCTAGTGGGGATGCCTCTGCCCATGGCAGGGAGGTTGGAACTAGATGATCTTTAAGGTCCCTTCCAACCCAAACCATTCTGTGATTCTAGGATGCTGAATATGGAACTGGATGGGGAACTCCAGCAGTGCATGAGTGCACATTTTAACATCCACATTCTAAAGAGAAGCTCCTTTTCACTCCAATTCTCTCTGCACAAACATATTTCCCCTCACGCACTCCCTCCCCTATTCCCTGGACCCACATCTCAGGTTTTCACTTGGAAAATCCAACCCCTGCAGTGGAGGCTCCAGGCTCAGACTGAAACACACCCATATTCCTGGTAAAAAGTGACCTAAAATCCTGAGAAAGCTGGGAAAATAACACAGCAAGTCCCACCTGGGGAAGGTTTAGGAATGCAGAAAACTTGTGTGCTTAAGACAGACTAACCAGGATTGGTTTCTGTAGAACAGGGGAGCAAGAGGAAACAGCACGAGCAAATGATCTTGTATGGTTATTTTCTACACGTAGTTGGACTATTGGATGGCATTTCCTGCTTTCATTGCTTAATGGCTGCACTGACCCCAGGAATAAAGACGCATTATATATGAGAGCAGTGCCTTTCTTCTGGAATGCTTTCTGAAATCAAACAGAATACTTTGACTATCAGCAGCCCACCGACAAACAAAATAAGCATCTCCAGAGACGTCACCATGGCTCATCACATCGCAGGTTATAATCTGCCACATTTATAGAGATACAGCCACAAAGCTGGTGTGAGCTCCACGAACTCCTCGGCTAAAACTCCGGTAACCCAGAGGAGAGGAACAAATGGCACTTCTTTTCCGGTTCAAAGGGTCCCATTCAAAGCTCACGATGTCCAACGAAAGGCATTCCCCAGACTGCTGAGATTACTTAAATATTACCCTGACATCTTTCCTATGTACTTCACAAGCTCTTATACTATAGATGAATATGTAGATGAAGCACTAACTGGCTCTCTCTGGACAGAAATGAAAGTTCAAATAATTACTCATTTGTGACCACACTCCAATTACTGTAAAGGGTATATCAATAACCCTCAGTGTCCTATTGACTAGGATTAGTAGAAAGTACAGTGAAAACAGGGAGTGAAAACCTGCATAACAACGATCTCATTGAGTTTTGGAAAGGGAAAAATCTCCTTTACAAACCTGATGTGGAAAAGGCTGATCCAGGCAAGGGACTGGATCACCAGGAGAATTTTTCCTGCAGTCCTTCAGAGGAAGGCTTTTGAAGAAACTGGGCAGGAATGGTTAAACAGGGTGAAAGCAGGAACGAATTGTCCGTTCTCACAACCAGAGTTTATCACTGAAGCATTTGCTGTCTCCTGGAATATGGATCACAGAATACCAGAATCACAGAATCTCAGCATAGTGGGGGTGGGAAGGGACCTCTGGAGATCATCTCATCCAACCCCCCTGCTCCAGCAGCTCACCCAGAGCAGGGAGCCCAGGATTGTGTCCAGGTGCCTTTGGAACCCCTCCACAGAAGGAGACTCCACAACCTCTCTGGGCAGCCTGGGCCAGGCTCCGACACCCTCACACCAAACAAGTTTCTCCTCCTGTTCAGATGGAACCTCCTGGGTTCCACTTGGTGCCCGTTGCCCCTTGTCCCATCACTGGGCACCACTGACAAGAGTCTGGCCCCATCCTCTTGCCCCCCATGGGCCCTTGAGCTCTTGATGAGCATTGATCAGATCCCCTCTGAGGCTTCTCTTCTGCAGCTCAGCAGCCCCAGGGCTCTCAGCCTTCTCTGGGCATAGAGATGCTCCAGGCCCCTCAGCATCTTCATAGTGTCTGCTGGACTCTCTCCAGTAGTTCCTTGTCTCTCTTGACCTGGGGAGCCCAGCACTGGACACAGTCCTTCATAGGTGGCCTCAGGGGGGCAGAGTAGAGCAGGAGCAGAACCTCCCTCAACTTGATGGACTGGTAAAATCATTTCTTGCTGTGATAACGAAGTCATTCCAGATGTACCACAACACGCACAGTGGTTTCTCTATCAGGAGAGACTATGCAAGCAAGGATTCTTAAGCCAGGAAACAAAGTGACTGATGAGGAACCTTACAGAATTCTACAAAGTCATAGGTGATTTATCTCCATGGAAGCACCGAACCCAAGGGAGATCTTTGTGGTCCTTCTGCAGTTGTTAAGATGTAGGTCGCAGCTCCAGTCCTTTCTCCAGGCTATTTGGAGGAGCACAGAAGTGCAGATCCATTGCTGGCGACCAGGTCCAGTCAGAGCCCCATGCTCCAAACGGTGCTGTGCGCCCAGTGTTACTAACAAAGCACATAAAACTAAGGCAAAATTGCTGGCAAAATCATGGATCCTACCACTTCTACTGCTCGGTCTGTCAGGAAACACACGCTGTGTGTATGGGGAATTTTATTCCCTCTATCGCCAGCTTTTATTATTGATGGGGGCTCAGTGAGAGATGTGATCATGAATTAATATGTTATTAACCAAAATAAGCAATTTCTAGGAGGATTTTTGTAACTTGGACATTCCCTTTCATTTTACTTTCATTCATCCTTCATATAAAGAAGAAAAAACCCAGCAACTCAGTACAGCACATAAACATCATCTGCTAAGTTTGTGCTGCTCACCAGACCAATCCTGTCATCCTCATGCAAAAACCTTCCTTGACAAGATCCTAATTTACCCTCCACCTTCCTGCTTTACCTTGTGCTGGCAGGAGGTTGCTCATTTTGCAGAAGGGACTGTTTTTCACCGGGAAGTTGAGGGACTCTCTCCTCCCCCCCTCCTTTCTTTTTTCCTCCTCTCCTTTTCTGTATTTTATTCTCTAAGTGGGAAATTTCTCTGTCTGAGCTATGACAAAGTCACACAAAACACCTTCTCAGCCTCCCTGCAAAGCCTGTAATAAATGAGGTGGTTCAGATTAAGCCTAGAGTTTGGAAACCATGCAGAAATAGCTGCAAATAAAGTGACATTTTCTTTAAATACCACCAAGTCCGGGTCTATTGGTAGAACTGTAGAAATACCACTCTCTGAATTTTCTTTCTCTACGGAGGTTTGTCACTCGTAACACTCCAAACACCGCCAGTATTATCTCACAACATGTAAACATCTGTTTCAGCTAATTTGGCTTCAGCTCTGCTACAACAATGAGCTGACCCGTTTCTCGGGAAAACATTTGATTAGTCTGCTCAGGAGCGAATCAGGCAAAGTAAAGCCCGTGATTTCAGCAGCCCAGGAGAACATTTTTAGCAGACACATCTCTGAAGTGACTGACATTCCATGACATTACACTCTAAATCCCCCTCAGCAGACACCATGCCTGGTGGGGCTTTGTTTTCAGATGTTTAGGGGTGGTGGATTTGGGTAGTCTATCATAATTCATGTGCTTCTTACGGTGTCTCCATCTGGGCTGGATCAGCTGTTATTATTATCTGTCTCCTCCAATTTACCTTCTGTAAACGAGCCAAATTCTTTCCTCGCAGTCCAAAGGAAGGCTTCCTCTAAGGTTTATCTAACCCAGCGTTTCATCTCAAGATGGCAAATAACTTGTGAGTCAGAAAAAAAACCCACTGCACAGGAAAACTTCCCTCAGAAATGCTCTGCTGACTTGCACCAACTTGGAAGTTCACAGTTTGGTGGAGATTTTGATATCAGCATCTCTGAGGGCTCCAATAGCCATTTGTGAGATTTTCCATAACATTTACTAATTACCTCTTTACTTTTGCATTTCAGTTGGGAAACCTTCTTGCAGCCTTCTGATACTTCAAGGGGCCTGTCAGAAAGCTGAGACAGACTTTTGAGCAGGGCCTGTTGGGACAGGACAAGGGGGGATGGGTTTAAACCAAAAATGGGAGATTTAGACTAGAGAAAAGGAAAAAATGTTTGATGCTGAGGGTGGTGAGAGCCTGGCGCACGTTGCCCAGAGAGGTGGTGGCTGCCCCATCCCTGGCACCATTGCAGGTGAGGTTGGCCGAGGCTCTGAGCAACCTGCTCTAGTTGCAGATGTCCCTGCTCCCTGCAGGGGGGTTGGACTAGATGACCTTAAAAGGTCCTTTCCAACCTAAATCATTCTGTGATTCAGGTACCTTTTATCAGTTCTAAAATGTAGTTCACCATTCTAATTGGTTTTCTTTTTGGAGGGTAGTGGGTTGGGTATTTTCTTCTTTTTTTTTCCCCCTCAGGAATTTCCTTGTACAAAATGTAACACCCCATCAGATTTCTGCTATGAGAGACAGCCAATGGTCATTCCCAATCCATGTTCTTACAGCTGTCAATGGTATTTATCTGCATTTCCAGGTTGGATGGGGCTTGGGCAACCTGCTCTAGAGGGAGGTGTCCCTGCCCATGGCAGGGGGGTTGGAACTAGATGATCTTTAAGGTCCCTTCCAACCCAAACCATTCTGTGATTCTATGAATACCACCCTCCTTGAACCAGCTCTTTACCAGCCTCAGTCCAAGTCCAATCTCTCCTTAGAGGCAACAATTCACCGAGCCATTGCATCCAACACCAAGACCTCCCCCTTCCAAGAGTAGTTCGGAGTTCACCTGGAACAGGCAGGTCTAGCCAGACAGATTCCCATTTGCGTTATCCCAGCGTTTCACCTTTTTATGCCACGATGTATTTATCACCCAGCCACCGAGGTCCTCTGCAGACCTCTGAGGCTCTGCTAATAACTCCTCTCCCTTGTGAAATCTGTGTTAAATAGATGGGTGGAGAAGCCGTAAACAGCCCCTAAGCTCAATAGCGATCAATAATAACATTTTTGATGGATTGCAGGAGCAGAAATCTAAAGAGTCCTGCTCTCTGTTGTCCCAGCCCGCAGAGAGGTACGGAATACTGTGCATGAAATGCAGGTTAATAGGGAAATAAATGGAATAGCTTAACAGAACTATGAAGAAGTACGGGTTAAATAGTCTTAAGTGTCATTACACAATGATTTGGCTGTACCACTGTAAGTATATAAACCATACATCAAAGGAGACCTGACATTTACTGCTTTCTCCTAATTTTTCTAAGAAAAATGAGTCCGTTCCAAAAGCAACTACCAAACGCGAATGCAAAACCACGACCGCACACCGAGTTTACCTTCGCAAGGCTGAGAACTGGCTCCAAGCCGGTCAGCAATGCGCTGGCCAGGTCTGGATTCAGAGTCCTGATATTGCATCATAATGATTGATTCAAACCCACCAGCAAGGCTATGGATGAATGGTTTAAGATCTCCCTCATTATGACTTCAGAGGAGCACCAGGCTGGGTCATCCCCTATTATTATGCTATTTTCCCTGGCTTTGGAACCTCTAGTGATGTTATGGGATCTAACAGTCATTACAGGAGGAGTCAGGCTGCATAAATTACTTCCACATGCAGGTAATTTCCATTTCAGTGAGCAGCACAGGTGACTTGACACCTGCAACCCTGGAGAAATTTGAGTAACATCTCCTAACTCTGAGACGAATCATTCCAAATCAAAAGGCTTAATTTTAACAAGAATTTGCAGTCCAACCTTGTTGATAGCTCAAGAGTTTAAGCAGATAGCAAATAATTCAATTTATTTAAGAATTTAGTTCAATATGGCATGATTTAATAAGTTGGTTAGAGATAACTGGGATCCATATGTACCAGCATCCAGGGAGACCTTAACAGGCAGAATTCCCTAAATCCATACTTGTCAGTACAGATCAAGTGCAGTTAAGAGAATTTTTCCCCTAGAACTAGAATTCTTTCTTTCACGCAACATTATCTGGATATCGCAAAGACACGTTTCAGTGAATAGATAAAAAAACTACACTGGAATTCAATTTCATTTGTCAGGGAACAAATGTGCTGAGGCTCCTAAATAAAACTATAGCGGTTTCGGGAAATGAGACATTTCCCCAAAAAAAGGATTTTTTTTTAAGAAATTAAAAATAGGTTAGCCAATACGGATCCCAAAGATGTGTACATCAAATACATATTTAAAGGCAAAAATATTCACCGTTCAGAAGGATATGTATAGTGTTTAGCTTATAGTCCAAAATAAAATAAGAATCACTCAAGATCAGTTGAGCTCATGAATTCTCTATCTGCTCAATGAGCTGTGCGTTCCCAGTAATCTCCCCCAGGCTAACAAATAAAATCTAATGAGTGGGTAGAAATCACCCAGAACAGAGCACAACACCTTGGCCTTCCTCCCACAAAGACAGAAGCTCCTGGAACCCCTTCTGAGAGCAGATAGTCCATAGCTGCACACATAGGTGAACCAAGACCCCTTTGGGGAAAGTTCTTGTGAAACTTCCATCCATACTTCCAGAAGAAAAGGTGCAGTTAAATCAGATGTTTACCTCAGTCAGCTCCAACCCACACACATAACTTCTAACCTGATAGCTTCAAAAGGATCCTTGATGGGGCCTTGAGCAACCTGGTCTGGTGGGAGGTGTCCCTGCCATGGCAGGGGGTTGGAACTAGATGATCTTTTGAGGTCCCTTCCAACCCAAACCATTCAATGATTCTATGAGAAGGCCATGAAAGCAGAATGCCACCATAATACCACAGAAAAGGCAATCATGGAAGGAGCAAATGGCTCAGGCCCCCCCAAACCCCTTGACTCCCCATGGGAGGTCCTCAGCTATACAACTGAAAGCTGAACCTCTCTGCTTCCAGTACACTGACAGATCTCGAATCTCACCTTGAGCTTCCCTATTTATTTTTTTTTTTCAATAGCAAACACATATCATGGAACTGTATCTTAACAGATTCCTTATTCACTTTGGGGATAATGTTTTTTTTTTTTGCTATTTTAATATCTAGCTCTAGACATAAACACCTGAAGTTGATTTTCTTCTTTATACAACATTTCACCATTGACCTTTTGTTTCTTCTAAACAGAGAAATCAAACCAGGTTATTTCAGGGCTGCTTCTGGATACTCAAAGACTATACACACAACTGCCTGTGTGTGCAGAATCTGCCAGTTCCACAACTCAAATACAAAGGATTACCAGGAAAATAGGAAATAGGAGTGACAAATGCTCCTTCCAATAGTTTCTGCAGTCTTCAGAAGGGTTCCAAAAGCCCATGTAGTCCTATGAGCATTTGGAGCATTCCTGGTATTTATCATAATACCTCAGCCTGGTATTTCATCTCACCCAATTTTCTGTCTGTCACTTGGCAGAAAGGTGCAAGAAAGCCTTCGCTGAACTGCCCCTAGAGAACAAGGGCTCAGAAACACCAACCAGAAGAGTTTGTACCTATTTACACATAGTTGTTGTTGATTAATAAATCATTATCTTGTTAAAAAAAAAAAGTTTTAGGTTGACTAACCTTACATGTTGCCAGTCGAAGTCTCATACACATAATCACAAACATGAATCTGCAAAATTTGTTTTCTCTTGCATTGGTTTCTTCATCCAGTTCCCAGAATTCAAATCTCATTTTCTGTGGGTATTTTATTCAGCAGCAAGGACCAGCAGAACAGCGCAGCTCGCTCCAAAGCCTAGGAGTGCAGCATATAAATGGATATGGCATCTGATTTACTAACACAACCTTATAAATAGAGCTTTTCACTCCAACCTTGGCACACAAACCGAGAGCTCAACCCAAGATCTCCAGCAGAGCTGCAGGAATAATTGATTTTTCAGTCCAGTGGCCAAATTGGAAAAGTAAATACTTTGAAATTACCCAAAATGGCTTTTTTTAGTTTGTTCTTTTTTTTTCCTCATTAACGTGAGCCACAGGGTGAGGATATGCTGCTTCTTCTCCACCCAACAGCTTGGCCATATGGTTTTTTCAGCCAACATGTAGGTGACCTGGATTGAACTTCTTGATTCCTCTGCTCCTCCAAAAGCAGAGCTCTTGTCATCACCTTACAACGTATTTGGAAGGAGGTTGCTCTCGTTCTCTCACTGCTCTTGTTTCCACGGGTTATTTCACCACCCATCAGAAGAGAAAAACAGGTGTCCTCTCACCAACCCGAGATGGTCCCAGATGATACTCTTGGCACTCAAGTGCTTTGCATCAAGTGAAGCATAACAGATAGGAGAACTGTCTACTGCAGATGACCGGAGACAGAGTGGCTGGGATGCTCCCCTGAGAGTGGAGGAATGGCTCCATATCCCTGCACACCAAATAGCTGTTTCCTAACTGAAAATGTGACCTCTTCTTGCCTGGGGCCGAGGCCAACAATGGATGCCTACAGAAAAGTGTAAGAACAGGAGAAGCATGTACTTACATTTCTCTAGAACATTCTGCCAGGCTCCAGCAGTTGCCAAACACAGTTCATGGCTTATTTAGCAGCCTTTGATGGATACTTTTCCAGGCTTTTTCACTATTTCAGCACGCCGTATCCATTTGCCAATTTGCTGTCAGCACCAGCTACGAGGGGCGTCCTTCTCCTCCTGGACTTCGAGTCTAACCACTGAAAAAAACCCAACAAACCAACAATCAAAACATCTTCAAAGCTGACCAAGATTTCTAATTAGCTCCAGGAAATCAGCAGCCCCTTTTCTCAGGTTCTGGAAGGCCAGCCCACACACTAGAGCTTAAATGGTTCCTCTACAGCTGGAGGTGACCAAACCCAAGTCTTTGGTGGCTTGGTCCAGAAAGGAGCTCTGTTGACACAGCCACCAGCAGCTCCCCAGGAACAGCTGCACGCTCTGTAGGAAAGCAGCACGAAGGTGCCATTAAAAGGGAATGGATTTTCTTGCTGAACCCTGATAGACAAGCAGCCAAAGTGGCTGCTCTCCGCTGGAAGCTGGTCACGTGGTTTAACTGTAAACCCAAAAAGATTGCTAAAAACTGCAGAATAAAAATTATCTCTGGTTTGAATTAGAAATGCGAGAGACGTTAATTCTTCTCTATAATATATTCATTTAGAAGATAATTATCTAATGAACAAAATGTTTTACAAAATGCTTGAATCTGTTCATCCGAGTGCTTTCTTAAGACTAATGAGTTGGAAATCTCTAGTTTCCTTTTATAAACAAGGCCATAAAATGCCTTAAAAATCTCGCAGGAAATTCATGAAAATTTATTCGGTATGGTATGAAAGACTAAATCTCTGTTACGTGAATGGATACTTCCCAAATACATGTACATTTTAATTAATCCCATTAATTTTACAGGATTTCTTGCTTGTTTAACCTCTAAAGAAAGCCACTTTCTTGAATGGAAATTAAATTTTGAGCTTCAGACTACATGGGTTTTTTTTTCACGCTAACCAACACTGAAAACCACAAAACATCCCTTGCTGCACGAAAAGCTTGATTTATTTTTCTCATATATATATTTTTTCACAGCAGTGACAGCAACTGATAGCACAGTGCCTGCCTGCTGTATATTATGCTATGGAGGACATGAAATAATTATTCATATTATTATAGGTCAACTGAGGGAGTTACATCTGAGTTTGAGGTTAATGTGACAATCGGATGAACGGTATTTTCAGCTTCTTATAACTTTGGAATAATAGTTCTTCCCAGCTGGCATTTGTGTATCTAGTCTAAGATTGGAGACTCCAAATATTCAAAAAACAGTCACTTCTGGCACTGCGTTATACTCAGGAGGAAAAAAAAAAAATCAATATGGATTCCTTAATTTTTCTTAAAAATGGCTTTATTCACTTTAGAAGCCGAGTTTAAGCATAAGATTTATTAGTCCTTTACCATTAATCTCTTCTACTACCTGAAACCATCCACCAGCCTCTTGGTTGCTGTGTTATCTTACAGACACATTCAGCTCCAAAACAAAAATATTGTCTCCAACGTGGCCAATCACTACATCAGAGTCATCATCAAAAAATCCGTCCCTTGAAATGTCCCTCGAAATCAGCTTTTAAAAAATAACCCATGAGGCTATAGAAGGTAGATCCACATGTCATTGTGCCTTAGTTTTCTAAGCCTCTTATCATATCCGGACCTGGTTTGATTTCTTACAGCAACTACTCTAACTTGGACATCACATTTCTTCTGAATCTTTATCGACACTCAAGAATTCAAGACCAATTAAAGCCTCCTAAAGGAACAACGGGTATTTAGTTACACGATTTCTCCCCATTTTTCATTGCTCGTCAGATTTACCAGGCTCAGTGCACTCATTAACGCTCGTTTCAGCTTGATAAGCAAGTAATCCGGAATTTTTGGTCGATTAAATAATTACTTGTCATTCACAAATATGTTTTTGCATGTACAGAAGTTATATTGAGTGGTATAAATGTTAAAAGAACGTTGTCACAAGTAGAGAATATATTCTGTATATTATGTTATAGTATGTCGGGGCGTGTTATAGCATGTTGGGGCATGTTATAGCATGTCAGGGCATGTTAAGCAATGAGTGTGTTGCAAGACATTTATGCGTTTGAAAAATATCCCTTCTTTCAGTTCATCCAACCCCCTAAAAACACTCAGGACTAAACCGGAAAAAACAGCTTTTTCTTGGATATCGTTTTCACTCTGTTACAAAAATCCATGCAGGAAACATCCCATAATACCATTAGTTGAGCCAGACTTTAGAATCTGTGTTTTGTGCATACTGCGTGTGCTAGATTACGGCACAAAAAACTCACTTCAGTGGAGGGATTTAAATTCTCAAAAGAATTCCTTGTGTCTTTGTAAAGGCAGCATAAATCATGGAAAAAATCATTACATACCCAACAAAACAAGTGCTTTCTCCAGGCTTTTTCCAGGCCTTTTTTTCCAGGCTGCCTCTAGAGCCTGCCTACAACTATCTGAAGAAAATCAAAATACACAATATGCTCTGAAATCGAGTCTCATTTAAAACATCTGTAAGTTGATTGTAGACATCTCCCTGCAAAAAAAAAAAAGCTAACAAGAAAGAAACGCAAACGCTTTGTGTTTGTTCCTTCTTGCTAAACATGCTGGAAGCGTATGAAAAATACCAACAAACCAACATCTGCAGGTGTAACGGAAGGGGAACTTGTTCAAGGCTGCAGGAAAGTGGCAGCATCATGTATCAGGAAAACATCGAGCAGCCCAGGTAGGAAGAGCGACAAGGCGGCCTGTCAGCTGTAATTAGGTGCTATGAATCATAGGCTGTGGTTTTCTTTCAACCAAAGCACATGGACTGATGTTTTGTTGAAGAACAAAAGAAATAGAATCAGAGGGAATGGTGAAGTCTCATGACTTGTGAAGTTTATGCTCTATCAGGCAACAGGAATCAGATGGAGCAAGGAGTCCTGCACTGCTGGACATGGATGGAGCTCAAGCTTTGCTCAGACAGGGACAACCCAGGAAGAGGCTGGGCTGGTGGAGGGAAGGAAGCTCCAAGGGCAGAACCTGAGGCTACGTGATGCTCTGTCCTGAGCTGGTAATGAACTCGCAGGGAGCGATGGGCTGGATCTCAAAGAGTCATAGAATTGTTTCGGTTAGAAAAGATCTTTAAGACTATCAAGTCCAATTGTTCCCCCAGCACTACCTGGGCACCGCTACACCATGTCCCTCAGCACCACATCTCCATGGCTTTGAAACCTCTCCAGGGATGGGGACTCCACCACTGCCCTGGGCAGCCTGGGACAGCCCTTCACAGCCCTTGCAGGGACAAAATCGTTCCTCATATCCAACCTAAACCTCCCCTGGTGCAGCTTGAGGCCATTTCCTCTTCTCCTATTGCCCAATCCCACCTGGCTCCAGCCTCCTTTCAGGGAGTTGTTGTGAGTGAGAATTCCCCTGAGCCTCCTCTTCTCCAGGCTCAACACCCCAGGTCCCTCAGCTGCTCCTCACCACACTTGTGCTCTAAACCCTTCCCCAGCTTCACTGCCCTTCTCTGGACACGCTCCAGCCCCTCAATGTCCTTCTTGAAGTGAGGGCCCAAAACTGAGCCCAGGATTTGAGATGCAGCCTCCCCAGTGCCCAGTCCAGGGGCACAATCCCTGCCCTGGTCCTGCTGGCCACACCAGTGCTGACACAAGCCAGGATGCTGTGGCCTTCTTGGCCACCTGGGCACACCTGGCTCATGTTCAGCTGCCTGTTGACCAACAGCCCCAGGTCCTTTTCTGCCGTGCACTTTCCAGCCGCTCTTCCCCAAGCCTGCAGAAGTGCAGGGGGTTGTTGTGACCCAAGTGCAGGACCCAGCACTTGGCCTTACGGAACCTTCCACCTCCAGGAACAAACCTGGGGTGCACTTGCAGAGAGATGTGGAGGACACAGCCCAGGCTTCCAGCCTGCAGAGCTGCACAGAACAACACCCCAGCACAAAGGTGCAAAGACTAATGAGAAAAGCCCGATGAAGAATGGAATGCAGGAAAGAGAAAGCAGAAGGCAAATGGTGCAAAAAAAAGTGAGAGGCCACGCGAAGGTGTCCAGGTGTACAAAAGAATGTGGAGGTGTGAAGATGCAAAGGGTAACGTGAAAAGTGGAAATGCAAAAAGTGAGGCAAGAATGTCAAAAAGCAAGAGACAAGGTGAAAATGCCAAAGAGGAGTAACAAAGGTGAAACCACAGATTTAAAGAAGCAGAAAAGAAGGAGAAGCTGAGCCCCAGGGGCAGGCAGTAGCCCAACAGCTGCTCCCGACCAGCCCCACACACCACAGCCAGAACTTCTCCCTCCTCCACCTCACTCAGCCACACAAGCATTGGGAGCATAACCTCAGGGGGAAAGAAGGCAACTTCTCCAAATAATAAGGTAACACACATCATTCCCATAGCCTGGAATGGAATCTGCATTTCTAATAGGGAATTTAATTTCTTTTCTTGTTTTTCCTGAAGTTGCCATGATTTGATAGTAGGAATATCATCGAATCAGTAAGGTTGGAAAAGACCTCCCCCGATCATCAAGTGCAGCCATCAACCAAACACTACTACGACCACCAGACCACGTACTGAATTGCCACATCTACACATTTTTTTAACATCTCCAGGGATGGTGACTCCACCACTGCCCTGGGCCGCCTGTTCCAGTGCTTGACCACTCTTCCAGTGAAGAAATTTTTCCTAATATCCAACCTAAACCTCCCCTGGCACAACTTGAGGTCATTTCCTTTCATCCTATCACTACTTACTTGGGAGAAGAGACCAACACTCACATCCTCTCTCTCCAAACACAGATGGAAGCTTATGGCAGCTATGTTGCAGCAGCAAAGACAGAAGCTAATTTTGGGATGGCTCAAGAGAGCAGAAGCATCTTTTGATGAGGAAACCATTCTCTTTCCCTTCGGAGCATGAGTTGGCAGAGCCCAGCAGCCCAGGGATGACAGATGGTCAGCAGCCTCATCACAACCTGGCAGGCCCGAGCTCCTACCTGCTGGGATAGGATCTGTGGCAAAAAGATAAAAACCGCACTGCATAATGGATAGGAGAGGCCTGAACATTCAAACACATTTGCAGAACAGCTAATTAGATCTTCAATTATCAAAAGCTTTGCAAATGAAGTCTTTTTGGATCCTAGGCAAATTTTCACGAGCAAATAACATGATTTAAGCGTGCACCAGAAAATGTTCAGACCTCACAGCTTTGACAGCAGAGGGGAAACAGGATCAAAAGCGGCACAAATAATATTTGTACAAAGCTTCTTACAAAGCCAGAATAAAGGCAAGCACTCCTAATAATCCAGCGTATCTTTAAAACAATGTATACAGGTTGCTAAAATAAGATATTCAAGTTTATGGTCATTCAAGTAAAGCAGTGAGAAGTCATAGAATCACAGACTGGGTGGCAAGGGACCATCTGGTCCAACCCCCGAGCAGGGACATCTGCAACTAGAGCAGGTTGCTCAGAGCCCCGGCCAACCTCACCTGCAATGGTGCCAGGGATGGGGCAGCCACCACCTCTCTGGGCAACCTGCGCCAGGGGCTCACCACCCTCAGCATCAAACATTTCTTCCTTCTCTCTAGTCTAAATCGCCCTCTTTTAGTTTAAAACCATCACCCCTTGTCCTGTCGCAACAGACCATGCTCAGAAGTCTGGCCCCGTCTTTCTGACAGGCCCCTTGAAGTCCTGCAAGGCCACCAGAAGGTCTCCCTGGAGCCTTCTCTTCTCCAGGCTGAACAAGCCTGGCCTCCCAGCAGAGGGCTTCCACCCTTCCATCATTGCTGGGGCACCCTCTGGGGAGGATATATGTAATGTAAGAATAAATAGAATAATATAATATCAGAAGTCATATGAAAATATATAATATGTTATGTATAATACATTATGCATAAAGGTAAATCTATTTTTCTATTGTATATGTTTTAGATATTATATATGAATAAGTATAGATATAAAAAATAATATACCTTTATGTATATATAAATATTAATAACCACACTGGACAGAAATGCAAGAAGGAATGGTGGAAAGAAGGAAGGGCAAAACGAGCAAACAAGAAACCAAAAGCAGTAGGAGGAAATCAGACAAAGCAGCCAATCTGGGGGTAAACTAACGTCAACATTGGAACAGCAGTAGGGGTTACTGGGTTTATAGTAGACAAAATACGGTGGTGAGACACTGGCACAGGTTGCCCAGGGAAGCTGTGGATGCTCCATCCCCGGAGCTGTTCAAGGCCAGGTTGGACGGGGCCTTGAGCAACCTGGTCTAGTGGGAGGTGTCCCTGCCATGGCAGGGGGCTGGAACTAGATGATCTTTAAGGTTCCTTCCAACCAAACTGTTCTACGATTCTATGGTATTTTCTTGCTTTAGCAACTTATTTTCTTCACAAACTTATTTTCTTCTTTGCTGGGCAAGAGGCACATCACCATGTGCTCCTACCACCCTGAGCCAAGGCAGAGCTCAGCGTCTCCTCTGATTCGTCTCTGACTGCTCACCGTGACTGCTGCAGCGCTTACACCACCAATTATTATTTTTTTCTCTCCCACGCGTTCTGCATGGTGTCATACTTCTTATCTTGAGCCTCTGGTAATCCTTGCCTTTGAGGTTTTCATTCTTTCGGAGAGGCCGCTTGTATTATCACTTCAGCCAGGGAAGGTAGGAGCTTTGGGTGTTGCGTCTTCAGAAAGCAGCTCCAGCCTCACCCAGGCTCCGTGCCCAGGCACACGCAGAGCTTTTAGCCAAGTAGCTGTTAACAAGACATTTCAAGACAAACCTGCTATGAATTTACAGCTTTTGCCTCGTCTGGCTTCCCGAGCTGCTGTGGAGGGCCAAAGCCCGTGGCAGATGTTCCAACAGCTGTGCGCTGTGTCGGACCCTTGGCTTTAGCACCCCAGCTCCCGATGGGGCAGAGCTGGGGTGGAAGGATGGGGTGCTAGTGATCCCTGCTTGGGGAGGTCACAGAATCATTTTGATTGGAAGAGAACTTTACGATCATTGAGTCCAACCGTTCCCCCAGGACTGCCAGGGCACCACTAAACCATGTCCCTCAGCACCACATCTCCACGGCTTGGAAACCCCTCCAGGGATGGGGACTCCACCACTGCCCTGGGCAGCCTCTTCCAAGACTTGACAACCCTTGTGGGGACAAAATTGTTCCTCATGTCTGACCTAAACCTCCGCTGGTGCAACTTGAGGCCATTTCCTCTTGTCCTATTGCTTGTTCCTTAGGAGAAGACACTGAACCCCATCTTGCTCCAAAATCTTTTCAGGGAGTTGTTGAGGGCAAGATCTCCCCTGAGCCTCCTTTGCTCCAGGCTCAACACCCCCAGGTCCCTCAGCTGCTCCTCACCACACTCCTGCTCTAGACCCTTCCACAGCTTCGTTGCCCTTCTCTGGACACGCTCCACCCTTTCAATGTCCTTCTTGTCCAAAACTGACCCAAGGATTCAAGGTGCAACCTCTCCCCAGTGCCCAGTCCAGGAGAACGATCCCTGGCTTGGTCCTGCTGGCCACACTTGTGCTGATCCAAGCCAGGATGCTGGTGGCCTTCTTGGCCACCTGAGCACGCTGCTGGCATGTGTGGATGCCAAGGAGCCTTCCACACTCCTGGCAAGCCAATGCTCCAGGGCCTCATCTGCTCCACTCTCTACAGAGAAGCGCTGCTAAAGAACCTTACCAGGAACATTTCATCCTGTATAAATTTATCCTCATTAATACTGATGCAACTGTTCAGCTCTTGTACCGCACTTGTAATGCCAGTAATTACAGTCTCTAACATCTCAGCCAGGAGGAGAGGAGTTACGCCTTTTGCTGGACCTTAGGAAACACTGGACTCATCCCATGGGTGTGGGAGCCAGCAAGAGAGGTCCAGGAAAGAGACATTATTGGCAGACACGAATTAAATGCCTGTTTGATACAGTTGGAGAGTCTGAAACCACGCTCTGCAAAGAGGTGCTTAAATCACAACCTCGCGCGCCAGCAGCCCGGCTCTGTGCTCTGGGGGGAGCTGCCTTTTCTGCTGGGTACAATAACAGGCTAATGGTCTGAGCAGTTGCCAGGGAAGAAGGACCATAAAATAAAGCTGAGATCATGTTGAAGGAGAAATGCATTTTTTATGAGACTGAGGAGACGAAAAAGGAAGCCTGGCTCTCCATAGCTGGGTTGCATTTGTCTTGGGGATGGGGAAGCTGGAAGGACTGAAGACCTTCAAGATCATCGAGTCCAACCATTAACCCAGCACTGCCAGGGCACCACTAACCCATGTCCCTCAGCACCACATCTCCACGGCTTGGAAACCCCTCCAGGGATGGGGACTCCACCACTGCCCTGCCCAGCCTGGCACAGCCCTTCACAGCCCTTGTGGGGAAGAAATTGTTCCTCATGTCTTTGCCCAGCTGGCTACTCTCACCATGTACATACCACTCGTGCCTGCTGACCACTCAATCCCACTTCTAAAAAGTGCATTTTTTGTAGCAAGTGTCCAAGGTCCCTTTTCTTGGCTCGCACCCTTCCTTCACCAGAAAATCATCGTTTCTCTTGCACAAGAACAAAGAAAACAACAAGGCTAAACTGAAACTCAGGGAAGTTTTCTCCAGCCTGGCGAGTTAACATCATATTTGGAAGACAAAATCTCAGTCCTACTTAATTTCAGTGTTTTGAGGGTTAGTCTCCCTCGCTGCAAGTCCAGGCCTCAGAAATTATATGAAAACCCCAATTCCTACTTTCAGCCTCACTCTGAACCCTAAAAGCAATTGTTACTCTCCATCCCCAACTCTTTGCCCAAGGCTCCTAGAACATCATGTGGGGATTTGGGACCCTCATTTGAAACAAATTGTTTTAATTAAAATAGTAATTTTCAGCCCCAAGAGATGTAAACTATTAAAGACTTGCCAGGAGGGAGATCTCCTAATGGAGAGCAATGAGCAATTACAGCCAATCTGCTGCAGGTTCTCCCAGAAAAACATGCTGGAAAACCAGAGCAGCCACTTGCCAACTGACTATTTATCACCACAGACAGCATTTAACCGTGTACAGGTTTTTCCTCCCATAAAGGCTCAGCAAGTGCACTTCATTTTCTCATGTATCATCGAGTCATTTTGATAGAGGAGGAGAGATCAGCAATGGGAAATGGAAGAAACAAATCTCCTGTGAAGAGCTCTTCAGCACCTGAAACATGGGGCGTGCAGAGAACGAGGGACACAGATCAAAATGTTTGTCCTCATGGAAGTGAACCCTCTGTCTCAGACAGCCCTGCTCTTTTTCTCCCAGTTGTGGAGAAGTATTCATTCAGGACATACCAGATTTTGAGATTTTGAGAATATTTAGAAACCCCAACCAAGTTCATGTTTCCATTTTCCCACACGAAGTCAACAGTGGACATTATCCTACCCAAAACTAAATGCTCAGGTGCTTCTCCAGGAAGGTAAATGTGGGTAAAAGGAGGAAAGGAAGAGGTGTTTTGTGATTTACTTTTCCCCCTCAAAATTATGACATTGAAGAAAAACACCAAGAAAATAACAACCTAGGCAAGTTATCTGAGAGCACCTCTCTTCATCCTAAATTAACCTCCACAAAACCACAGACTGGTACGGGTGGGAAGGGACCTCTGGAGATCATCTCGTCCAACCCCCCTGCTCCAGCAGCTCACCCAGAGCAGGGGGCCCAGGATCGTGTCCAGGCACCTTTGGAATCTCTCCAGAGAAGGAGACTCCACAACCTCTCTGGGCAGCCTGCGCCGGGCTCTGGCACTGTTTTAATTTTTTATTCTGGATTACGCAGAGATTTTCTGGAAGGACAAACCTCAGAAGACAAAAATCACTTGTTGTTTCAAAGGTCCACCATTCTGATCGATACTCTTTTCATGTTTCAGGACTGAATCTACACCATAAATGTTGCTTGAAAGCATTTTACTTCTGTTCCAACTTACGGAATGCTTCCTATTATGAAAAAGCATTGGCTTGGTTTGATCAAATATACAGCTGCTCAACAAGCCAACAGCCTAAAAAGAACATGAACAGCTGGAAACCAACTGAACAAAACCCGACACCTAAAAATAATTTAAAAAAAAAAAAAAAAATCACATTTTTCTAGTCTGACCTGGAAACTTCTCTGCTGAAGTATATTTCAGCATTTGGCAGCAGCATGACTATGATCTCCTTGGAGGTGAAAGGGGACAAGGGTGGGGAGTCTGTACATATATACAGATGTCACAGAATCACAGAATGTTGGGGTTGGAAGGGACCTCGAAAGATCATCAAGTCCAACTCCCCTGCCAGAGCAGGATCCCCTAGACCAGGTCACACAGGAACGCATCCAGCCAGGAATGTCTCCAGAGAAGTAAGACTCCACAACCTCTCTGTTCCAGTGCTCTGTCACCCTCANCCTCAGCCTTTCTTCATAAGGGAGATGTTCTGCTCCCTTCATCATCTTTGTGGTGCTGCATATGTATTTTCACATATAGATACATGTGTGTGTGTATATATATATAAAAATATATATATGTGTATATATATATATGTATGTATATATATATATAAACTGACTAAGTGCACATCTCCAAAATTTCATAGACTTACCCTAATCAACTCATTTGAAGAAAAGCCCCCTACTTCAGAAGCCAGGAGGGGAAGTTTTCACTTCTAGGTGGCATCATCTCTACTGAAACAGGATGCCCTATATGTGGAAACGAAAAATAAAAATGAATTAAAAGTCATTTTTTTAATACGTGCATTGCTAGCATAGAAATTCAGCTTAACACTGAAAAAGCAAGCATGGCAGCAAGCTTCCGGGAAGGAAAACAAACGAAAAAACCAACGAAACTTTTTCAAGATTAAAACTCCATCTATTCTCTGTAAATTACACTCAGTAACTCCTTGTTTTTCTGTTCAGGAACCACAGAGCATCTGCCTCTGCCACCCACAGACACAGCGAAGCGCATCACTCCAAGGAATAGCTATTCATGTCGGCGCGGTGACCTACTAGAGAGAGCATCGAGATGAAAAGTATTATTCTTTTTTATAATTCCCTCCTTGCTTGATTCCAGCCTCATTAAATCAGAGCGATGTTAACCATACATCCACGCATGTGCTGCACGAGGCCCTTTTCTGCAGGGGTGCGGGTGTTGTTTATTAATCACGGTGTCATTTGGCTCGCCCAGGTAACGAACACCAGCAGACGACACCGTTATTTCACCCGTGGCTACACCATAATAATTAAATAATATTAAATCGAAGTACTAGCGGTGGAATTACTGGAGAAATCAAGGCTCTTAAAAGAATTCCACTGAAGGATGTTTAAACAGGCATTCCACATGGGCAAATAGATAAATTAAATTTTCCCTTAGCAATCTCTGCGACAACGGGAGAATACTAAATAGGGAGCGTGAGGGACGTGTTGTAGCAAAATGTTTTGCCTTATTTTTAATTTAAATGTAGTTATATAGATGAAGAGCCTGCAGGCATCAACCATTGCCAGTCTAAGCTTACATCATGAATAAGTCTTACAAGCACACTGAAATCACCACTGCCCAGAACTGCTCAAGTCGTCTGAGGATGAATTTTTTTCAAGATAGACATGTATAAAGTCTTTCTTTTTTTTTTTTTTTTATGGATTTTCAAAAAACATGATTTCTCTTTGGCAAAGAAATCCTTTGAAGCAGTCCAAATAGCCTTTGAAGTGAAAATAGAGAAGTCATTTCATATTCATACACCCATTTTACCTCCCCCTTCCTAAAACAGAAGGCATAGAGCTTAGTGAAAAATTTATATAATAAAATAGGCGGACTCATCTCATGACATCAGAAGCATTCAAGCAAACAAAATGCCATTAAAATGGAAGTGTATATACCTTGGGTGGAAATCAAAGACATTGTGAACTGGAATACTGGGGAAAAATATCGACCTTCATTATTTCAGATTAAGAGCTACAGTCTGTAAAGCAAAATGCTGCAGTGTATATAGTAAATTGTATGAAGCATTCACGGATTGGTAAATAACTCTGCGTTTTGAGGAGTTCTCCTCACTTAGCAAGCTCACTGAGATTTACCACAGGGAGGTGCATGTTTCCTTGCTCAGTAAAAGGCTATTAAAAACTCACGGAAGCAGCAGAAGCCCCACGGTGCATCAGTAGCAGGATTTCAACACCATTCCTTTCCTCCTTCCATTCCTATAAATGTGTTTTACGTTATAAATGTATTTTAATTTTTACATGGGCTTGTCATAACAGGACGAAGGGTAATGTTTTCAACCATTCAAACTGGAAGAGGGGAGATTTAGATTGGAAATTAGGAAGAAGTTCTTCACTCTGAGGGTGGTGAGACCCTGGCACAGGTTGTCCAGGGAAGTTGTGGATGCTCCATCCTGGAGGTGTTCAAGGCCAGGCTGGATGGGGCCTTGAGCAACTTGGTCTAGTGGGAGGTGTCCCTGCCATGGCAGGAGGTTGGAACTAGATGATCTTTAAGGTCCCTTCGAGCCTAAACCATTCTATGATTTCGCTCCTTCATAATATTTCCTGAGTCTCGTACGCTAGAGATTTTCCCATGTACATCTTTCCAGAGCCTCAGAAAAATGTGAACGGTTGGTCCTACTTAAAAACTAAAAGCTTTGAGCTCTGTGGAATGATGAAAAACCCCACTGGTTCAAGGAAACAGTCGGTAAATGCAGCTTTCTACTTCCATAAAACACATTTTTTTAAAAATGCAAATGTTCACTAATGGAAAGTGTTTTACTGCGGCAAATACAAGACAGCTTGAAAGACAATATGAAGTCAATAATAATCAGCAGAAAAAGCAGCAGGACACACATCTATAGAGGCAGGGTAGAGAACCACAGAAGCATAAAATGTTTTGGGTTGGAAGGGGGACCTCAAAGATCACCTATCTTATTTCAATAATTCCTCATTACTTTTATCCCTTTTTATGTATACTGGTTGTTTAAGAAGAAGAGATAGTCTTCTTGAGGGAAAAAAAAAAAAGGGCAAATAGATCACGTAACAGGAATGGTCATAAATCTGCATTTATATTGGAAGTAAAAGTAAACTCACCAAAGATGATTTACTGCCTCTTATAATGAACGTGACTATTAGGTCCTTAGATTTTATTAGCATTGTGAAAGAACATATTTTATGTTCAAATATTTAAGTACTTCTAGAAAGCAAATGCAAAAATATTGTAAATATTAAGCATTCAATTACTTCAAGTTATGTAAAAATCCACTGAAAAATAATTTCCTGCCTGCAGAACGATATATTGCCAATATCTGAAACTTCTACATTACCAGTGAATCCAATGAATTTGATGGCTCTATTTGGAATCTAAATGAAGAAATGAAGGCACTCCTCACAGAAAGAAGCAGGACAGCAGTTGACACCTGGAGTGCTGACCAGAGGAGTAATAATGAATCACTTCAATGGAGGAGCAGAATATAAAATAATGACCTCAGCAAGGGTTTCTCAAAGACAGTTCTTGGCTATTTCCACACTAACCAACCCTCCAGCAAAGACCGTCACCCTTCAGAGAATATTCTTCCTGAAAATTAATTTCTGACACCTTAGAACAGCACATGGGGCTTTGAAACAGCCACAGAATTTTGAGACAAAAATCATAATTTCTGCATTGGCCATGTAGCAGCCCTCCGGAGTCCAGAGCGCTGGGGTTAGTTCAAGCTTGTTGTGCAAAGAAGAGGAGGAAGATGGTCAAAAGATGACCAACGCCTTCCTCAACAGGAGTAGAGACCTAGACTTGCTGATGGCTTGTGCTAATGTTGCAGGGAGGAGAAGGAAAGACTTCTTAGGCAACGTGTTCACAGTTTTGTCCTTTCCTAATGGATGCCAGGATGATGGTGGAAGATGAAGGTAAACTACAGACAAGGTGAGCTGCTTCAGAGAGTGCATTGAAAATAAAATGAACAAGAAATAGTCATAAGGGTACTGAAGCAGGAAGATCATAGAATCATTTAGGTTGGAAAAGATCTCCAGGATCATCAAGTCCAACCTCCATCCCAACATCTCCCTGACTCCTAAATCATGTCCTGAAGCACCACACCTACTCATTTTTTGAACACCTCCAGGGATGGTGACTCCACCACTTCCCTGGGCAGCCTGTTCCAGTGCCGGACCACCTAATATCCAATCTAAAGATGCCTGTTCAAACAGCACTCTGCAAAATAAAGAAGGAAATCCTATGAATATACTCATTTAACATCTCCCGTGTTCAGACCACCACAGCTACCTGGACTTATAAAGAGCTTTCATCTAGATGCAGAGTCCCGGCGACTTGGGACTGTTCTGAGTTTAGCTCAATCCAAAAATAACATTAACGGCAAGAAAACTTCAGCCTTCAAACCGCATTGATCCATGGGGTTACACAGGAGGATGGGAGAGTTTTCTTGTTGATTTTCTGTTATTTGAATTGATCACTCTCTGCCCGCTCACTTTCAATAGCCAGCCGCGACGCTACTTTATTTTTCAGGGCTTCAATAAAGAAAAATGCTTCCATTTTGTAAATTATAGTCCTGCAATTGATAGCACTATTTTGAATGTGGTTATCTCTCTTGTTTAAATCAAATCAAAGACATACCTTAATGCCAAAACAACATTTCTCATGCAACACTCGGAATCTGAAACGATAAAATTCAGTGAGAAACATGATGTGTGATCTAACTTCACTGCAAAGACGTGTGTGCCCAAGGATGATGCAGTACAAGGATGTGCCTGGGGCTTCTGCAGTCCTCCTCAAGGGGTTAGTAATGAATCCCATCAGGTAGGCAACAGAGGGGAAGATTTCTATACCCAGGACTACTGAAAGCTCCAGTCACTTCTCCACGCCCAAAGTATTTTGGTTTTACATGATGAAAACCAACAATTACATTCAATTAGTTCTGTTGCTCATAACCCTTCTAACAGGGCATGGGCTGAAGAGTTAAGCACTTTTAACTGTGCAAGTTCAACCCAATGGTGAGCGAAAATGTTATAAAACGCTGGTTATAAGAAGGTTGGGCTAGATGATCCTAGAGGTCTTTTCCAACCTGAGTGATTCTATGACTGTGAAAGAGAAAAGAATGAGAAAGTGTGGAAAAATTCCAAAAGATACTTAAGAGTTTAACTTTGCCCCAGATGAACAAACATTGCCATTGGAAAAGTTTTTCTTGTTTACTCTTCAACTGAGAAATTAGTTGCAGAAAATACTGATTTGAGGAACAGATACAGTAGACATTTTTCTGTAGGGTTCCATACCAATATTCAGGTAAAATGAACACTGAAAGCAGAACTTCCAGAAGTGTTATTGAATCATAGAAGGGTTTGGGTTGGAAGGGACCTCAAAGATCATCTAGTTCCACCCCCCTGCCATGGCAGGGACACCTCCCACTAGAGCAGGTTGCTCAAGACCCCATCCAACCTGGCCTTGAATACATCCAGCAACAGTGTTCGCAAATTCCCTAGACAACCTGTCCCAGTGTCTCACCATCCTCAGAGTGAAGAAATTCTCCTAATTTCTAATCTAAATCTCCCCTCTTGCAGTATGAAGCCATCACCCCTTGTCCGATCACTACAAGCCCTTGTAGAAAGTCCCTCCCCAGCTTTCTGACAGGCCCCCTTTAAGTATTGAAATAAGGTCTCCCTGGAGCCTTCTCTTCTCCAGGCTGAACAAGCCCAACTCTCTCAGCCTGGCCTCCCAGCAGAGGGCTTCCAGCCCTCAGATCACCTTCATGGCCTCCCCCAGATCAGCTCAAACAGGTCCATGTCCTTCTTGTGCTGGGATCTTCAGAGCTGGACTCAATACTCCAAGTGGAGTCTCACAAGATGAAAATCCGCTGAGTCCCTGTTAAGCTGGCAAAGAAAAAAGAAACTCTCTCTACATGTTTTTTTTCTCTCTCTGGTTCATCCTCCTTTTCCCTTCACTGTAGGAAGGGCATTTTCTAGCCTGCAAAGCAAGGCAGCGTTGCTGTGTGCTGAAGGGTGTGCAGTGATGAAAGGCCACCTACTTTTTCCTTAGTAAAAAGGTTTTTCCACTAGGAAAAAAAAGAAATCTGTATTTCATATTATATTTGCTAAGGGAAATTTCCAACTTTGCCAGGTGCAACTATTGAAGACTCTTCTCATCACATCCACACCTCCCTGGGAGCTCTGAGATCTCCTTACATCTTTTTTAACCCTGTGATGAATTTGCCTAAAACCTTCTCAGCCAGGAAGGACTTGCTTTATAGAACCATTATGGCTGGAAAGGACCACCAGGGTCATTCTGCAGGACGCCATGATCAGACAGCGTTTAACTAGTCAGACACCCTCACCTCATCACCCTGATCTTCATTAAAAAAACCCTGCTGTCTCTGTCCTCTCCTTCCTGCCACAGAAAACCACAGAGCTCTTCTCCAGGAGCTACCAAGGATGTTTTGATATCATCCAGCCTAGCCATAACTGCAACACTGATGCTGATCAGACCAACCAGTGAAGGTACCAGCCTTGACTAAGCAGCATCTCTTTTCAATACATCTCTCAAGGGGCAGAAGTGAAGGCTGAGCCAATAAACAAGCACTTCCCATCAGCTTACACATGCATTTTTTAAAATACCACCACAAAACAAGCTTCTACATACACCTTCATGGTCCTGAAATTATCCAAAGCACTGCTGCTTGGTAACAAATGCAGCTGAGGAAAATTCCCTCTTCACTTAAGTTTTGCAACGTGACTTCAGACTCCGAAAACGAACTGCCACCGAACTCCATGGCGAGTGGGGTATGCGAGAAGCTGGCAGGCACCGTGCTCCGGCAGCTCCGGAGCACGTTCCTCTGCTTAAAATGCTGCCTGGGTACGGACTTGTAGCTTGGAGTATCTGAAACAGACCTCGGGTTTTATGCTCACCTTCCTGTTAAATGACGTGGGAAACTTAACTCAGATTAATGCATGTTTACACATTTTAATTGTGTATTAAAGCGTGTTTTGCGGATACATAAGAAACATCAGTGGCATATTAACTTATATTAGCTTTAACCAAAAAAAAAAAAACATTGACACATTTGCAATTATTCTGCAATTATATGGAAATTACATTACACGCTAATTGCTCTGACAGGTGCCTAATAGCTTCTCTAAACGGGGGGGAGAGAACTTCCCCATGGGTATTCTCAATTATTTTGCTTGACCACCTTTTGCCTCTCCTTAAAGCAATGAAAATACGAAGCAGCAATAACAAGTTCCTGTTCTGCAGGGTTGTTGGTTTTTTCCCCAACACCAGTTGATGTGCTCCTGCCTCTGCGCATCCCCCAGCTCCGCGCCTCTCACCACAGAGGCCGTTCTGCCACTGGCAGCACTTCTGAGTCTCTAAAAGCTTTTCCAGGCTTGTTCCTGATGCATCTATGGTTAAACTTCTGCAGTTATTTCAGAAGGTGATGAGGGGACCTGACCGTGCCTTGCATAGTCCACACTCCTCAGTACGACTGTTTGAGCACAGCTAACGCTTAATAAAACCCCGTCATGAACTCCAGAGAGAAACGATCTCAGTCCAAGTACAGATAAAAACATAATCACCTTTTCTTGTGTGTTATTTCTCTCCATTAATTTCATGACTCTCCTTACCAACCAACCACGCCCCGAGGAAAAGGAACCGCCTGGGATTTCTGAGGGGGCCTGACCACTACTTGGTAAGAATCACAGAATCATACAGAATCCCAGCATGGTGAGGGCTGGAAGGGACCTCTGGAGATCATCTCAGCCAACCCCCCTGCTCCAGCAGCTCACCCAGAGCAGGGGGCCCAGGATCGTGTCCAGATGCCTTTGGAACCTCTCCAGAGAAGGAGACTCCACAACCTCTCTGGGCAGCCTGGGCTAGGCTCCGACACCCTCACCTTTCTCCTCCTGTTCAGATGGAATCTTCTGGGTTCCAGTTGGTGCCCGTTGTCCCTTGTCCTGTCACTGGGCACCACTGACAAGAGTCTGGCCCCATCCTCTTGCCCCCCATGGGCCCTTGAGCTCTTGATCAGCATTGATCAGATCCCCTCTAAGGCTTCTCCAGCTCAGCAGCCCAAGGGCTCTCAGCCTTCTCTGGGCACAGAGATGCTCCAGTTCCCTCAGCATCTTCACAGCCTCCACTGGACTCTCTCTCCAGTAGTTCCTTCTGTCTCTAAGAGTATTGAAGGTAAGGGGCTGCAGAAATGATGACACTGGTGGAAAACGATGCCAAGACATTTGACAAGTGTGCAGGAAATAGAATTTTACCCTACTGACAGGTTTACCATGGGCTGGTGTAGGACAGGACAATCTCACTTTGCATCCCGCCTGCAAGTTCCATGACTTTACTTGGGCAGGAGAGAGGACACACTGTAGGCTTTACTCTTTGTCCTGTCCAAAGGCAGAGTGCAATCAAATGGGACAAGCCATACATGGTTTCCACACCGTCAGAGAGGGAGTCTCAGAAAAAGCGGTTGCAAACCACTGAAGAACCATACAGGAAAGGAACCGACCACTGTGGATCCAAAGCTTCTCATTGCTGTTGTTCAGTGAAGACCTTTGCGCACTTTCAAATTAATTTTTCATTGTGGGACTTATGCCATAATGGTATTAGGGGCGTAAACTAAACAGTAGCTACGTCTCCTGAACACTTTTAAATCGTACATCTGCCAAAAGCTAAACCAACCCTGAAGAAAGAGCCTTTCCTAGGAGTAAAAACCAGCAAGAGCCATTTCAGGCAACACCAAGTGCTCTGCTGTCCTTCCCAGAGACCCTGTCTCCCAAGTACTTCACCATGACAGCCCTCTACAAATTGAAATTTTATGTACATACTGTAATATAACCCCCATATGTTTAATATAGTCTCATTGTGAAAATACTTTCCAGACTTGTTTGCAAACACTATAATACCGAAAAACAAATGCCAACACTTGCATTCAAATGAGAGTGTTCCCTGTAAAATTGTGACCTTTGTTTTATATATAGACATCCACAGCTGTTAACCAGGATTATCTATACATCCCAAGGTGTGTGTCATCTGAAATGCAAAGCATTTCTTTATTGCACGTATGGGTGACTGGGAATAAAATGAGATTGTTTCCCTGTGAGTGAAAGCTATTTGCATGACTTTCAGATATTTAGAGGTGATTTACAGCTTCTGCATTCACATCATGGATAGATAAACGGGAAGACTGTACCGTGTATGACAGTTACTACCCTCAACATCTGCTTTATCCTAAAAATAATTTTACATGAAAGAAATTCTACCTTAATTATTAGGGCTGACCTAATTTTGTTTCCCTTTAATGTTTGCTTTCAGTGGTTCAAGACTAATCTTCTGTATTAAACACAGACAGATTCTGTAGATCTATTGAGTGGACATTTGGGAAGACACACTCAGAACTTTTTGTAGTGTATGTTACACATCATACTGGCCTTAAAGAGAAAAAGCCACCTTGCCCTAAGCAAGCCAGGCCACGCTTCATCACCTACAGTCAAAGCTCACGTGCACAGACCCACCAGCAGCAACACGGAGCAGAACACAGCAGCACGCTCATTCTACCTCATAGAACAGAATCATAGAATCCTTTTGGTAGGAAAGGACCTTTAAGATCATCGAGTCCAACCATTAACCCAGCACTGCCAGGGCACCACTCAGCCATGTCTCTCAGCACCACATCTCCACAGCTTGGAAACCCCTCCAGGGATGGGGACTCCACCACTGGGCAGCCTCTTCCAGGGCTTGACAACCCTTTCGGGGGGAGAAATCTTTCCACATGTCCAACCTAAACCTCCCCTGGCACAACCTGAGGCTATGTATTCTTGGCCTAGCACCTCAGTCACCTGCAACTCAGGTTCCTTAAACAGCAGCACTCTTCAGCATCGACATGTAAAAAAGAGAGATTCTTTCCCTGCAAAACCATCACGAATTACAGAAAAAATTATTGGAATAAAAACGCTTGACTTCTGCTTATTAACTTCTTAACTTCAGGGGGTGTTGGATCAAGAGGATGTGGAAGGTTACAGAGAAAAAGTCATTGAATCTGTGGCCGTCCCTGACTGCCTCAAAGTGCTTCTTGTGTTTGAAAACAGGCCAGGCTTGCTTCAGCACTCATAGTTATATCCATCCACAATTAATTACAGTACTTTTAAAATGCACTTGCATGACACTCCTGAGGACAAATCCTTCTTCTTTACAGAAACTATCTAGAGTGGGCAAAGACTGGGACAAGTGCACTGATTTGTGCAACTGAAGGGTCCAAAACCAGAGATATCCTCTGTTCTTTATTTTTAAAATATCCAAAATAAGTAACTTTGACCAGTTCTCATCCTGTACTGTTCAGAGAGTTATCTTGCTCTGCTCTTCTGCCTGGCAGCACTTTTACCAGATCAGTCTTAAAACTGCCTGAACCTAACTGCAGGACATTGCAACTGCACCAGTTCAGACCATCTTGTTTCCCACTTCCTCCTCACAGCCTTGGGTAGGCTTTGGGTATCAGCATTCAGAGGAGGAGCATTCTTGCCAAGCTTACTCCAGGGATTTCTAATGGCTCTGGAGCCTCGGTTTTGTTCCGAACGCATTAATAGATAAGCTCTGTGAAACATCTATGACTAGTCTTTGCCTCAGTGTTAACGAATGATTGTCCTGCTTTGAGCTAGACCAGCACTAATTCTGCTCGGTGGTTTCACTGCTCAGCTCCGTCTCTTCTAAGTGACGGCACGTTCTGGAGGTCACGGCAGATTTCCACAGCCAGTCTCTGCTCCCAGCAGTGATGACGTTCCATGGTCAGAGTTCCTGCCAAGGGCTGGGGGTGCAGAAAGGCTCTGGCTTATCCTTGCTCCTGTGCACACCAAGGGCACTGCTCAGTCTTGTGCCCCACGTTGGGGAGCACCTGCGGGGAGGAGCGGCCAGGACAGGTGACCCTGAACTGACCAGCGAGGGGTTCCATCCCATGTATGGCATGTTCAGTGGAACGCTGAGGGATCACGAGGGTCAAGCCTCTTTCTCCAGGGGTCAGCATCCAAGGAGGACTCTGTCTGTTCTGCCTTTGATCCCAATCCATGTGTTCCTGAATCCTGTTCCAGAACCCAGCTCCTGAATCCAGTTCCCATCTGGAGTGAGCCCAGTCTGGGACTTCCCCTGTGCCTGCTCCACAGCACCAGTGGTGATGGTGACATAATGGCCATCAGGGGGTCTGCATTTGATATTGGTTTTGTATATATTTGTATATATTCCATTTTATTGTTATTATTAAAGCTGGTTTAGTTTTATCTTCCAGCCCATCAGTCTCTCTCCCTCATTCCCCTTCTCTTCTCCTTTGGGAAGGGAGAGCGGTTAATAGAGAGCATCTGTCACTTGTCTGGTGGATGGCCCTGACCCTAAACATTGACAAAGATGTAACCCAAACCTTTGCCTCTAGCTCAGCTCTCCCACACACCCAAAGACAGTAAGGCTATTTAAAAACCAGCTAACACAAACACTCTTGAGAACACTGCAGCACAACAGCCCCAAAACATTACTCCACCTTCTCTGGCACATTGGACAGCCAGGGATGATGTCCAGGATATTGTCACGGGAGCCAATCTGCCAGAATTAAAAGTGTCTAAGTGACTGCGGTGACCGCCGCGCACATAGTCCCCAAGCAAATGCCACAAGCTGGCAAGGAGGAACCAAAATGCAAAGTAAGCACAAAGTAAAAAGTGGGATGAAGCAGCAGATGGGAGCTCCCACCACCCTGAGATGCTTGTCACTGCTGGAAAGAACAGTTCCAAGAAAGGGCTGACTTCTCTCCAGCTAGACAAGCTTCAGAAGAGCTTTGGGCAAGGCACACCTGAGTTGGGCAATAACCAAAGTCTCTTTCTTAGAGCTCGCTGCAGTCTTCTTTATTCATAGATTTTGGTTGTACTCTTCCACTTGCTAATGGTGTTTCCTACCACACTCTGTTGAACGCTGCAGGAAGTTGACAAATCCAGGGAAGTACCAAGTTTTTCGGATGAACCAAGTCTCCCTTCTCTTCCTCCTATTTTACATTGTAGTAAAATTATTCCTCGTGTCTTAAGCCACCTTGAACAACTTCAGACAACATGTTTTACTACTTCATCTTCTATTTTGCACTTTTTGGAGCAGTTTCACCTGTTCAAGCTGGTTTTCTCTGGTTCTCCTTGAAATGGTTTCTTTCCACAGGTACAGCATTTCTAGCACCCTCCACTGATTTGGTGCCAACACCCCGTGATTCACTAAGTCACATTGGGAAGATCAAGAGTGCAAAAGTGATGAGAAGAGAGGAGGGAGGGGAAAACGAGAGCTGGTAAAGTCACTGTCCCAGATTTTACTCTCTTCAACTCAAAGTTAGCCCCAGTTGGCAACTCAGCCTCTCACACACACCGAGCCATCCATCCAGTGCTTTGGCATGGAACTATACATGTCCACAAAAAGGGAGAAGGAAGCATGGGATCGGAAATGAGATCTGCTTGAAATGCTCATTATTTCTGAAGAGTAGTTTTGAAATTTTTCCATATGCCTCCCACAGACAATACCGCCTGATTAATTAAAGCAAACGGAGTGCATTAAAAGTAAAAAGCACCATATGCACACTTACATTTCAATACACATGAGAAATTGCTTCTATACGAGAAAAAGCCCTGAAAGCTCCCGTTTCATTCAGGCTTTGAATCTGTGAGCACTGAGGAAAGCTCTTCAGGCATTGGCCAACACTAACATTTCTCTTTTTTTAGTCTCCCTTGTATGCATTTTAATATAAAAAATTGAAGATTTGTAGCTTAACAAAGATGAACCTCATGAAAAGAGATGGTAAAATTAGTGGGTTTTAGTTCAATCCCATCGCAATGAGCTATCAGAAGAAGCAAACGCTGGAGTGCTGTGGGTTTTCTCAGGGGACAGATATGGCTTCAACGCTGTACCCAGAGGTCCTACCAGGATAACTACTGGACGTGGTGCTTCTGGAACTGGAGGGGAATGAAGGTATGGCACTCACCAGCTCTTGCTGACGCACAGGTATTTATAGAACCACAGACTGGTTTGGGTTGGAATGGACTTTCAAAGCTCATCTGGTCCAACCCCCCTGCAGGGAGCAGGGACATCTGCAACTAGAGCAGGTTGCTCAGAGCCCCGGCCAACCTCACCTGCAATGGTGCCAGGGATGGGGCAGCCACCACCTCTCTGGGCAACCTGCGCCAGGCTCTCACCACCCTCAGCATCAAGAATTTCAGCCTTCTCTCTTGTCTACATCTCCCTCTTTCAGTTTATACATAGTCTGTCCAGCTTTGTCATCAGAGCATCTTAAAACCTGCGAAGCACTTGCCAGCCTATGACTGATGTCTGTTGCTTTCTGAAAATCACACTGATTTGTCAAGCAAGGATGTCCTTTCGATTGCAATAGCCTCCTTCTCTCAGGTCAGCAAGCTTTTGCGAAGTTAGAAGCTTATTACGTAACATGGAGTTACTTAACTCTCACTTGAATAGAAGCTGTGGAGCAGCTTCCCATGCCAGACAAAACTAATATCGCACTCCCTGAAATGTGATATTCTCATAACAGCACTTGTGCTTTCTAAGAGGAGACTTTCTCACTCTCTACAACTCCTTGAAAAGAGGTTGGAACCAGGTGGGGTCGGGCTCTTCTCCCAAGGAACAAGCGATAGGACAAAAGGAAACAGCCCCAAGTTGCACCAGGGGAGGTTTAGGTTGGACATGAGGAACAATTTCTTCCCCACAAGGGTTGTGAAGGGCTGTGCCAGGCTGGGCAGGGCAGTGGTGGAGGCCCCATCCCTGGAGGGGTTTCCAAGCTGTGGAGATGTGGTGCTGAGGGCCAGGGGCTAGTGGTACCCTGGCAGTGCTGGGGGAATGGTTGGACTCGATGATCTTAAAGGTCCTTTCCAAATAAAAGGATTCTATGATTCTAAAACCTATACTGATCAAGACCTACATAATAAAATCCAGCACTTAGAGCATGACATTTTGATACCACACAATGCAGAGAACATCACCCCAACAGGATTCCCACAGTTCCAGGGTAGAGCCCTGCAGAACTCCAGTGGTTTTGTTTATAAATATGAGGTATGCATATCTATCGAATTATACCAAATGGACTATATTAGATCATAAGCGTTAAGACTGATAACCCACTTAGAAATACGTGGTCCATGGGAGAAGTACAGGAGTACTGATGGACATACAGTCAGTATAGTCACTGAAGGCACTGAGAAATAAATGCCTACTCCTGTGCTTACAAAGAAAAAAAGGCGAGAAAGAGGACTCTGGAAGTAGGAAAATCAGACGTAACTCAAAGATCAATAGAAAGGCAAAGACCTGAATTAGAAAGACTGTGACACTAATGAAGGATAATGCCATATTCAGCACCCAACAGTGAGAGCAGAAACTCCAGGATGCTGCTAGTCAGATTCTCAAAAGGGAAACCTTCACTGTCCACGTGAACGTAACAGCAATCAGAATTACTCTGATAAATAAATTCTTGCCAGGGACACAATCGTTCAAAAGCATTCATTAGAAAATCAGATGATTTGAAGGAACTGGTTGTAAGGCAGCAGATGCCTCTTTTTGGTTAAGAGCAGCAGTCTTGTAGGAATGTCAAAGAGTAAATAACATAGTGAAGTACCATTGCAGAAAAGCTAATTCAGTGCTACGTTACAGTATACCTGGTTTGAGTACTGTCCAGCTTCTGCGCTTCCTAGTAGTTCATGAATGAAGAACACGCAAGATGGGTATTGCTATCGCACGTGTTCCTACAGCACATAGAAACCCGAGTGCCACTGCCCTGACTTCTGCTCAGACGTGACAAAAAGACAGTTTCTCATTGAAGCAGGAATGATCTTCATCAGTCCTACTGCACCCACTAAAAAACACAGTATTTTTGCTTCTTATGATAAATAAATCTTCAAATATTCATGCTCTAGAAAAATTCTCTTCTTAGACACACACAGGACTACAGAAGGCTCAGTTATTCAGACCCTATTGACATTTTCAGGGAAGATACTCAGTGATGGAGGCCAAACAAAAGCATACACGCAAACAGAAGCTTCATTTCATGGAAAGCTGTCTAGGAACAGTTTCTGATAAATCTAAGGGCTTTCTAGAATGGTATTTTCTTCGGAAGTGGCCACTAGTTGATCCCTCATAACCGTAAGAATAAGGAACACGTGCAACGTTATTTTGCCTGGGTGTGCCTTCTTATGTTTGGTTTTTCTGGGGGGGGCTGGAGGAGATGATCTCCAGATCCCTCCCAACCCTGACCATTCTGTGACTCTCTGACTTTTGCATTTCAATGGCTACCCCTTTTTCTGAACTCGTTTATGGTTTCTGCTCTGTGCAATGATTACAGTTCCCCCACTTTAAGTACGAACTGCATGAAAAAAAGTGCTGCCATTTAATGCAACACCTCATCCTCCTGTACCCTAACACATCGCTAAGTTACTCCATTTTACACACAAAATATCTGGCGCGTTCCAGGTCAAACCAAGCACAGCGCATTGTGCCTCTCGACACGACCGCAGGAGCAAGAGAAGCGTTTACACCCTACTGCATGAGCAAGAAACCCATTGCTTGAACATTGTCCTGTAGTTCGTCAAGCTTTTCAACTTCAGTTTGACATAAGATGTTCAATTTCTGCCCACAGACGTAACAACTTGTCTGAAACACGGCTTTAATTAAAGTACTCCAGCATCTCATCTCTGTGCATGTAGGGTTCTTTTGATAAAATAATTTAAAAAAACCCAAACGATGGACTAGACACTAGATCTGTGGCAATGATGGTCTGCTGAAGGAAAAAGAGTCAAGAGGGGGTCACACAACCACCAGCAAAGAATAAAGGAGAAGCGTAGAGCTGAGCTACAGAGATCCAGAGTGAAACCCTTTTCAGTTTTGAAACTTCCCTTTTCAAATGAGCTTCTCCTTCCCCTCTACTCTGCCCTAGGGAGGCCACATGGGGAGTATCAGGTCCAGTGCTGGGCTCCCCAGTTCGAGAGAACAAGGAGCTACTGGACAGAGTCCAGGGGAGGCTGTGGAGATGCTGAGGGGCCTGGAGCATCTCTGTGCCCAGGACAGGCTGAGAGCCCTGGGGCTGCTGAGCTGCAGAAGAGAAGCCTCAGAGGGGATCTGAGCAATGCTGATCAAGAGCTCAAGGGCCCATGGGGGGCAAGAGGATGGGGCCAGACTCTTGTCAGTGGTGCCCAGCGACAGGACAAGGGGCAACAGGCACCAACTGGAACCCAGGAGGTTCCAGCTGAACAGGAGGAGAAACCTCTTTCGTGTGAGGGTGTCGGAGCCTGGCTGTAAATTGAGTGGCATATGCCTGAGGTACAAGGAAAGAAGTAAAAGTACGACCAAGACATGAGCTTTAGTGAAGAGAAAGTCCTTCAGCAAACGAATGACAGTCCCAAACCAAAAAAAAACAGGATGACTGATTCTTCATCTTTATTGCTGAAAGCTTTGGAGGGTCTGGACAGTTCTTAAGTCTTAAAAACCAACTATTTAAAAGATTTATCGGAGCAGGATTCCATAATTCAAAACTAGAGGGAATTAATGGAAAAGCGACAGAAACATATTAAGGGATTAGGAAGTAGGACCACTGAGAAAGACCTGCTGAGGTCACAGTACTTAGTTTATCAAAGAGGAGGGGAAAGGGGAACTTTGATCACAATTTAAGCACCTAGAAGGTTAAGGAAAATCTTCTACAGCAAGCACCTCAATCTAGAGCGTATATCAACTTCCAGAGGTGACATGTGGAAAAGCGCCAGAACCACACAGGAATAAAGAAACTCTTGAAGTAAGGGTGTGAATCATTAATGACTGAAGAAAATTACCAAAGGTTCTCATGGGCGCTCTATGGCCAGAGGCCTTTAACACAAGACTGAGTGTTTCCCTACAAGAAATTTTCCAGTTCAACCTGAGTTATTGGACCTAAATTAGCCTAGAGAAATCCCACAGCCCACACTGTGCACCGCTCAAACTACAGGGATCTCAACGTTTGATGGGCTCCAACACAAAACAAAAAACCAATTTGCACTAATGTTTTTTTGATATACTATTAGAAAGCTCACAGAAGCACTCCAGGTATGGAGTATTTCCAGTTAAAAACTTGTTATGGGTAACAGCACAAAGAGCCACAAGCAGGCAAACTTTCTTACCTCTGCCACAGGAGCCACGTTACTTCTTTCTGAACAGAGAAACATCTGGTGACGCATTTCTCTGCCTCAAAATCCACCTCTGCTCTTCTCAGAAGGTCAGGGACCAGCTCTGATCCAGCCTAAGTAAGGAAGATAATTACCACATTCAGAAACACGCAGGTTGCCAAAGTACGTTCCTCATCCACCACCTGCTTCCCTGTCTCCTCCACCTCCCCAAACCACCTCTCCAGCACAAACGAGAGGCTGGCTGAGCTCTGCTGAGCAACCCTCCCAGTGGTGGTTGCACAGTTGGCCATCACTGCCTCCATCCAACTCAAATTGCTTTGCACTTAATTGATTCATTAAGGTAATCACCACTGTCATATCGTGTGCTCATTACAAACAACAACAAATGATTCAAAACATGTTCTCCCTTCTGAGCAACTGCACCAAATATATTAATCAAAAGTTGGTTGGCTGTTTCAGCCGCTCATTATCTGCATGCCATTTATATAATAAAAAGCAAACGAACAAGCAACTTGCCGTCAGTCAGCTGTTTCATTTTCCCCTGATGAGTTCTAAAAATCTGTAAATTAAAGAGGCAGCGGTGCTCCTGATTTATATCAGGGAGGTTTCGACCCAAAATATATTTCATCCACGGGCAAATCTGTTTTATATTCAATAACTTGTCAGTTTTCAACGGCTCTGCCAAAGGCTGTTATGGATGGTAGAAGGCAAAACCGGTATGGAGGAGCCAAAACTTTCACATTATGCACAGGAAAAACCACACCGGCCGTAACAAAATTGTGATCTAAGAGTGAAGAATGCTGATATATGAACTTGAACTGAATTCCAAAGGCACCCAAAGAAGCATTTCACCGACCACATCTCACCAGGCAGGTGCAAAATTAGCACCTAAGTGATTTATATGAATTTCTTTATACCACACCCTGAATTTGGTATCCTCTGTTAGCAGAGCAGACAATTAAGGCCTGCAGACAACACAACAAAGCAGTGAAGCGGTGGCATCGTGGTTTAAATCAGGGCAGCTGTGAATAATTCCCATTATGTCAGCTCTGTGCTCCTGGCAGCTGATGTAGCCTCATCCAGGTCTCCAACCGCGTGTCAGCCTTCTCATTTAAAACCCCACAAGAGAGCCAGAGTCCCCCAGAAATGTCTTCACTGACAGCGATTCCCTCTGTTCGGAAGATTAGCAAATTAAAAGAATTGTGTGAGTGACTATTCCCTCTAAAGAGGAAACATTAATTCTTTACAGAATTAAGTCCATGCATTATTTATTTCTTGTCATGGTACTATTCGTGTTTTCTCAACACGGGACTCAGGGCAGGGGATGCTCCTAGAAGCCCATCAGGATCCACAATTTGCTGCCAGAGTTCGTTGTTTTATATAGCTCATTTTATACCCTCCCTCCATTAGTCATAACAAGTTACCTTCAGTGCAAAAGGTGACCTTCTTTGGCTCCTTGGGAAGCATCAGAATACAAATTTCCAATTACCTTTGGCCTTGGAGATGACAGAACCGGCTGCACTTGCAAGCAGACACTGTTGTATCACCTCGGGTAGACTAGTGTACATGGTCCTCTGGGTTGCTGAAGCTCTCCCAGATGTGTCAGGGAGCAAGACGGTGGCTATCCAGCAGCCTACTGCCTGGTTGTCCTGCAAGGGCTGCACCTGAAGACCAGAAGAAAAGATTTGCACTTGATAATGGGACAGTTATAGAATCATAGAATGGGTTGGGTTGGAAGGGACCTTAAAGATCATCTCGTTCCAACCCACCTGCCATGGGCAGGGACACCTACTAGACCAGCTTGCTCCAAGCCCCGTCCAACCTGGCCTTGAACACCTCCAGGGATGGAGCATCCATAGCCGAGTCCTTGCATGCCCCGATCAGCTGTGTGGCTGGGAGATGGACACGCTGCCCATCGACACCAAGGAAGCAAAAAAAAGACTATGTGCTCATTGTCTACACACCTAGCTGCACAGGCAGAGTTGCACTTTGGTGCTTTAAATGATGCTACATTTCCATTTTTCCCAGTTTTTGAGGCAATCTACAGAGAGGCAGAGTTTGAGTGAGGGAGAGTCAAGAGAGTGAGTGTGAAAATATTGCAATAAAGAGGGATGAAATGAAGGATAACAGAGATGGCCCAACATGATAGATTGGCTGTCCTATCAGTGATGACAGTTTTTTCTACAAATCATCAGAGCTCCTGCCTCGAAGACGGATTGTCCAATTCATCTTCACAGGAGCAGCACCAAGGTGCCGGGGAAGAGGAGAAGCAGCCAGGAGCTGCCCGACACAGGGCCAGGAGCCAGGATGGGAAACAACAGCTTTGCCCTGCTGACACGCGTGATGTTTGCAAAACAGTACTGGCAAATCGTTATTTCCTACTACCTTATTATCATCCTCTCACTTCTAATAAGTTAATCATTTGAGGGAAATTAATTACAGCAAGAACCAGGGCAAGGCTAATGGATAATCCCATTAGAAACGCTGCTAAACGCACAATTTGTGGCTATTCATGGGAGTGGAGGCCAAAAGCGTTGGAAATAGGCTGGCTTGTCACTCAGCTACTCTCACCTACAGCAATATTTCTTTTCCTTTTAAAACAATTTCTTACTTTTCAGGGTTATCCGTGAAGTAACAGTTCTGAACTGTATTAACTCGAGACCTGGCACACTGTTTATAAAAGATCCTGAAAGCTTCATACTGAGTGTTTCCTAGGGGAAAGAAATAGCCAAAGGGCTGTAAATCACGTAATTATTATAAATGAAAATATCGAGAGGTAAAGTATATTCTAACACTGTTCGTATTGTTCAAAGGAAGAGAGTAACAAAGCTTTGTTTCAACTTTCTTTTTCCAGTATAATCCAAAGGAATCCTACGCTACCACCAGGGCCATGATATCACCAGACAATGTTAAACAAAATACCAGGAAGGTTAAATCATACTGCAAAATACCTAGACAGGGGTATTTTTACAAATAGAAGGGTAAATAATAACATTAGGGGATAAAAAAGTGTATTTGGGGGCAAGAGTCATTTTGAACGCAGTAATAAGATATCACAGAATCATAGAACAATTTAGATTGGAAGAGACCTTTAAGATCATCAAGTCCAACCGTTCCCCCAGCACTGCCAGGGCACCACTAACCCCTGGCCCTCAGCACCACATCTCCACGGCTTGGAAACCCCTCCAGGGATGGGGACTCCACCACTGCCCTGCCCAGCCTGGCACAGCCCTTGCCATGAAATTGTTCCTCACACCCAACCTCCCCTGCTGCAACTTCAGGCTGTTTCCTCTCGTTCTGTTGTTTGCTCCTTAGGAGAAGAAACTGACCCCCACCTCATCATGTATCATAACATGACGCTATAGGAGCTGTCTTAATTGTCATAATATTTTTAGTTGTTTGAATGTGTGTTTTGACTCATTAAATCATTTAATACATTGAGGGCTGGAACCCCTCTGCTGGGAGGTCAGGCTGAGAGAGTTGGGCTTGTTCAGCCTGGAGAAGAGAAGGCTCCAGGGAGACCTTCCAGTACGTAAAGTGGGTCTACAGAAAAGCTGGGGTGGGACTTTTTACAAGTTCTTGTAGCGATAGGACAAGGGGTGATGGCTTCAAACCAGAAGAGGGGAGATTTAGATTAGAAATTAGGAAGGAGTTCTTCACTCTGAGGATGGTGAGACACTGGCCCAGGTTGCCCAGGGAAGCTGTGGATGCTCCATCACTGGATGTGTTCAAGACCAGGTTGGATGGGGCTTTGAGCGACCTGCTCTAGTGGGAGGTGTCCCTGCCACAGCAGGGAGGTTGGAACTAGATGGTGATCTCTGAGGTCCCTTCCAACCCAAACCATTCTATGATTCTCTACACAGGTATGTCCGTACACTATGTCTGGAGCACCATCGGTAGGTTCAGCCCTCTACCCTGTTCTCAGCACTAGCCAGTCAGGGGATTAAATAAGAACAGGGCACATGTGTATGGAGGCTTCCGTAGGAAACTCTTCAGCCCCCGAAGTTTTGCAGCACAGGGATAAGAAGCGGTTCTTTAATAGTCACATACCTCTGTGTTCTTTGCCCTTGAAAAGATGCAACCCTTGGTGCAAACTCATCTTGGGCAGCAATGGAGAGAAGCATCCGAGGTTACTATGACAGCTTTGCAGTTTCCCCTTCTTATGCAGGATCAGAAATGAAGCAGCAGTTTCACAGTCGTCATGGCCCTTTCTTGGGGAAAAAGAAAACAAAAATGCCTAATGTGCCTTTAGGAACTGCAGTTTAATACATTTTACTTCAGGAAAAGAGTGGAAACCTTGACTGAAATAGTGAAAATAATGCAGATTCTGAAAAGAAGAGATTTACTAGAAGTCTTTGAAATAAGAGGGGAGAATTAGGTAATATAATTTATTTAGACTTTCAAACCTCTTTTACGATCATTATGAGAAAACACCACAAAAACATTTTCAGAGGGCAAAATGAAGCTGTGCTGGGGTTAGAATCCAGTTAAGATGAAAAAAAAAAAAGGAGTAGGAGTGAATAGCTGATAATCCACAAGGTGAGCAGAGATGTTTCCCAGAACAAGTGCTTGCATTTAATATCCAGTTGGTTTGGGAAAACACTTTAGAGATAAATGCATGTCTGAGCAGAAGTAATAGATCTATTTTCCTTGTCACGTTACACATTAAATTCCTCTGCTCGTATGTGCTGAAGAAAAGCCTTTCACCCTTTTGACCACTGAAAGAGAGAAGAAAGCAATTTTTACACATTTTTCCTTTTTTTATATGAGTATGTGAGACAAAACCAACCCCAACAAACTAGACAACAGTCTAGTCTGGCGTATGTGACCGCGGGCAGCTGACACACCGTGGCACATCTTCACGTGTTGGTTCCAAGCCTAAGCAGAAAGGCCACGTTGGAACTTCTCCCATGGAGAAGTTCCATGAACAAGTCACGAGGACTGGCTGGCCTTCTACTTAGTCCAGAGGTAAGATAAACTTACAGGGTCACCACCTCTTGGTCATCAAGCACAATAACCAACTGGAAACCAACTATTTAAAACATACTACTGTCAACCGATTCATGAAATAGCTGAAACTACCAGATCTACTGCCCACACAGGCAGAGCTAAGAGTGGAAAGCAGTAGTGTTCTTCAAACTGAAGGCACACACATGCCAGGGTGGTGCAGAAAAGAAGGGAAAGCTCAAGTGTAGCTAACCAGAAGTACAAAGGCAAGAGCTTCAAACAGGGACGCTTAGATTTTACCTCCAACTGTTCGAGTGTAGACATGAAAGAGCAGATGAAAACAGACCTGGAAGTCTTCAGAAAAGGAAGTGTCTTACTGGTTCTGCTCAGTTTCAGACAATTCAGCGAAAAGCCATTGGATGGTGTTAAAACCAAACATTCTCACCTACTGGCTAATTGCTTAAGTCAAAAGAGGTCATCTTCTCCCAAGAGGTCAGTCCCGATAAGAGCCATCTTCACACGAGATAAACTTTTTGTAATAATCCCTTGAAGCTATGATAAGAAAACCAGATGTAAAGCAAATGTGCAACCTCTGGAAAAATACCAAGTTGGTTGATGGAAATAACATCAGTGACAGAGAGGGAGGTGATCTGCTCTCTGAGTTAGCACTGGGCAAAGGGCCATCACAGACTTATTTTTCTCATTGGAGACAACTTTGTGGCCATCAGCATTTATTACACTATTATATTAATAACAGCTTTTAGCAGGAGAGCTCTTGATTGATATCTGAACCAGTTCCAACTAAAAGTTGTATGCTCTTTCAGTTGGAGAAACCATTCGTCGGTTTAGAAGAAAATTAGAAGAAACCAGTAGCAGGGAACCACTAGAGAAAGTCGAGCGGAGGCTGAGGGGCCTGGAGCATCTCTGTGCCCAGGAAAGGCTGAGAGCCCTGGGGCTGCTGAGCTGCAGAAGAGAAGCCTCAGAGGGGATCTGATCAATGCTGAGCAAGNCCTGCTCTGAGTGACCTGCTCGAGCAGGGGGTTGGACAAGATGATCTCCAGAGGTCCCTTCCAACCCCCACCATGCTGGGATTCTTTCCTCTGTTATTCTCCAGATCGTATGCTTTTTTACCAATGGTAAACTGTGGTTTACAAGGTTTACAAGGTAAACTGTTGTGACATGCTAAGCAGGAAAAAAAGGCTTTTTAAAGACCCCCTCTGATAATTACCACCTGAAAATCACCAGCCTGGGCAGATCCATGGCACTCTCTGCATCACTTGTACCTCCTTCTACATTCCTTCTCAAACCTTCGGTAAGGTAAGCATGGAAAATTTAGCTCTTAGAAGGTTTTTATGTATCATTTGACAGAAGCAGCCTGGGAGACATCTGACATCAGTTAGTTTTCTCAAGGTTCAAAGGAAGCAGCCCTGTATTACTGGTCCTGTCTAGTGAATCGATGGCATGTTCAATCCTGAGAAAGGAGCCTGTCCTGTAAGTCATAACTCATCAGATAAAATACTCCTTTAGGATCAAAATGAAATTTAGCCCTGGAAGGCACATTTGAAACCTCTCTCTCCAACAAGGCAAAGATTACCTGTGCAGAACTATTATCTGAAACCAGGAATTAATGTACTATCTCGCTCTACTGTGGGGCGATATTTTAAACAACAGCAAGCTCCTGAATGGGTTCTTTTTTCTGCGTGAACGTTGGAATTTTCTCCTGTTCCATGCTCAGTACCACAACCCAACTTCACTCCACCAAACATATATTTACTCATCCTTATGAAAATCTGGTGAGTGTCAGAGGACTGGCTTTCAGGAGTACCGTGCTCCCACATACATCATCATTTTTTGAATTCTGGGAGAATGAAATAAAACAAAATACTTGTCATACAGGCACCTCAGACCTCACATTTCACGCCTGCCAGGCATAGTCCTGAAAACTGTGTGAGCTCTTCCTGGGCTTTTCTTCCCACGTATCTCACCAGAGATTCTGTTTCGAGTTTTGAGCATGCTCAAGGTTTGGCACTTAAGCAACAGCTACATGGAAAAGCTCTTCCAGCAAGGTGACACATCCATGGGACATGTCATCATCCACTTTCATAGAAGGGCTTGGGTTGGAAGAGACCTTAAAGATCATCTAGTTCCAACCCCCTGCCATGGCAGGGACACCTCCCACTAGACCAGGTTGCTCAAACCCCCTCCAACCTGGCCTTGAACACCTCCAGGGATGGAGCATCCACAGCTTCCCTGAGAAACTTGCTCCAGTGTCTCACCACCCTCAAAGTGAAGAAATTCTTCATAATTTCTTATATAAATCTCCCTCCTTCCAGTTTGAACTCAGCACCCCTCGTCTCATCACTACAAGCTCTTGTAAAAAGTCTCTCCCCAGCTTTCCTGTAGGGCCCCTTCAGATACCGAAAGGCTACAATAAGGTCTCCCCGGAGCCTTCTCTTCTCCAGGCTGAAGAACTCCAACACTCTTAGCTTGTCCTTGTAGGAGAGGTGTTCTAGCCCTCTTCCACTTTCTCCCTCTCCTCTCCATTAGAGCTACCAGCTGATCTAAGACCACCTGCTGATACCTCCAGACCAGTCATGCCTTTCAGGGTTTGTACAAACCAGCACACTCGTCTAACCCAACGTCTCAAAACTCCCATGGATGACTTGTGATGTCAAAAGGCTGAAAATACAATATCACATCCAACAGAAAGGATGCTCCTCTGAGAATCAGATCTGTACTGAGGGTTTTTTCTCTGCCACATATCCCTTCCGCATGCTTCTAACAAACCACTTCAGCTGTTCTTTTTTCTCCTTCTGCTGCCACCTTTGGTGTCAGGAGATGGTGCTTGTTGGTTAAGCCCTGCTGCATGACCCCATAGACTGGGCAGGAAGACATCCATCCATGTTCACAGGTGAAAACACATTACAGACCCTGACAAAAAATGGCAAATCTAAAGGCCAACTGCCACCAAGCAAACACCGTGTCCAAAGCTTTAGGAAAACAAGATCTCGCAGCACCACCACCAAACATTTTCCCAAAGATGAAAGGAACCAGTACCATAGTGAGAACCTCTGCGTAAAGCACTGACAAGAGCTCTTCTGAAGAGACTCATTAATCCTGAATTAATTAACTAACACTGAACTGTGGCAGGTCCAGGCTCCGCAGCGGGAAGATGGACAGCAAGGAGACATCACCCACACCCTTTGAGTGATCTGCACATCCTGCCTTTTGCTCTATCAGCACCAAGACACAGAGTTACTTCCCGACTTTGTGCTACTGAAGTTAACAATTATTACTGAAGTAATTTTCTAAGGTGTCGAGGTCAGCAAAGACCCACGGCTAACGAGCGAGCCATCGCTCCTGCAAAATGAGAATTGCCGTAAGGCAGTGGAGAGGATCGCATTAAAATTGGCCATAAATTTACAGCCGCCAAATGGTATCTCTCGTTCCAGGAGGGGTAGGGGGTGGTTCAGTAGTTTTTAAAAGACTAAAGGCATACATCTTTTGAACTCAGTCCAACCACCCGCGTTCTGAACTCACTATGTTAGTGAGGAGAACAGAAGAAAAAGCAAGGCTTATAGTTTCTCTTTTTAATTTTCCTTGTACTTGCAGCTCTTAAGCAATTTCGGTAACTAGTTCCAGTGAGCTATGCATGTCTCAACTCTCAAGCAGCGATTTCTCAGAGAGAAATATCTCGTGCAAGCGAGGGTTCAAGACAGGCAGCTTAGCAGCGCACATTCATCATTCCATTTCAAAGCAAGTTTTCACAGCCGCAGCTGCCGGCATCCCAGAGTGGATCTGGAGTGGGAAAAAGGAAAAGCATTTTGGACTGCCAGTGGAGCTCGGTCTGTTGGGCACTCACATCACCTCTGCAGTGTTTGTGCTATTGCCTGGCAAGTCCCTCAGGAGCTGCAGTTTCTCCAGGCCAGCCCAGATGTTGTGAGCTCATCAGAATGAGGTGACATCACCAGAGACACACAAAAAGCAAAAAATCACCATTTCACAGAATCATAGAATTGTTTGGGTTAGAAGGAACCTTAAAGATATCCAGTTCCAACCCCCCTGCCATGGCAGGGACACCTCCCACTAGACCAGGTTGCTCAAAGCCCCATCCAACCTGGCCTTGAACACCTCCAGGGATGGAGCATCCACAGCTTCCCTGGGCAGCCTGTGCCAGGGTCTCACCACCCTCAGAGCAAAGAATTTCTCCAAGAATAGTAAACAGTGATGTCAAGGAGATGGTTCCAGTCCTTGCTCTGTTCCTGCTAAGTAAATACCCACAGCAAGTTCTAGAGCCAGCTCTTGAGTGTCAAGTATTGAAAGGATTTCCCCAACATTTTCATCCCAGACTATCTAAAGTCAATGCACTTCAGTCCCAAAATGCCGACCCTCTCCCACCGACCTTCCCAAAACATAACCAGCCTGTTCCACAGACAACATCAGCCAAGCAAGAATCTCATGTTGCAGCTTGTCACTTCCACCAACAAAGCAAGTTCAGTTTGTGGCATCTAAAATGGTAAAAATAACAACAACACAGGAAGCAACACAGCTGACATTTGAAATAATTTGATTGATGTTAAAGCCTGTGGGGAAAAAAAAACGTGGACCTCCAGAAGGGGTAAGAATGCTAGTCACGGAAATAGAGACTTCAAAAGTCTTAATCCTGAGGAAAAAAAAAAAAAAAGGAAAAAAGATTACAATACTTCCTAGGACTTTTGTTCCTACAGAACAACAATAACTAAAAAAATTGTAATGCTATTGAGGATGCAGTTTCAAAATGGTGAGAAGTCCTAAAAGCCATAATACATTCTGGCTAGAAAACAAATTGCCTCCACAGTATTACAGGATTTAAAACAAGCAGATTTTGTCAGTGGATTTAGCATGATGAATCAGGTAAATTGGAGGCTGAATCATCACCATATCCCCAGGCATCTGCAGCGAAATAGAGAGGAGAGGAAAAGAAGAAATTAGAGAAGCAGCTAGAGGATGTTCAGCAAATCAGCGGCACAGGCAATATTGAGTGAAAATCACACCGATGTGGAATGTTTGCATCAGGCTTTTTAATGACAGGTGGTATCTGGGAGCTATAAAGAGATACAGCTGAGGGGCTGCTGAACCTCCCAGAGCTCTGGCTGCTGAACCTTCCTGAGCTGAGGCAAAATCCAACAAGAACTGTACCACCACAAAGCAGACTCAAGAGAAGATGGTATCACAGAAAGGACCTCTGTGTAAGCAATGAGATGGAGGTAACAAACTGAAATCTCCAGAAATGAGCAAGAAGGAACTGCAACTCACTCCATCAGTAGCTGAAGGGATGCACTTCACCCCTAAGTGCCTCAAGCTGGAGGACAGGAGAAGTCATCCTCACCGTCAGTGCAGGAAAGCTTCCCAGACTGCTCAGAAGACGTTTCCATCATGTTTTGGAACCAGTCCAGGGGCAATACCTTCTCCTGGCATCCTCCCTCTGCCACTGAGCTGGTTGTCACCATGCTCTTGAGGAGCTGGGAAAGCTGTTCTGAGCAGGTCCCACAGGGGTGGGACAGCCAGCACAGTCCATGCTTGGTGTCTTTAGGAAGGCTTCTGCACTGGCAATGTTGGCACCAAACACCCTTACCACACTAAGGAAAGCCATGTAATTACATGGCTAAGGAGTTCACCAGTGGTTTTCAAGAGCTTTCTACAATAACTTTTAAATTGCTTGCAACAACAGACAAAATTTAATAACAAAATACTTTTTTTTTTTTTCATATTTTCTTTCAGAAAGCTTATGCCTGACCTGCATCAATTTAACAGGAAAGAAAAGGTACGTTTTTTCCTGATTGTTTCTTTGTTCCCCTTCTTCCCCCCCAGCAGACTAGTACCATCAAGACATGCATCACCCAGCCAGTAGAGACAAACCCACCCCAGCAGTGCAAGCCACCACCGCTCCTCGTTGTGCTGCACACCGATCCCTGGTGTCTTCCCACTGCCGGGAAGGTGAAGTACAGAGAATTGCAAGAGCCTTGCCCTCACAGGCACCAAGAAAGCTCTCCAGTCCCAGAATCCCAGCATGGTGGGGGTTGGAAGGGACCTCTGGAGAGCATCTTGTCCTACACACCTGCTAAAACAGGGTCACCCAGAGCAGGATCGTGTCCAGGCAGGTTTGGAATCTCTCCAGAGAAGGAGACTCCACAGCCTCTCTGGGCAGCCTGGGCCAGGCTCCCACACCCTCACACCAAACAAGTTTCTCCTCCTGCTCACATGGAACCTCCTGGGTTGCAGTTGGTGCCCGTTGGCCCTTGGCCTGGCGCTGGGCACCACTGACAAGAGTCTGGCCCCATCCTCTTGCCCCCCATGGGCCCTTGAGCTCTTGCTCAGCATTGCTCAGATCCCCTCTGAGGCTTCTCTTCTGCAGCTCAGCAGCCCCAGGGCTCTCAGCCTTTCCTGGGCTCAGAGATGCTCCAGGCTCCGCAGCACCCTCACTTCAGCGCTTGCACGGGAGGTACCAGAGGACTTTTCCTCTCTGCCCACCCAAGACCCACCCGCCAGCCGAGCAGGGGACGGTCCCTGCCGGGGCCGGTGGCCGGGGCCAGACCCGAGCTCCACGTGGCCGCTCCCGCTGCCTCCCCACAAACCCCGCCCCGGGACTGGAAGGAAAGACGGAGGAAAATACAAACCCCGCGGGCCCAGGTGAGGAGGATTTCACAGAACGACGCAGAAGGAGAAGCAAGAGCAGCAGTAGCAGTCCCGGTGAGGAAGCCCCTGCAGAAGAAGCGATGCTCACCGTGCTGGCCATGGAGCTCCCAGCGCGGCGCCGACAGGAACTGCCCCAGGTCACCCCTCTCCACCCCACCACCACCACCACCACCACCACCACCACCTCCCCCCAGCGCCTGCTGAAAGTTAACCCTGTCCTAGCCCAACCCCGACACTGGCTTCCTCCAGGGAACTACCAAAGCCCCTCTTCAGTGATGTGCAAGGTCCCAGGCAAGTCCCAGCCCAGCCCTGACTCACTTGGGAAGCGCCTGGTATTTGCTGGACGCTTCAGATCCCTGCCACCGGGATTTGTCAGCTCTCAGGGCCTCTTGGGACAGCACAAGGGGTGATGGGTTTAAACTAAACAAGGGNCAAACCAGTCTTATCATTCTGTGTCCTCAATTCGTGGAAAAAAACGTGCACACAATAGAATATACAAGGCCAGGCTGAGAGAGTTGGGCTTCAGCCTGGAGAAGAGAAGGCTTCGGGAGACCTCCAAATGACCTTCCAGTATCTGAAGGGGGCCTACAAGGCATCTAGAGAGGGACTTTGCAAAAAGGCCTGTGGTGACAGGACAAGGGGTAATGGGTTCAAACTGGAAGAGGGGAGACTCAGATTAGAAATTAGAAGGACATTGTTCCCTGTGAAGGTGGTGAGACACTGGCCCAGGTTGTCCAGGGGGGCTGTGGATGCTCCATCCCTGGAGGTGTTCAAGGCCAGGTTGGATGGGGCTTTGAGCGTGTCCCTGCCATGGCAGGAGGGTTGGAACTAGATGACCTTTGAGGTTCCTCCCAACTCAAACCATTCTATGATTTCAATGGTTCTATGATTTTCATGACTTCCAGTGACTCTCTGCAGGGAAGACAACAATTATTCCTTACAATTCACATGCAGCCAACATTTACCTGTGCCCATCCCCAGCGAGAACACACAGCATCAGCTTCAAAAGCGCCAGTCCATGGTTTCACAGATCTAACCACCGAAGCACAGCTCCTGCAAAGCTTAACACAAACAAAAGGTGGGTTTGTGCCATTTACATAACAGAGGGAAAGCAGGAAGAAAACTTGCTCAGATCCTGTGCGTTTGAACACGGACTTCAGTGCAACTCTCTGAAATCACGATCTGAGATTGTGGCCGCGTTGAAGAAAGCCCAACAAGCTGAAAGCCCAGGCAGAGCCATCCTGCAGCTTCAGCACCAGGATGGTGTCTGGTGGGAGGGGGAAAGTGTCCTCAGCCCACAGCCACCACCCAGGTAAGCGGCAGATGTCCACAACGAAGCTGCAAAAACACAATAACTTTGGTTTGAAACTTCTCCTGAGAAGCCTTTCAACCTTCAGCCAAACATCAGCTCATTAGCAATAGGTCAAAGCCACATGGTATTTAACTTCGGATTAAATATCACTCTCATTCTCAGCGGGAAGCCAGGGCATTAACATATGTCTTGTCGTGTATTTTCCCTTCCTGTTACATCTGATTAATTATGCCTCTTTCCAAAATCTTTTCTTCGATTTTATGCGAAATGAAAACCCTTGTCAACGGGGGGAGGACAAGCCTCGGGAGAGAGACAGCAGCGGGGGGGAAATAATTCTTCCTTCTCCCCAGAGCTCTGCCCTCTATTTAGACTGCAGCACAACCAAGGGCAGGATTTTCTCTTGGCTCTGAATATGCTTTTCATTTTCCTAAAGGCTTCTCTGATTGAAAGACTTTGTTAACACTAATAGAAGCTAAAAAAACGCAGGTCGTTGCCATGCAGACTGGTCTCAGTCACAGATTAACCAAACATAACGAAGTAATGATCTCTGTGTGTCACAGAATGGTTTGGGTTGGAAGGGACCTCAAAGATCATCAAGTTCCCGTCACGACAGTGAAAACACAATGCCTACAGGTACTTCTACTGCTCACTGGCAAAACCAGCTCCCTAAATATCCCGGGTCCACAGCTTTGCCACTTCTTTTTGCATCGTGCAGTAAGTGCTGTGGAGTTGCTGATAGGATATTTCAAAGCCTTTAAAGCAAAACGAAACTGCTTGATCGTTCTTCTAGCACAGAAACGTTAAAGCTCTTTCACGTTATGTTGGAAGCATTTGGGCTGATACTTCGATGTTACATTGATTTTTCTTCTAGAAGTTTAGCAATGTTATGGGCGCAGCAGCTGGTGTTAGTATGTGACACACTGGTGGTCAACTTGAGCAGAAGGTATAACCTCAGATTTTAAGGTGGAACAGCCCCTTAACGAATACTTAGAATCACAGAGCCGTAGAATCTTTTAGGTTGGAAGAGATCTTTAAGACCAGACGACCAACCATTAACCCAGCACTGCCAGGTCACCACTAAACCATGATCCTAATTTGTTGAATTATATGAATTTACGACTTAATTCTTTTCATTGTACTTATAGAAGCAGATTTGCATGCTCAGCTTTCTAGGGCAGGTATAAATACTCCGTAGACTATCCAAAAAGCCTTTGGAGCTGGAGACAGTGGTTTTCATGTTAAAGTGCTAAATACAGAGTGAGAAAGACGTAAGTGTTTGAAAGACAAAGCAAAGCAGTGTCAGGAAGGTTGCAAGCAGGAACTCGCTCACATCTGCTCACGCACATCCAGGCACAAACTGTTTCCAAGTTCATGTCTCCTGGAGGCCACAGAAGCTTTGCCTCTGCACTGTGATGGTCCCTGGTCGGGGACATGCTCCCTGTGCCATGCTCCACATAGAGCCTGCCATACGTTATGTGATGAATGCATTGCTCTCACCTCCTGGCTGGAAAAGCCTGGGTGTAGAGATTCTATACCTGAAAAAAATAAAATAAATAAAGAATAATTTTAAAACGCCACATGAAGCTGGAAAAGAACACGTGAAAATAGAATATGTAATATGTAAGATAGTAGAATCATAGAATCATTTTGGTTGGAAGAGACCTTTAAGATCATCAAGTCCAACCATTAACTCAGCACTGCCAGGGCACCACTAACCCATGTCCCTCAGCACCACATCTACATGGCTTGGAAACCCCTCCAGGGATGGGGACTCCACCACTGCCCTGCCCAGCCTGGCACTGCCCTTGACAGCCCTCACCAGGAAGAAATTGTTCCTCATTCCAACCTCAACCTCCTGTGGTGCAACTTGAGGCCATTTCCTCTTGTCCTATTCACTTGTGCCTCGGGAGAAGAGTCTGACCCCACCTGGCTCCAGCCTCCTGTCAGGGAGCTGTTGAGAGTGAAAAGGTCTCCCCTGAGCCTCCTTTTAATACTATATTACTGCAATACTTAATGCATTGTTATAGCAATTATTATATAAGTTTTCTAATATTATATTATTAAGAGTGTGTTTATATATACATATATATAGTAATACTAAATATAAGTATTATTGCATAAGCAAAGAGGCAGAATTGGCAGCTGGCACGAAATCAGAAAAATACCATCTGTCAAAAAAATTGATGGCCACTCTTGCACTATGTCCAGCCCACGGACATCTTTCCACAGAGCAGAGAATGTTATGGACACGAAGGATTTGTGCATAATGGGGCTTCTGACTCCGGTAAGCTGTTAAATGCAGGAGTGCCAGAGAGATCAAAGCGGTTTGTAGTTGTCAGGAAGTGGAGCCCCCATCATAAGAAGGACATGGACCTGTTGGAGAGGGTCTAGAGGAGGGCTACAAAGATGATTAGAGGGCTGGAGAAGACAGGCTGAGAGAGTTGGGCTTGTTCAGCCTAGAGAAGAGAAGGCTCCGGGGAGACCTCAAAGTGGTCTTCCAGTATCTGAAGAGGACCTGCAAGAAAGCCTACAAGAAAATCTTTTTACAAAGGCCCGTAGTGATAGGACGAGGGGTAACAGGTTCAAACTGGAAGAGGGGAGATTTAGATTGGAAATTAGAAGGAAATTCTTCACGCTGAGGGTGGTGAGACAAGGGCACAGGTTGCCCAGGGAAGTCGCGGAGGTGTTCAAGGCCAAGCTGGATGGGGCTGTGAGCAACCTGGTCTTGTGGGCGGTGTCCTTGCCCATGGCAGGGGGTTGGAACTAGATGATCTTTGAGATCCCTTCCAACCCAAACCATTCTGTGATTCGATTTCAGTTTTTTTCAAGTAGCCTTTCATTGTGGATAAATAACCTTTGTCTTCAAATACCCTTTAAGGGAGCAAAGAGGTGTTCACAGCTGAGCAGAGGAGGTAAGAGGGGATTTCCTCCCCAGCAACACACCACACAAAATAATATTGAAGTTCATCAATGAAAGAGGCTGAATTCTATACCAAGCCTACCACAACACCCAACTACTCTCTAGGCTTCAAAAACATCCCAGACTGTTAAAGTTTCCCTTTTAATTTTGGCTACAAACCATCCTGGAAAGTCTCTGATTATATTAATGGCTCACATCTATCATTTAAACACAGAGCCACTTTCTATCATCTCTGTGATCAGGGAGGAAATGATCCTGACAAAACAACTTTATTTTTTATGTCTTTTGTTATTACCGAGTTCTGGTTTCAGCGATAACTCGGTGATTTACAGGTTATTGCTCTGGTTAGAGTATATTATCTTAAGCAGCAACCAACGTAATTTAATATCTATGGTGGTGTGTGCATAAACACACGTATAATTTCAAGTAGATTTATGTGGTTTATGAATGAATGCTACCTGCTAAAAATGAACTTGTTCCATAAGGAATTAATTCCTCTGGGAAAAACAGCTTTCCTGACCTGATGGACCCCGACCCCACCTTGGTGGTGCCTGCAGAGCAAGGCTGCACACTGCGTGAAGAGTGCGTGGGATGCTTTATGGACAGATGTTCCTCCTGCACATTGCAGGCCTCTAAAATAGTCATTACTGGTCAAACAAAAGTCTAAAGATCAGAGGAGAAACTTTAATGGCTGAGGAAAAACAGTCAATTGGGTTACAAAGCACCGTAATCACTACTTATTTGTACCTGTGCATCCAACTGAGTCACTTGCTGGAGAAGGAGCTTGCGGTTGCTCATGTCACACACATTGTGGGAATTAGGGATGAAGGTGCTGGTGTGACACTGCTAATCACAGAAACATTTAGGTTAGAAAGGACATTTAAGATGTCTGCCAGCATCTCACCACCCTCATAGTGAAGAACTTCTTCCTATTTTGCAGCTGACACCTTCTGCACTGTTGTGTCCAGCTCTGGAGTCCTCAGCACAGCAGAGACATGGACCTGGTGGAGCGGGGCCAGAGGAGGCCCCAGCAATGATGGGAGGGTGGAAGCCCTCTGCTGGGAGGCCAGGCTGGGAGAGGTGGGCTTGTTCAGCCTGGAGAAGAGAAGGCTCCGGAGAGACCTTCTTAGGGGTCTTTCAGGGCTTTCTGTACCATACATACAAAAGGCACTAGTAGTAGCTATATTACTTATGGCAGCTGTGAGTGTTACAAAGACAAATAATCTCATCAAAAGATGATTTACTTAAAGAGAAAGATATTCCATAGGAGGAGGAAATGTGTTCTGGTTTGTGGCAGAGCTATTTTGGGGGTTGCTAATACGATTTTTTTTTAACATTGAGATCTAAGAAGCTTTCAACAAATAAATAGTCCTTCCCATTGCCAAGCCCATCAAACTCTGCACCCTTGAAAGCATCTTTATTAAATACTGTTTGTTTTCCCGCATTTTATTAATTATTTATACACCATATGCAACATAGGGCCTTTAAAAAATCTTTTATCATGGCACTAAAAACCACTAAACCTGACAGCCGGGGAAACGCTGCCAGGGACCCACCGCTCTCACATACCCTGCTCCTGCGAGGGATCCTCTTCTTACTGGTTTCAGTGGAAACGGGAACAACCAGCTCCTCTGCCAGTCCTTCACTGATTCTTGGCTTCTGCTCTGGTTCCTTTGCTAGAAGAAAGATGAAAGATGTGTGAGAAGTCCTGCAGCTCTTCACGATAGCTTCCAGACAGCATAGCTTCCACAGCTCTGCCCTCTGTTGTGCTCAGCTGTAGCCGGTTATTTGCCAGCCAAGAGATTTTGGGCCATGAGACAGCTCTAGAGCACTAGGGCTGTGAAAACGGCAGTTTCTCTAATTAAAACCTTGGGTTAAAGTGAGCTCTTCCCACCTTCACTGACTTCAAGCATCATGTTTCGTTTCTACATGCCAGTTCCTCCCCAAATAGCTTAGAGTCATAGAATTGTTTTGGTTGGAAGAGACCTTTAAAATCATCAAGTCCAACCGTTCCCCAGCACTGCCAGGGCACCACTGAACCGTGTCCCTCAGCACCACATCTCCACGGCTTGGAAACCCCTCCAGGGATGGGGACTCCACCACTGCCCTGCCCAGCCTGGGACAGACCTTCACAACCCTTGCAGGGAAGAAATTTTCCTGGGTCAGTTATCCTAACCCAGGAAGTCTTTCCCTAGGCTCATACTCATCTTTTCCAGAGAGCCATTTGACTTTTCACTCGCATCTCCTGATTTACTCCGCATCCCCTTTAAGACCGGTTGTGCTTCATGCAACAAACTCTGAATTTAAACGATCACTTATCTCACCTAACGCAAACGAGAGCAGTAACTCATTTTAAACGCCTGCTATTTTCATAACCCCCTCCAAAGCAGAGCAGCTTAAGACAGACAGAAGATTGTTGCCGTAACTTTTTTTAGTGTCGCTGCTGAAGTTCCTAGACTTTTTTTTTTTAAGTTCCCCAAAAAGAAAAATGCTGTTGTGACCCTAATGCAGATTTCTTACGCGATGCTCTCGCTGGGGAGATTAATGGAGCCGCTCATACAGCTTTTCCTGCTTGTCGGCAAGTCGAGATTAATCCCTCCTCTGAAGCAACCGCACGGAAGAAGTCCATCAGTGTTGATACTCCAACGGCTGCAGCGCTTCAGTGGGAAGACACCGGCAGATTTTTCAGGATATTCTCTGTTTAATGGCTTCAGTGGCAGCACACTCTAAGAATTATGTAGATTTAGAACGTAGTTTGCTACAGAGCACACAGCGCTGGGCAAGTCAGCCCTGGGAAACCAGCAGCGTTCCTCAGCTGCCTGCACAGCGGGAAGAGCCACTGCTGCCACTGTGCTGCGGGACGGTTTATTGAACGTCAATCTCACACCTGGAGGAGGAACATAAATATTATTATCTCATTGTGCAAACAATTGTCAAACTCTTCTGTCAACAATGTCAATTCTAATGACATCTTAGAAGCTGAGGGAACAGCAAAGAGCGACATGTTGGGCTTGTCTCATGAAAACAAAAAGAAAAAAAACCCGAAAATCTCTGGAAGAACCACATCCTGTGCCGCATCTGCAGATCCATGGCTGATCTTTGTCAGGATCAGTGACACAACCACCACACAACCTTCCTCTGCAGGCAGCAGAGCGGGTGTCCCAGCTGCATCTGCACCAGGCAGAAGGTCTGGGCTAGGACCTGCTCTGCTCTGATGTCCCAGCGTGGTGCTGGGAGCACATCGTCACCAACTGGAGGATACCAGGGAGTAGCTGAGATGCATGTGAGAGTACACGTACACCCCTTGTAACATCCACCCCTTGCAACCTTCCCTACTCCGGCTGTATCACTGCCCTTGAGAGTACACCCAGCGGGAGCAGAAGGAACGCCCAGGAAAATGGATTAGCACAGTCGGATGAAAAAAGTTAGTTACAGAAGAGGGATAAAAATAGAAGAAAAGCCAAATAATACCGTCTGTTTTTCAAGCAATTTGAACACTCACAGTTCATGGTGTCACCCAGCTGCTCTTCAACACGTCCAAGGACAAGTCTTCTCCACTGGGACAGTTATACCCCCATGGGGCACCCTTTAGCCCTCTTGGACCTTCCATCTGACCATGAGCTTCAAGACAGAGACGCTGCATAAGGCTGTGGGAATCTCTGGTCTAATTCCCCATCACTCATGGGGTGGCAGGACACATCACAGGTGTGGGTGCCATGGGGGGTACATCACCTCAGGCTGGCCTGCCAAGATTGTACAGCAAAAATGGGCTTGAACTGGACTTCCTTTGTTGGAAAGATCATAATTTTTTCCATAAATTTTCCTGAAATTAAGAGCGTTCTCTCCCAGAACAGATTCCTTTATAGAAAAAAGCCAAAAAGTAAGAGCTTCATCTTTTCCTGGAGAGGGAAGCAATCTTATTATTGCAGTCTATTAGAACTTCGAGGCTTCTATCAAAAACTTCTCTAAGGGAGATAGATATCACGTTAAACTAGCCGTGTAGCCCCAGAACTCCTGCGTTTTAAAATCACCCTGAAGGTCAGACACACAATTATCTCTACATCTTACCCTCTCTTATGAGCCACCTATATCATTCTATGGAGGGTTGGTGCGGCTTCAAGACAGACACAACATTTCAGCAGGAAGGGTCTTGCAATGGAAATTTCAAGAGAGAAGGATGGGGTTTTGTTGCGGATGGCAGTATCAGGGTTACATTCTTTCTTTTTTTTTTAATGAATCCTGCTATAGTTTTATATTCATCATGAAATACATGTATTTAAAATACCATTTCTATTTCTGCTAGTTGGGTAGGTTTAAATATGCCTGGGTTTCAACCTCCTTTGGAATAAGCCATGTTAGACTGAATGCACCCCTCCTTTCAGACACAGTGCACCTTTAGAGACAGAAGGGCCTGAAGACTAAACTATAGTGGGGTTTCTTCTCCAAAAAGAACTTCAGTACAACAGGTAGTTGATTTACCTTTTCAAAGATCATCTGAAATGATGGCCAGTGGTGTCCTGGGGTGCATTAAGAAGACTGTGGCCAACAGGTGTAGGGAGGTTCTCTTTCCCCTCTACTCTGCCCCAGTGAGGCCACCTCTGGAGTGCTGGGTCCAGTGCTGGGCTCCCAAGTTCAAGAGAGACAAGGAACTACTGGAGAGAGTCCAGTGGAGGCTGTGGAGATGCTGAGGGGCCTGGAGCATCTCTGAGCCCAGTAAAGGCTGAGAGCCCTGGGGCTGCTCAGCTGCAGAAGAGAAGCCTCAGAGGGGATCTGATCAATGCTCATCAAGAGCTAAAAGGGCCCATGGGGGGGCAAGAGGATGGGGCCAGACTCTTGTCAGTGGTGCCAGCGACAGGACAAGGGACAACGGGCACCAACTGGAACCCAGGAGGTTCCATGGGAGCAGGAGGAGAAACTTGTTTGGCATGAGGGTGTCGGAGCCTGGCCCAGGCTGCCCAGAGAGGTTGTGGAGTCTCCTTCTCTGGAGAGATTCCAAAGGCACCTGGACACGATCCTGGGCCCCCTGCTCTGGGTGAGCTGCTGGAGCAGGGGGTTGGGCGAGATGATCTCCAGAGGTCCCTTCAAACCCCCACCATGCTGGGATGCTGTGATTCTGTGAACTAGTATTTAAAAGATTCAGGAGTTACCGTCTTCTATTACATGCTACTTTAAGCAATGTAAAAGTTAACATTTGTTACAAAGAAATGGCAGAAGAACATGTTTCCTGTTGGCTTTTCCTTTCCCATTACAACACGAGGCTCCTTGCTGCTGATTTCACTTCCCTGGAACAGCTACAGGGCTATGAACATGTTTGCCAGAAGTCCTATTTCTTTAAGATTGAATTTGTATTGACTCACAGTGCTGGGTTTGTTGACACAACGTGAAGACAACAATCCTCTTATTTTCTCCTGTAATAGGAGCAGCAAAATTCCACTTCTGATTGTGTAGTCTGCCATGCAAGTGTGTATAACTTGCATTTTCCTTCCATGCATATAAACAGCTTTGTGATTTGTAAGGAGCTATTCGAAAGACGATCATTCCTGTGGTTATCTCATAATTATTACACACTCCTTGTCGCAGAGGCTCCTGATGAAGTACCAGGGCACCATCTTCTGCAGAAGCCTTGCATTTAGATCACCCTAAACGAGCTTTCCTTTGAAGTACAGGAGCATCCTCCCATAGCCAAAGACACACGGTTGACTCATTTAATTTCTCCAATATCTAATTTTGAGACACAGTAAGAGCATCTGCATGGATGCTCTGAAAGAGGTCTGAATTCTAGCCCGCATCATCACAATAAGGAGGAATAAAAAAGCAGGGTAGAAACGCATTGGCTAGCCAGGTATGAGCAGAAGTCTAGGCACGAAAAGAGCGAGAGAGACACAAATTAATTTATGCCTTCAGAAAAAGGGAAAAAAAAAAAATGGCCTGTGCAGATCTGCTGCAGTTAAACTCACATCCAATTATTTCCATGTTTCACCAAAGATTACAGGACAGAGTGTGGAGCTCTGATTTCTAATTTCTAGTGGGTTTTTTTGTTTGGGTTTTTGTTGGTTTGGTTTTCTTTTTTTTAACTGAAATTATGCCCCATCTTTCAAGGCTGACATTAGCAAGTTCAGCGTGTCCCCTGGCTCCATGGTGGCCGGCAAAGGGAGGGAGCAAGTGGTCCCTCTGACACAGGGCCCTTATTTTTTTGACCTGTAACTCAGATTTCAATATAAAAAGACAGTACACCAGGAACTAAAGAATAACTCGTTTAGCCACCATGAGCCTTATTTCACTCAGCTGGATTTCTGTGAAAAAAGCTTTCCCTGGAAGGTTGTTCCTCCCTTTGGCAGCTGATAGTCATTAGGAATACAGAGCTAGGAACTCTTGTCTGTACAAGGAGGACTTCTCCTCGTACTTCCAAGCCTCTGCCTTACACCAGCTCATTAATTAGCACCGCTTTAGTAATCACTGCGAGCACAACACTGCAGAGAAGAGACAAACCCATCCCTGCTTCCTGCAACCACAGAACACAAGAACACAGATCAAAGTCCTCTCTTTCCCCAAATCACTGCTCTGATCCTGAGATTAAACACCCGTCGCTAGAGCCACCCAAGTAGTTGGGGAGCCCTGGCTGGGGGCAGAGCAGAAGGAATGGCCCTGGCAGAAGCATGGGGAGGTTTGTGCCACAATTCTTTTTCCTGCGGTCCCACCCAAAGCTCCTGGACCCGGTACCACAGGGCAGGTTGAGGGAATCTGCACCAGAGAAGGACCTGAGAGTCCTGGTGGATAACAAGTTCGCCGTGAGCCAGCAATGGGCCCTCATGGCCAAGAAGGCCAATGGTGTCTTGGGGTGCATAAAGAAGACCGTGGCCAACAGGTTGAGGGAGGTTCTCCTCCCCCTCTACTCTGCCCCATGTGAGGTCACCTCTGGAGGACTGGGTCCAGTTCTGGGCTCCCCAGTTCAAGAGAGAAAAGGAACTACTGGAGAGAGTCCAGCGGATGCTATGAAGATGCCGAGGAAACTGGGGCATCTCTGTGCTGAGGAAAGGCTGAGAGCCCTGGGGCTGCTGAGCTGGAGAGGGGATCTGGTGGGTACCAAGAGAATGGGGCCAGACTCTTGTCAGTGGTGCCCAGAGACAGGACAAGGGGCAACAGGCACCAACTGGAACCCAGGAGGTTCCATGTGAGCAGGAGGAGAAACTTGTTTGGTGTGAGGGTGTGGGAGCCTGGCCCAGGCTGCCCAGAGAGGCTGTGGAGTCTCCTTCTCTGGAGAGATTCCAAAGGTGCCTGGACACGATCCTGGGCCCCCTGCTCTGTGTGAGCTGCTGGAGCAGGGGGGTTGGATGAGATGATCTCCAGAGGACCCTTCCAAACTCCCCATTCTCTGATTCTGTGATCCCAGAGACACTGGCATATGTTGAACAGACCAGCCAGGGCTGGTAAGTGATGCCAGCAGCCCCCAACACCCAGGTTTCAGAGACAGCAAAGTCTCTGCCATTACCACTCAACAACACATCTTCAGTTCCCCAGGAACTAGGATTTTCATCTACATTTCTCAACACCTGCTCAAAGTCACACAACTAAGCCAGAAGCATGTCATGTTTAGATACACTTATTGTCTTCAAAGAGCTTCAGAATTTGTTTTTTCTTTTCATTCAGAGCCATGCAGACCTGCTCCTGAGAGATTCAGAGGAAGCTTTCACAGCACCCTGCTCTGCAGAAGACAGGTGGGGAATTTGTTTTCCAGTCTTGGCCCAGGGTCCACGCTCACTGGCAACATCTCATACAGATGCAGAGCTCTGCTTGTAGGGATTATATTCCGGGGATTTGTCTATATTTTTGTTTACTCCTGCTTTATAAATTCAGAAAGCCATCTGAAATTTTAATATGATTCACATTAATCGTTATAACGTCTTTTCATCACCAGATGACACACATTTCTACTTTTTTTTCTTCTCATTTGTGTTTGCCAGGATTCGTTTCTCATGGCATTCACAGTGCCAATGGATTATCACACACTTCGGGGTGCACCTTGGGTGCCAGTTGCACCAGCCTGTGGCTCTTGCCCCTTCCACCTCCGCAGGTCACCAGGACAGAACAAACCCTTCCCTATCTCATGCTTTTCACTTCTCCACCTCGAAATCTACATCTGCCTTCATCCTTTCAGACCTCAGAATCACAGAATCGTTATGGTTGGAAAGGACCTCCAGGGTCATCAAGTCCAACCTTTCTCCTAGCATCTCTCTAACCACTACACCATATCCTCAAGCACTGCATCTATTCGTTCCTTAAACACCTCCAGGGATGGTGACTCCACCACCTCTCTGGGCAGTCCATTCCAGTGCCTAACTACCCTCTCAGTGANCCGCTCCAGCACCTCAATGTCCTTCTTGTCCTGTGGTGCCCAAAACTGGACACAGTGCTCAAGGTGCGGTCTCAACCTCCTGTTGGCTAAACAGGAATTCTCATCTCATGCAGGTTTCTAAGCACACAGAACTAACTACAGTCAGCTTATGCTGTATTAAGTTTTCCTTAAGTGCTTGTATTTTGGGGTGAGGTGCATCAGTGCTCCACACCAGCTGCGGAAAATACAAGCAACACAACATCTCAACCATGACTAACCATACAATTAATATATTCACCAACAAATCTGCTAAAAACCTGAAGACATCTAAACCAGCAACCTGCTGGTCAGAAGCCTGGACATACCCACCTCCCACCAGCGGTCCTTTGCAGGGGGAAGCCACCCAGATGACGAAGGGAGAGGTGACCCCTCCACTCAGCCATGCCCTCCCCCCTATGCATACAAGCTCTGGACATTGATGCACAGAGACAGGAGAGATTCCAGGGTATCTGACCTGTTAACACCCCACCCAGCCACACACAGTGTTTTGCCAGACGACAAGGATGCCCATCACATGTAGTTTACAGGCTTGAAAGCAGATCATAGAATGGTTTGGGTTGGAAGGGACCTTGAAGACCATCTAGTTCCATCCCCCTGCCATGGGCAGGGACACCTCCCACTAGACCAGGTTGCTCAAAGCCCCGTCCAACCTGGCCTTGAACACCTCCAGGGATGGAGCATCCACAACTTCCCTGGGCAACCTGTGCCCATGTCTCACCACC
>VZZY01008795.1:0-33351 GCA_013400335.1 Eurystomus gularis | reverse complement strand
TTACAACTTAAATATTCTTCTGTTATTAATTTATGTTTTCATGCCAACAGCACCCAATGTTATCTCAACAAAGATTATTTCTGATAACAGAAACTGTTCTTACTCAACAAATTTGCAGTGATTAAATCTCTCAACACCCACATTTATTTTACATTTCTTACCTGGGGAAGTGTCTTTTTTGTCCAATATTTTCTGTGCCTACATCCAGACTTTGTCCTGTCTCTGGAACCAGGCTCTGCATTTTCAACCCAGACTAAAGGAAGATTTGACAAGTACTCGGCTCCTTCGTTTCAGTAGATGCTCACCCCAACTTGTCTGTCCCCCATGCCCCTCTTCGCAGTGATCGATACTGTGTCAGCAATGCACAGGCTTTGGTGATTTTCTTTTTTATTTTTTTTAAATCTAAATCATTCCCTCTGTGCTTCCACAACTCAGAAATAACGGGGACCAAATGCTTGTTCAGGCTTTTCCGTTCAATTTTAAAATTACTTCTAAATTGTGACCTTGAATACCAAGATTTTGCCTAAAGCAAAGTTTTATTGCCTTGTTATCAACTCCACAAAACAAACCCCTCACATTATAAAAAGAAACAGACCTTTAATTAACTGTTATGATGGTTCTGGGTACCATTAACACACATTTTAGCTCCAATAAAAAGCTTTTAGGACAGGTGACAGCAAGTTCAGCCCGTATTTCTCCTTCCTTCCCAGCACCCGGACTTAAGGAAGGAGGTAAGCTTTCAGCTCCCTCTGCAAAAACCAAGATCTGGGAACATCTCAGACACTTGAGCAGTTGCACTGTGAGAGCTACACTGGACACACACAAGCTTGTTAGACCCACACAAGCCTTGATAGGACAAGGGGTGATGGTTTAAACTAAAAGAGGGAGATTTAGACTAGAGAGAAGGAAGAAATGTTTGATGCTGAGGGTGGTGAGAGCCTGGCGCAGGCTGCCCAGAGAGGTGGTGGCTGCCCCATCCCTGGCACCATTGCAGGTGAGGTTGGCCGGGGCTCTGAGCAACCTGCTCTAGTTGCAGATGTCCCTGCTCCCTTCAGGGGGTTGGACCAGATGATCTTTAAAGGTCCCTTCCAACCCAAACCATTTGATGATTCTATGATAAGCTTAAGGGCTGATGTGATGGAACAGGAAAAACATTCTGAAGTTGGTGAGGCACTGGCACAGGTTGCCCAGAGGAGTTGTGGATGTCCTATCCCTGGAAGTGTTCAAGGTGAGGTTGGACAGGGCTAGTGGGAGGTGTCCCTGCCCATGGCAGGAGGGGTGGAACTAGATGATCTTTAAAGTCCTTTCCAACCCAAACCATTCTGTGATTCTATGATTCCAGATTTTGGATTTTCACATAACCTGGGCAGAGGGAATTGCTTGCCACTAGCTTTCAGCTTCTTAAACTCCCAGCCACGGTGGAGTTGTTGCTCTCCTCCTTCCACAAGTCTTATTGGGAGCGAGTGAGAAAGCACCAATCACACGGGCCAGGTTACCACCTGGGAAAGGAACATCCAGCATGAACAATGCAGGATCCTCACTTTCCACAGCATCACAGGCTGGCTGAGGTAGGAAGGGGTGACCGCAGGTCATGTGGTCCCACCCAATTCCGTGGTTGCACAAAATAAATTTCCTCAAAATACTTCCTGCAGAGAATTAACAACGTTTACCCACTTTCACATGAAAAAGTATCAGATCATTATTTATTTGGATTAGGGCCAGCTGCCTCGCAGGGTGCTGGGAACCATCCTATCTCAGGTGCTTTTCCAGGCTCTGCATGCAGTGCAATAGTCACGTAAGCCCCTGGCCTTCAGTACAAGAAAAATCAAAATTTGCCCCAGTGGCAAAGCATTTGCTGAATTTTCTATGCTCTCATTAAGATGGTTAGTATGCAAATTATAATTTCTCAACATTTTTGCAGGCTACAATTACATGGCATGAAATGTATTTACATGCTGTATGGAACCAAACCATCGGGACTGAAATTGCAGATCAGTCTCAGCATTTAATTGGACACAGTAAATCTAATGAATAAAAAGGACTAAGACAGCATCACGACGGCAACATTTAGCACATAAAAATTAGTACGCTATGGAAAGAGGAACTGCTGGGAAGGGCTCTGTTAATGGATATATACTCGTTCACAAGTGAGCCATTAGAACAGCACAGGCCAGAGGAAACATCGAGTAACGTAAAATAACCACTTCACTTTGTGTCTCATTATGAGCACTTGGGATATACCAGGAATCTTTGCAGACAGAAAGGAACTGGACCTCATCTGAAAGCCACATCACCAGTGGAGTTATGAACTGGACCTCATCTGGAGGCCACATCACCTGCAGAGTTATGAACTGGACCTCATTTGAAGGCCACATCACCAGCAGAGTTATGAACTAGACCTCATCCAGAGGCCACATCACCTGCAGAGTTATGAACTGGACCTCATCCAAAGGCCACATCACCTGCAGAGTTATGAACTGGACCTCATCCAAAGGCCACATCACCTCCAGAGTTATGAACCCAACCTCATCGGAAGGCTACAACATCTGCAGAGTTATCCTGGGCAGATAAAGACCCCCTAGGTTTGGGGTTCCTGCCTCATGGGACCCCTTATCCTGCAGCATGCCTCTGAGGAACACATTTGGTTGAGGCCATTCTTCCATGCCTTGGTGCTAGTGCATAGTTTAAAACACAAACATGTAATGGCCAAACCACTTAAATATAATTTTGCTTCAAACTCATTTCTTCGGGTAGTTTGGCCCATAGATGAGCAGACTTTGCTAAGAAATAATATAAAAGGACCAAGGGAGAGGGAAGAAAGCCAAAAAGTCTGATCTTCCCTGTCCCACATTTTCCTCACTCCTCCATCACAGGAGGCCACTGGGATTTTTCCGTGTCACAGATTTCTCCAAGATTTCAGACCTTTAAGAAGCAGTCAGATCTTTCAGTAAGTGAATTCTGGCTGAGACTGCTTCAACTATTACTAAAAGTTGCTACAGAAACCATGACAGCTTTTAAAAGCAAATCTTGTTTTTGTATCCCTATTTCCTGTGATTTTGCTGGTTTGGATTAGAAGGAAACTTCCTCCTGCAAGAACCCAATACTTGTTCTTGCTCATGCTAGAGATTCCCTACACTCTGGTAATTTGTTTCTTAATTAAAAGAAGACTATGGTTTAGAATATTGATGTATTCCTCAAATTTGTTTTGGTTTGCCCAGGTTGCTGTATGCCAAGCAATTATTATTTATGCACTTTTCTAATCAACCAGCCAGATGATCTACACAGTAATTAGAATCACAGAATCATCTAAAGGTTTGGGTGGGAAGGGACCTTTCAAGCTCATCTAGTCCAACCCCCCTGTGCTAAGCAGGGACATCTGCAACTAGAGCAGGTTGCTCAGAGCCCCGGCCAACCTCACCTGCAATGGTGCCAGGGATGGGACAAGTGCACACTGCTGGCTCATCTCCAGCTTTTCACCCACCCAGGTCCTTCTCCACAGAGCTGCTCCCCATCCGAGCATCCCCCAGCCTGTGTTGATACCAAGGATTCCAGACAGACGGTCACTGGAGGCATTTCAGCCTGTATCTCTTTGGTGCTCCCCAGATGTTGTAGCCCCATTTTTTGCCATCTAACACCTTTCATCACAGGGCAGGACAGAGGTTACATTACCCCATCAGAGCTAATCTCTCAGTTACTGCTGCCATCAGAGTAAGAAACATCAGTAGCAGTTTACTTTCTTAATCTACATCAAAACCTTCCAAAACAGAAAGAATGAAATTAGATTTTTAGTGCTCTGAGATTGCTCCGGCATCAACAAGGAGAAAACCCCTGCTACTCTTGAAATTAATGTTTTCATTCTCTAGCAAGCCCAGCATCTCAGTCAGGGAAAATAACAGAGGCATTAATAGAAAATACACTACTTGACCAGAAGGAACGCATTTCAATATTATGTAGAAAAGTGTTTCAAAGGGCGCATTGTGCTAAAACGTGTGTATATATATATGGTTAAAAAATGAATCGGGCTTTTATATGTTAACCAGAAACAGAAAAATCAATAAGAGCAATTTAAGTTGGCAACCGAGAGGAAAAGCCGTGGTTGAGTGAAGGCTGAGAAGGCCCCACTTGCTGCTCAGAGTGCTTCGCCAGGTATTTTTATATGCTGCACGTGAGCAGGTACGAGAGACAGAATTTCAAATGGGGGGTAAGAATCCAGAGCTGTGTTGACCCTTTGATCAGCTGCGCGTAGCCCATAGCTACTTCTGTCGAAGGTAAACTATACCAGGTGTGCGCTTTTTTGACTTTTCTTAAATTTGATGCCACCTCCTTTTACCGCTTTTCAGAACTGGATGTGTTAAGATCCTGTGTTTCACATCTTCCTTTTTTTTGTTTTCTTTAAAAACAGCCAGGGAGTTTGTAATTATTTTTGTTTTCAGTTCAGAATGGCAATAAAGGCCCTGCATTTTTCTGTCTTGAGTATGCTTTAAGTATTCCATTGCCACACAGAGAAATTATCAATCACCTTCCATCTTTTTGAGCTCTGTCACTCAAGACAAAGAAATCTTCGTCATGGGAGCCACTGTCCATTCTCCTGCTGTCCCCAACCCTCAGCTCACTGTGACCATTACAGATTTACTGTCATCATCACCTCACTGTATTTCCTTGATGATCTTAGAGGTCTTTTGCAACCTTAATGATTCTATGAGGTGAGAACTGATCACCAGGAGGCTCAAATTGCAGATGTTTCCAGCAAGACCATCTCCTTGCATTCATGGTCTAGTGATCAGGGCAATGTTGGGATGAAGGTTGGACTTGATGATCCTAGAGGTCTTTTCCAACCTTAATGATACTATTATGAGATGGGAACTGATTCAGTTGCTTCCTCCTGCATTGGTCTTTGCCTTGCTGTTTAATAGAACTACTAGAGATGAATGCTAGCAGAGCAACACGATCTAAATCTGCCTTCAGCTTTTGAACCCAGACTCTAGTTAGTATGTTCCATCAGAAAACAGCCACAGCTTTTTCTCGATATCCATTGCTATTTTTTAAACAGGCTCAGACAGCGTTGCATGAAGGCAATTCTCCAAAGAGGCCAACAGGAACATAAAGACAACATTACTTTTCATGGGCTAGGCTGGGAAGAACTATTCCTTTGTGACAGAAAGTTTCCAACCCTGTCAGAATATAAAGAAATAGGAAGGTATTTCCATAATTAAATAGCACAAACGTCAGCTGATACAGCAACTATCCCTCAGCAGTCTGCAATAAATTCTTGCTGTACCCTGACTTCAGAGAAAGCCAAACATCTGGAGAAATGGTGTGAAAGGTGGAGCTGATTTTGTTGTACATGTTAATAAAACCAGGCCTCAAAGGGGAAGTCACTCACTGGGAACAATTATGCTGTGGTGGTCGATTCCACAAAAAGGCACAGCAGCACTTGCGAGCTGAAAAGGCCAGATCAACAAGGCGGAACAACTAAGACTACATTATTTGCTGAATATCTCAGATGTGCACAAGAGAGAGAAGGGATAAATTCCAATAGCTGCATTTCAAGGCATGAGTGGCAAGGCCGTGGCTTCCTTACTCGCAGCATTTTCTGTTATCTTAACCCTTTCCTTAGCTGAAGTAAATGCTCTTCTTCAAAAGCACTAATATAAGAAGACTGAAAGCAAATTTCTTTGGGTTGGAAGGGACCTTTAAAGCTCATCTAGTCCAGCCCCCCTGCAGGGAGCAGGGACATCTGCAACTAGAGCAGGTTGCTCAGAGCCCCGGCCAACCTCACCTGCAATGGTGCCAGGGATGGGGCAGCCACCACCTCTCTGGGCAGCCTGGGCCAGGCTCTCACCACCCTCAGTGTCAAATATTTCTTCCTTCTCTGTAGTCTAAATCTCCCTCTTTTAGTTAAAACCATCACCCCTTGTCCTGTCACAGCTGCCCCTGCTAAAAAAGATTGTCCCCATCTTTGGCCAGCTCTGAGTCAATAACTTATTCTGTGGTTTTTTGGATTCATACCCTTATCACCAGCAGCTAATACCTACGGCCTGCCCCTCAGATTTCTTAGGTGTTATCATCTTAAAGTGCTTGGTACTGGGGTAAAGCAGCTGTCTACTCTTGCACATCTCCATTACTAAACACTAAGGAAATGGCTTCAGAAATGTTAACTTTCTGCACTACACGGAAACTTACTTTTCCTTTTACTACTGCTACAGTCTATTAGGACACAATCAGGTCAACACATGATCTAGTCTTTGCATCCAGCACTTCTCCAGCCTCACAATGCTCCAGATGCCATAAAACTCAACGGTGGAGGCCAGCATTAGAAAAAGCAAAGCATCAGAAAGGTGTCAGTGAGCTCTGTGAAAATCAAGAGCTTTTTCCAAAGCCAGGGAGCAAGACAGACAGGCATTCCAGAAGCATCTGAGGTGCCACAGAAAATAAAAGGCCAAGACACAAGGAACAGTGTCATTAAATATCTTTAGGAAATGATGCTGTTTTTCAAATGGTATGCAGAAAAATGTTTATAAAGACTAGCTAGGAAGCTTTCAAGGAGATAGAAGGATCATCACACGAAACAGGCTGGCAGGGAGGAAACATCTAATTGCTGCTGCAATAATGGAATGTACAAATGATTCAAAGCATCTTCGAGGTCTGTTCATTCAGTGGGGGTTTTTTATCTTTCTTCCTGTCTTTTCTGCTTTTTTTGTTTCTTTTCATCTTACCACCTATGTTACCACTACTCCCTGTGACTCATGTCTTGGTTTTACAGAAGCCTAAGTTAAAGAACGACAGATGACAGCATTCAAATATCCCTCCAGGAAACCTTCTTGGCGATTACAAAACAATGATCACAAGCTGAATGCTAATTACTGTCCATCTTAGCAAGAACTGCAAAATTCACTATAAAGATGAGATTCTTAAAAATACCCTTGCTTGGCTTTTGAAGGCAAAAACTGTCCAGAAGAAGCCTCTAATGGAAATTCCCCAAAGCCACCTTACCTTCTTTCAGGAGAGGACCAATTTCCAAACTCTTGTCCAGTCAACAAGTGACAGTTCTGGGACAGCGATATGGGCCATTACTGTCCATAGCCTGACACGTTCCTCCTCTTCACAGTGTAAACGTCTCAGAAGGGATCATATGTATGTCTGGTTTTGCCCAGACTCCTCATTAAAATCCTTAATTCCCTCTGTGACTTACTCATACTACTAACAATTAGTCCTGACAATTAATGCACGACCTGTTGACCTCATGTGCGCTAAGCAACAAGACATATCCTGTGCAGAAATAGCCTTGCAGGTCTCTAAGGTAAAATAAAATCATTACAAAGAGACTCTAGATAACATGACCACAAACGGCAGACACCTCAAAGTGCCTGATCAACCCTTCCAAGGACAATGTTAAGCATTCGCCGACACGGTGGAAGGTGTCCCCCAGCAGTGCAGCACTAGAGACACAATTTCAGTCCCTTGCTCACATCTACTCGGAGAAGAGTCCCTCAATCACTATCCTCTACTTACCAGCAAATTCATTTAATTGCTCCTTTTTCTACATACCCTTCATTCCCCCAGATTCCAGTGAAGCTGCTGGTCGGAAGCACTGTCAATTCAAAACAAATTCTTCCTGATTCAAACCTTCCTTCTTGAGTTCCTACCTTTATGGTAGGAACAATAAACATCACCAGATGTCAGCAGACAGGTACTCTGTAGTAATTCACCTGGAGTGCTACAGCTTTACTCATTTTAATAGGAAAGAAAAGCATTCAAAGATGACTCGATATTCCTTGGTGGTACTCCAGAACCTACAAAGACTAAAGGAAATTAAAACTGATTTTACAAACTTAGGCAACAGTACAGCATCTTGTGAGGATAGTTATGTCTTACACTTCTATGTACAGACAATCATTAAACGAACCAGGATACTACAGTCATTACAGAATTCATGTAGTGCTGATCCAAGCCAACCTGAATTCCGTATGTCTGCAGTATCTCGGTTCTTTTCAATGAGCATTTTTATTGTTCCTACAATAAAGAGAGCTTCCCTGCTGTTATCATGGAGCAGAGTGCCCAGGAAGCATCCTGGTGTGTGGCCAGCAGGACCAGGGCAGGGATTGCCACTCTGGACTCAACACTGGGGAGGCTGCACCTCGAATCCTGGGCTCAGTTTTGGGCCCCTCACTCCCAGAAGGACCTTGAGGGGCTGGAGCGTGGCCAGAGAAGGGCAACGAAGCTGGGGAAGGGTCTAGAGCTGTCACGGTCGGGCGCGCAGAGGTGGTGAGGAGCAGCTGGGGGTGTTGAGCCTGGAGAAAAGGAGGCTCAGGGGAGACCTTCTGGCTCTCGACAACTCCCTGCAAGGAGGTTGAAGCCAGATGGGATTGGTCTCTTCTCCCAAAGAACAAGCGATAGGACAAGAGGAAATGGCCTCAAGCTGCTCCAGGGGAGGTTTAGGTCAGACATGAATAATTTCTTCTGTGAAAGGGTTGTGACATTCTGAGGACACTGACCTCAGTCAGAAGCCAGCAGGCAAGTCCCACACTCCTTTCTATCAGTACTTCTATGGATGTTTTTGTTTGTTTGGTTTTTTTTTTAATAACCCTTTAAAATACTTTAAAGAAAAAGGTAAACCCCATTTATAAAGTAACACAGGCCTCAAATCTCACCTGCCTTTCCTAGCAGTATTACTTACCAAAGCTCTTCGTTGCACCCCTCTTGACATTATCTGTAGACCTATGAATCAAGTGTAATTAGCTTTTATTCTAAAAAGAAACAGGTGCTTTTCAGTTTATTACTTCATGGCGGCCCATGCTACAGAACCTGATGTAGCAAAAGTTAGATTTATTATGTGCTCAGGAATTATTCCGCTATATTAACTACCAATATAAAGTGATCTCGTTGGAGACTCCATTATCGTGCAAGCACTTCAGCATCTGCATGATGCAATGTATTCCAGGCCCTGAGAGAGGTCAATAATTGATAGGAAACGACTCATTTTTCATCTTCACAGCTTTTTACAATCCTTTCTTAATGTAAATCAGAGTATTCCTAGGACACCACAGTGCTAAAGGAGGCAAGTTTTTGTTCAGGCAACTCGTTAATCAGCACTATAGCCAAAAAAAAAAAGTCTATCACATGCTGGACATTTTGATGGGTGCTTAGCAACATGGTCAAAGCTACCATTATTATTATGAGGATATTTTCATTTTCCAGCATAACTATGTACGCTAACAAAGCGGAAAACTGAGTATCAGGTACATAAGCCAAATCAGGAAATTACTTGCAAAGCTCTTTGATGAGGGTAAGTCTACTGTCAACTAGGACACAGCATGAGGACCAAGATACAACACAACAAAAGCTGGTCTTGGGCAATACCGAAGACACTGAAAAACTGGCAGATAATTGCAAAAAATCAGGAGATGTAAGATTTTTCTTCTCCTGCTTTCCCACTTTTTTTCTCCTGCTTTCCCATTGCCTTTCTCCTTTGGTGTTCTAATCTCTGGTTAGTATGCAGTAAGTATTTGAAAGAAAAAAAGAACCACAGAAAGGTAATAAAATTAGAAACAAACAAACATAAAAACCCAAGAAAAACACCCACCAACAGAAAAAGTAACGAAAAACAACTTAGAAAGGTAAAAAGAGGTGAGAGAAGAGCGAAGGCCGTGTGAGAAAGGAACAGAAGGAAGTGACTGATCAGATTGCCTTTGTGGTAGCTTTAGGAAGGAAAAAAAAAAAATCACACTGTAGAAAGGATCAACCAGACTATCTGCACTTATGATCAACCTGCCCTTCAGAGAGACTACAGAAAAAATCACGCCATTAACGATTCACTCTGTGCTCTGTAGGAAACCTAATTACATACGCTGCTCCAAAGCAAGCTCTCTCTCCACCCGTCATAACCAGCACGGAGCCTCCTCCGCGTGTGCAGCCCTCTTCCCAGGAACTGGTGGACGTGGTGTGGTTTACACCGTGCCCACAGTGACTCCCTGCGGCCCCATGGAACGCACAGAAATCACCCCACCCCTCTTTCCTGCTTCCGTGCTTCAGGAGTAATAATTTTCCTCCTCTAAAGTTCATACATTGTAATTGGTGGGGGGGAAAAGCGTCACCAAAATGTCGGCTTCTTGAATGATAATTAGCAACTGCGCGTTGAAATCCCACCTTGTTTACGTTCTAACACACATCTTGCCAATGAACTCAATCTGAGACAGAATTTCATCGCGGTTTCTCAGAACCCTTCTGTTTCTGTTTCCATTTCTCTCCCATTTCCATATTTTTTTCCTGAGCCTTTCCTGACACCACAGGCCATGGAAGAGCCCCAGATCTCAACGGGACAGGAGGAATATTGCTGGTGTATTGCCCTTGCCATCCCAGGGCTTTGAATTGCTAAGACCTGGTCAGCTCCCACCCAAGTATTTGCATTCTTGGAGGTATTCAGAGAATCAGAATGGTGGGGGGGGTTGGGAGTGACCTTTGCAGATCACCTTGTCCAACACCCTTGCTAAAGCAGGTTCATCCAGAGCTGGTTGCCCAGGATCACGTCCAGGTCCCAATTAAAGGACAGCAAAGACTGAGCTATTTGAGTGTTTTCTTGAAGTTCGAGGGCTTAGTCCCTCTGAGCAGAAATGAAGAATGAATACAACTGGAATTAAATCTCTCGGACTATTAGACCAATGGAATTTCTTTCTCTGCTGTGAGGTTCTTGGGCCTCTCACCACGTTACTGTCACGCACAGCAGCACACCTTGTGTGCCTGATGCCACGTCCCCACCGCTCAGAATGACCCTGAAGCGATGGGGAGGGGAAGCTGGGTGGTTAGGCTGGTCATTTTTAGCTTGAGCTATTCCTACGACTTCTGCACTCTACCATGAGGGCTAATTGCATGTTTTCAGCCCAAATGAGAAATTATACCGTTGTCAGCTTTATGAATCAGAGCTACCATAGATAATCTATTTTGTTCCCACAATACGTCTTTCTTCTAAATAAGAAACTGTTCATCAGCCTACTTCTAAAATCAGATCTACTTCTCTCTGTACCGGAGAAAGAAGACAGATTACTCATAATGGTGTCTTGTATCCTATTACAAAAGCCCCGGGAGATGTGAAATGAACAGAGCTATATGTAACCAAAGAACGCATGGAGTAGGTTCGCTAAGTTGAAAAGAATTATAGAGAGACTTCATGATTTATAAAACGCTACGACTGTAAGGCAAAAGAAGAAAGCTAAGCCATGAAATGAAGACACATCTAGTTAGGATAAATTTAATTTTCTTGTCTGCTAATGATTGGGAATACCTAACGACTCTTTGATATGGATGGCATGTTCCTCCATCTAAGAAAAAAGGGTGGGAAGTAAATGTAAAACAGAAAGACAGAGCTGAAATCCAGTGTCACACAGACCACCTGCCCTATCGGGAACACCCAGTTCAACCAGTGGTACCAGTTACAAGCACAAAGCATGGTTGGCACTCACATCTCCAGATGCCTTTATTCACCCACCTTCCAGCAGGAATCCAATCAAAGGAGGTGAACTCGTGGCCCTTCAAAAGGCAACAGTAAAGCTACTAATTTTAGTAACTTGGCTACCAGTGATAGGATGAGAGGTCATGGCTTCAAACTGGAAGAGGGGAGATTTAGATTAGAAGTTAGGAATTACACAATTCAAGGGACTTTGATAATTAGATTTCAAATAAATATTAGGAAGAAGTTCTTCACTCTGAGGGTGGGGAGACACTGGCCCAGGTTGCCCAGGGAAGCTGTGGATGCTCCATCCCTGGAGGTGTTCAAGGCCAGGTTGGATGGGGCCTTGAGCAACCTGGTCTAGTGGGAGGTGTCCCTGCCATGGCAGGGGGTTTGGAACTAGATGGTCTTTAAGGTCCCTTCCAACCCAAACCATTCTATAATTTTATGAACTATTCCAGCATTTGTCCTGTGTTCAGAAATCGTGAAATTAGGATTTTTTTTAGATTTTTTTTTCTTTTTTGCTCTAGCTTGTCCTTTGTTCCACCATTTTGCTTGCAGCTGAAAGCAAACTATTGCTTGTGTCTGCTCCTGCAAGGTACAAAAATACATTTGAATCCCATCTGTGCATGACACTGCAAAGAGCAGCCGGGGTCTGTGCTGCAGTGAGGATCCCTCTGCAGAGGAGAAGACACGAACAGGATGCTACTGGTCAAAGCAAGGCTGCATTTCAAAGGAGCAACAATTAAGAGCAAAAAGAAAAGGAAACAGAATCAAAGCTGCCCCTCAAGAATCTGGCCTGAACAGGATTTATATAAATATATATGTAGTGCAGAATGGAAAAATGGGTGTCTTGCCAGCCTGACTAAAAATAGTTTGCTCAAATTTCTTTCTAATACCTTTAAAGATGGGAAGTGACAGCAGAAATGAGAAATCAGGCTGCCCGTGCCCCAGCCACAGGGCGGGTGACGTGGGAAGGGACCTGCAGAGATCACCTGGTCCAAATCACAGCACCACAGTAATATTTACTTCTGCATCTCAGGTGAGCGTGTATTTTCTCTTCCCCTTGTAATAACACTTGCAGTTCTGGACTCAAAACTGATTATTTCCCTCCCTCTACCCCCAGTCCAGGCACAAGCTGCCTCTTCTTGCGCGTTCTTGCATTGCTTCCTATGGCAACACAACATCTTAACTCCTATTTATAGTTTTAAAACCTAAACACTTCTAACTCTCTCCTTCCTTTCAGTGACAGTGCTTCGGTGTTCATTTATTATTGCAGGTTAAGCCTACTCATATACATGCCCCCAGCACTACAAGGACATGGACCTGCTGGATAGGGTACAGAGGAAGTCTACAAAGATGATCAGAGGGCTGGAACCACCTCTCCTGCAAAGACAGGCTGAGAGAGTTGGGGTTGTTCAGCCTGGAGAAGAGAAGGCTCCGGGAGACCTCCAAATGACTTTCCAGTACCCGAAGGGGGCCTACAAGGCATCTAGAGAGGGACTTTGCAAAAAGGCCTGTGGTGACAGGACAAGGGGTAATGGGTTCAAACTGGAAGGGGGGAGACTTAGATTGGAAATTAGAAGGACATTGTTCCCTGTGAAGGTGGTGAGACACTGGCCCAGGTTGCCCAGGGGGCTGTGGATGCTCCATCCCTGGAGGTGTTCAAGGCCAGGTTGGACGGGGCTTTGAGCAACCTGGTCTAGTGGGAGGTGTCCCTGCCATGGCAGGGGGTTGGAACTAGATGATCTTTAAGTTCCCTTCCAACCCAAACCAACCTAGGATTCTATGGTTTTATATTCACCTATTTAATGAAGATTTGACTATGCCTTTGTATCTAATAACTTCCTCCTCTCTCCTCATGTTTTAGAAAACTGTATTTTGGAGAGTGTCCTCAAATGTCTTTAATCCCAAACAGACAGCACATGGGCAGTCTTCCGAAACCAAAGTCCAGAATTTGGGATAACTCCTCCAGCAGCTCCAGCTCCATTTGCAAAAAGGCATCATAGCAGAGGACAGATCCTTCCTTATGCCTCGTGGGTGTGTTGGGGAGTCCGGAGGTAAATGGATTACAGTGGTGGCCATAATCCCTGTCCTGCATTAATGCAGTGCTTCAGCATCAGAAAGACCGAGGAGAGCTCCGGCTCTTTCTGCATTGCTTCTCTCTCGAGTGCTGCCTCACAATATGTCAATTTTTGTGCCAGTAAAACAAATGTTGAACCACGGAAGAGAATTCTGCATCCAGGAACAACCAGAACCTCTCTGGTCGTCCACCTTCAGTCCTCACTCTATCACAGTTAATTCTTGTGGACCGTAGCAGTCTCCATCTCTGAAAGCAGCATCAGACTGCGACAATCCCAGTATCCCAGCATGGTAGAGGTTGGAAGGGGCCTCTGGAGATCATCTCGTCCAACCCCCTGCTCCAGCAGCTCACCCAGAGCAGGGGGCCCAGGATCGTGTCCAGGTAGGTTTGGAATCTCTCCAGAGAAGGAGACTCCACAACCTCTCTGGGCAGCCTGGGCCAGGCTCGGACACTCTCACACCAAAGAACATTCTCCTCCTGTTCAGTTGGAACCTCCTGGGTTCCACTTGGTGCCTGTTGCCCCTTGTCCTGTTTCTGGGCACCACTGACAAGAGTCTGGCCCCATTCTCATGCCCTCTGCCCTTTACATATTGATCAGCTCCCCTCTGAGGCTTCTCTTGTGCAGCTGAGCAGCCCCAGGGCTCTCAGCCTTTCCTCATCCAGTCCCCTCCTCATCTTTGTAGCATCTGCTGGACTGTCTCCAGTAGTTCCTTGTTTCTCTTGAACTGGGGAGCCCAGAACTGGACAAATACTCCAGATGTGGCCTCACAAGGGAAGGATAGAGGGGGAGGAGAACCTCCCTTGACCTGCTGGCTATTGTCTTCTTAATGCACCCGAGAGACCGTTGGCCTTCTTGGCAATGAGGGCACGCTGCTGCCTCATTATGAACTTGCTGTCCACCAGCCCTCCCAGGTCCTTCTCTACAGAGCTGTTTTCCAGCAGGTCAGTCCCTCAACCTGTACCAGTGCAGGGGGTTATTCCTCCCTAGGTGCAGGACTCTGCCCTTGTTGGACTTCATGAGATTCCTCTGCACTCAATTCTCTTGCCTGTCCAGGTCTCACTGAATGGCAGGGAAGCTCTGGTGTATCAGCCACTCCTCCAGCTTTTGTATCATCAGAAAACTTGCCGAGGTTCCACACTGTCCCTTCTTCCAGGTCATTGATGAATATGCTGTTGATCAGCCCATGGTTTCTAACCCTTCCTGCACAAACAGCTCATCTGCTGCCTGCCCTTGCGGACAAGCACTTTCATGGGGGTTGGCCCTCCCTGATCAGCATCAGCACAGGTCTAAAGCAAATAAAATGGCTCTTTCTCAAGAAGCTGATCTACACAGGAACTACCCCCTCTAAAGCTTTGACAGCAGTTGTCCAAAAAAAGCTCCAAAACAAGCCCAGAAATGCTCTCCATAGTGCCAAACGTTACATCCGACTCCAGCTGCCTCTACATTTCGGGGTGGGGGAAATGTTTATATTTAGTTCTATTTTTCCAAAAGTATTGGCGTTCAGCTCTCCGTGGCCTGATCTCAACTGTTACAGGTCCCAGCCAAGCCTGCCATGACCCTCACCACTTGATGATGGAAGGAGAAGGGAATTGCGCATTTCTGCAAAACAGAAAACGCAGCAGCTTGTGTGTGGGACCTTATCTCTCCTACCTCATTTTTAGAATGATTTTGTGTCTTGGTTATTCAAATGGTAGGTGACTGATTTTGCTTCTTGGAAACAGAAGAGTTTCTCAAAATAAGGATGTTTAATCTTGGAAGGCAGTTCTTGCCAACAGCAAAAAAATAAAAGGTTTCTGTTGATTCTTCTATTGGGGGTTGGACCAGATGATCTTTAAAAGGTCCCTTCCAACTCAAAACCTTCTATGATTCTATGATCCTCTTGCTTTCAGTGAAGGATTACTTCATTTATTTCAATAGAACTTCTAGATCTTACTGAGAACATACAAAAAACCTTGAACATCACATTAAACTTAAGACAACCATAACCTCTTCTGCTACCCTAGTGCATCTGTGACGCACTATGGATGGACAACGTGTTAATGTTGGCCTTTAGAAAGGCTCACAGCTCCTCTCTGCTCACCTTGGAAGTGACAAGCAAAGCCAAGTCCCTGCGGCCTTTGAAGGCTCCTGTTGGATTTTGCTTTTCAGTAGGATTCTTACCTAGGCAAGTGTTAAGAACAGGGTATCCACTCGGCTCAGTTTCCTCCTGCAGCTTAAAAAAAAAACCCTAATTCCCAATATTATTTCAGTTCACTATCTTCTATTTGCTTCCATTATGACTATTAGCTCACTGCCACTATAAATACACAGTAACACGGGTATGCCAAGAACCATTCCATCTTCCAGGCTCGTTTCCGCGAGTTGCCTAACAACACTGTTTCTCCTTTAAACATCTTTATATTTGGGTACCTGACAAAGCTCCCCCTCATTTATCGAGCCGTGGCACATCCGTTCTGCTTTGTGCACTTGAAACCGCGCTCGTCATCTCAGCCTGTTCTCCTTCAGGCTTGAATGAGACGTACGACATTAATCACTCGATTGTTATTAACCCAGTTACATTATATCTTTGCATAATGCTGCTCCATCTCTAAATCCATAGTCTAATCAGGTATTACGGCATACATTTAATTATACTACTTGTGTACTTCATAATAATCCTCTTATTAAGCGATTGGGGGTTTATGGTTTAAGCCTTCTGAAATTTCAGCAAAACAAAGGATGGGAAGGTTGGATTGTGGGTCAGGATCAAGTGCCTAACAGATGAGGTTGCTCTGTTTTGCAAAAAACAACAGCAACCACCAAAAAAAACCCCTTATGTAGCGTATGCCCATAGGACAGAAACCCACCACTCCCTCAATTTCTTCTACATCCGGGTCAGAACAGGCAAAAGTCCTCATGGATTCCACCAAAACCAAACATTTGAACAGCAGCCCAACCAACACTGTCCATGGTCAAAGAGAAAGGCAAAAATCACATGTTTGCCTCCTTGATCTAGCCCTGAAAGAAAAGGGGCTGCGCGGCAGCAAGTCTGCGCTGCTCATGGGAAAGAACATTGGGGTGTGGAGACAGAGGCAAATCCCCAGGAGACAAAGCCACCGGCAAGAGCCCAGAGCAAAGCCGTGCAAACCAGCAGGCTGTGAACTGGAAAGAGACAGAACACAATGAAAGACCATCCTTTGAAAGCAGAATAAATGTAGATTCATTCGTCAACACATGCACTGCTTGTTGTCCAGATGGGACTTACCATCACTGTGGGACCAGAGGACAGGAGGCCTCCAAGGATGCTGAAGAAGACAAGAGACACCAGCGTGAAGCTGCTCTCAGCAGTCCATCCAAGCACATGGAGACCAGGGCAGGCTCCCCATAGCTGGAGAAAGGTGGACATTGCTTCATCCCCAAACAGGGCAAACCCCAGCTCAGCCTCTGGTAAGACTGTGGATCTTCAAAGCTTCAAGTGCCTGGAAACACATCTGTGAGAGGCAAGAAGGAAACTGGGATCACCTTACCATGTACAAACTGTGCCCAACGCTCATCAGCTGCTGGGATGAGAAGGCTGCATCCACAGGCCACAAAAAAGCAAGGATGTCATTCACTTTGATTTCATCGGCACTTTCAAAAACGCCTGGAGGAAAGGAGGTGAAGGAGGCATCTAACAGCTGCCTAAAAAAAGAAGGTCATGGAGAAAACTCATCTGAAGGTGCTCAGAGCAGGCAGTGGCAATGCCAGCCAAATTCCACTGAGAACGGGGGGAAAAAATTGGTCAGATAAGCACGGGACCAGATTTTCCCCTGCAACACCCTGTGAAATCCCCATGCTTGAAGGTGTCCATGGCTCAACGAGACAAGACCCTGGGCATCTGGTGGCTCTGGCCACCTCCCTGTGTACAAACGCAGCCTCAGATAGGGAGCAAAGGAAAGAAAGACAGATTTATTTTGCTCAGGTAATAGAAAATCAGGTTTGTCTCTTCCAGGGCAAGTCACTTCACGCGAGCTGTTAAGATGTTGTTTGTGGATACAACAAGTGTTTGGGGCAAACTGAAACCCAAATAACCAGCGCTAAAACAAACCCCCAGTGAACTGCGAAGACAAACCACGCTCCTCACCAGCGAGCAATGCCCTCCAGAAAGTGGAAAGGACAAGAAGAAAAACAATATAAATTGCAGATAAATCCTAAAGGAACAGAAAAAGGTTGAGCCACAGATCAAAGCATCATCTTCCCACCACCAAATTCTGGCTGTGAACCCGCCGTAAACACAAACAGTCCCGTTTAACTCGGCGGACAGCTCTGAGTCTGAATTTTGATCTAATCATGCAAGCTTTGAAGCCTGTTTGCAACTCCCATCCAATAAACACCTCTGTTGACCTGGGTGGTTATTCCTCAGCGCAAAGTGACGCATCTGAAGGTGAGATTTTAGGGTCGCAGTCTTAAAAAATGAATTATTTGAACCAAATAAACCTCTTCCTATGTGTCTTTCCGTGGTATCTAGACATACTTGTGAAAAGGCCAAATTAAATTTGTAGCATATTGGCTTGTTTAGAGGAGCGTAGCTGAAAATACACGCAGCTGTTTGCAGGATTTTGGCGTATACAGAGAGCCATAATGCACTGATATATTTTTGGATTTCATTCCTCATACCACAGGGTAAAGCAAAAATACATTTAAACCATCATCCAAATTTTTAATTTTTTTTTTTTTTTTTTTTTTACCATAGACATCCTACCAAGATCATTTACAGAAGCAGACTATTTTGTTAGGGTGTGCTTTAAATATTTTATTTTCCATTTTGTTACCTGCAGGTCTAATCAGACTTTTCACAGCGTCAAGTCTGACAACAAAATAATTTAGCTACCAGACATCTTTAGTCCCACAAGATGATTTTAAGAACGTGCACAGTGAGTGACACATTAAAAATGTAGTTTACAGAAAAATTATCCTTACATGCTTTTTTTTGTAAAACATGCAGTTGCTGTAAAGACAAAAAATATACTATACTTGGAAAAAGGCTTTGTAGTATCTACATGGGCTTTCTTGGAATCACTAATGTATGTTAATAACCACTGCCACATTAACCATATACAATGTAGAGGCTGCTTAATTATTAACATGTTTACAACAATTTTGCAAATAATGAGCTAATTACTACAATTAGGTAATTTCTTAATCCTCTGAAATGGCTCAACTCCACTGTAAGCATGGAGGGAAGATGGGCTTTTGTTGGCAGCACACTCTGCACCTTCAGTAGAGGTTTGGTGATGGGAACCAAGGTGACACCCAGACCCAGGGGCCACCAGCAAGGCCACTGTGATGGACAATATTGGACACCGGGGTGGCTGATACAGCTAATAGGAGCTGGCCTAGATGCCCAGGACAGTGGGCAGCTCCATGGCACTTTCAGGAGCAGCTTTGTGTTTACATGAAATCCTGGCATAGAATCACAGATTGGTTTGGGTCGGAAGGGACCTCAAAGATCACCTAGTTCCAGCCCCCTACCATAGCAGAGACACCTCCCACTAGACGAGGTTGCTCCAAGCCCCGTCCAGCCTGGCCTTGAACACCTCCAGGGATGGAGCATCCACAGCTTCCCTGGACAACCTACATCTCCCCACGCTCAGAGTGAAGAATTTCTTCCTAATTTCTGATCTAAATCTCCCCTCTTCCAGTTTCAATCCATTGCCCCTTGTCCTATCACTACAAGCCCTTGTGAAAAGTCCCTCCCCAGCTTTCTTGCAGGCCCCAAATGTAGGCATTGAAGTCTTCCTTTCCCAGGCTGCTTGTTTATTTTGTTTACTTGACTGTTGATTTTATGCCAGCATTTAGCAGGATTTCATTTTAACTGATACCCTAATTCCTCCATCCCAGCTTTAAATTATTAACGAACATCATGTCTCAGTCCCCTGCTTGCAGTACCCCAATGCCTCAGGAGGGACTGGCTTCAACACATGATCACCTGCAGAGCTGTGGAAGTGAAGTGTTTCACTGTGGTAGCTCACTATGAAACTTCTGCTATGCCTGGACTGCTGCAGGATGAGGAAACCTGGGCTGCTATAAATAAGCAAGATGTAGCACAGGGAGAGGTGGGTTTCCACCTACGATTTTGTCCTGTGGGCTGCTATATAGGAGAGCAGTCACATTTCTTTCTTCCATGGCCTTAAAAATAGTAATAATAGTATAAGGTTTGACTGTAGGAGAGTCAGGTGTAAAGGATCCTCAGCAAGAGAAGTAGAGGAGACAGATCTGATTCACAAATGATCATGATTCTACGATTACTCACTATTTACTATTCCTTTTGCAGTGAGGGAAGAGGGCGTTAATTCATACTGCTTTAGTTTAACAGCACTTACTGTCAAGCCAGGCAGGAAAAATAAGCCTCAAGGGTTTAGCATCAAATCTGGAATTAGATATAATTAATATAATGCGCTCAGGCTGATTATTACCTATGCCAATGGAGTTAAGAGTCTGCTTCACACTATATCCACTATGCCTGTATACTGTGGGATGTATACGTGTATACACAGACAACCCCCCATGTGCTCAGTGAAGACGCTCACCCAAGAGTCCAAGTCCAAGAGTCCAAGTCCAAGAATCCAAGAGTCCAAGTCCAGAACTAGAAGAGAGGTGAGGTTCCAGAGACACAAGCCTCTTCATCTTCAGTGTTTATTTCTTCTAAGCAATCTGCTCTGCTACACATCTGCTTTTTTTCCCTGTTTTTGGCTTAGGAATAAATAAAAATTCATGGTTCATTGGGACAGAGGGAAGCCAGGCTGCATCAGTGAAAAAAGCGATTAGTGTCCATCTCTTGTAGGGTTAATGATATTTTAACACAGGTTCCTCACTCAGCATTGGAGTGTCCTTTAGTTCTCATGGTCACTTGTCAGGAGCTCCTTTGACACAAGTCAGATGAAACAGAAGGAAAGAGATGTGACTTCATGCCCACTAAATGCTCCAAGTGGACCCTTCCCCAGCCTGAAGCACCCCAAGCCCAGACCCACCTGCACAGGTTGCCCAAATCATCACATCCTGGCAGAGGGGTGAAAAAAAATCAAAACAGTGTCATGAATCAGAACGACAACAGAAGGAGCAATAACATCTTCCTTTGGGAAGAAATGTTCTTTTGATGCTGAGGAAGAAGAGCGTACCAGCACAGAAACCCAGCTGTGTCTGTTGGGTTCCACAACCGACGGGGCAGGGATGCTGGAAGAGTACACCACACCTTGTTGTAGTTGAAATGCAACACAGACCTCAACTGACAAGGTCTAGAGCTTCCAAAAACATCAACTTCAAGCATGTTATCAGAATTAACAGGTGTTAAATGAAATCCAGAGAAACAGGAGAACTGTCACATGTTATTTCTCAGAAGCACAGAGCAGAAAAAAGGCAGATCCACTAAGGACCAACACCTGATGAGGAGACTCTGCCCGATATGGGCACAAACCTTGAGTGTGCCGACACTAGGAGCTCAAGCAGAAGAAAAGATAAAAATCTCAGCAGAGAAGCTTTAGCGAGACAGCCATTAGGGTTTGCTCTCAGGCTATTTCAGACCGATGCACAGAAGGAGATGCACATAAAAAAACCTTCCAGTAGATGACGCTGCTATAAACAGCCCTGTAACTTTTTATAATCCAGAATAAACTGATCAATTAAAAACCCGTAGAAATTTAGAAGACAGGGAGTGTTTGAAAGCATTGTCGTTAATAATTAGCATAAGAGACCTGTCGAGCTGAGGGACCTCAGAAGATGTGGAAGATGAGGTGACATTGGCCTGCTGGGGATTAAAAGACACTTTCTCATTTAACTCATTCCTGTCAAGCGTTTTCCAAAGAAAAGAACGGGATAGAATCAGGCACAGAAGGACAGAGAAGGTTTCTCTACCAATTTATTCACGTGGCCGTGTAAAATCTTGTAGTGAAGACAAGTGTCTTTATCTTTGTAGACCACAAGAGACACAAAGAAACCCTCAGGTCTGAAAATGATATTTTCTTCTCACCACTAAGATCAGTCCAGACTGACAACTTGATTTTGTCACATCCCATTCTGGATGACTAAAGGGCCAGAAATCTTATTACAGAGATAATGACCAGGATTTTGAAAAGCTCTCGGGAAGAAAAAGCCTGGTAGATGCTGTAGCTTGAAATACTGTTCATAAGAGGTGGGGGGAAAAAAAAACACCTTTTGTGACATAAGGATACATCCTAATAACAGTTTGCCCTTTTGAGGAAAGTAAGTAAATAAGAAGCTGGATGTAATAAACAACTTTTGTTCTCGGAACACGTAATCAACTTTAGAGAAGCGAGAAAAGACCAGAAGTTACTTACTTTTGTTTCTGAACCATCTGGCAATGGCTGCTGCTGTGGAAGGATAAAGGACCCACACGTCTGGTCCAGCAAGGTGGGACAGATCTCCTCACCTTCCCGTTTCCGTACTTTGACGTCTCCTCGGTGAGATAACTCTTTAGGGGGGAATAAAAATATTCACTTGTTGAAAAATCAGGTCTTTGCATAGTACTTATAAAAGAGGGTTTCCAAAACTAGATGGAATTTGACCACGTTTCCAGCAGCAGCACTTGATGCTCATCCCTGCTCCCAGTCACTAAAACCTCTTTAGCTAGGAATTTTCCCGGAGATTTCCCCTTTCTCCTCGTTGCAGGAAACTCATCCCAGCAGCAGCGATCCCTCAGGAGATCCCTGCCAGCGATGTCCACGGCATCCCCAAAGCCAGCGTTTAATGACAGATTAATTCCCACCACTAAGATTGTCGTGTCCCACAAAAAATTATCTGAGTTAGGGAAAACAAAGTTTCATGTTGATGTGAAAAATAGGAAAGGAGGAAAATAAACCTGGAAAAAGCCAGAATATATCAGGGGCATCTCATACAATTTAAGAGCTTGAATTAAAAGGGGTCAACTGCTCTGGAATGTGTCAGCTCCTGTCACCAGGGCTCTTTGTTAGAATACAGAATATTTAGAGAAACAGAAGTTTCAGTCTCCTTGTGGCATTGGAAGCTTCACGACAACAGTTTGTGTCAAAAAAGGAAAGAAAAACAAAAAAAAAGCAAAGCACTCAACTGGCTGCAGATCAGGAGGAGTCATTAGGACAGTAAGGTTGGGTAGTAAAAAGGCTCAGGGGGGGTTGCATGAAAAACGTCCTTACCCACAAATTGAGGGCAATAATGCCACCAAATGCAAGACCTAGGAAGCGGGTTTTTTGCCTAAATAATTTTCTCATTATTGTTTTTATTAAGATGTACTGGGAGAAATATAGTTCAATATAAAATGGGATTTTCATTAAATTCTCTGGTTCCATTCTTTTTAATGTTTACTGGCTATTTGCTGGATTTAGCCCTAAGTAGAGTTTTTTGTCCTGTTTAAAGCCATTACATACAGTTTCATAAATTCCACAGAAATCTCTGGGCTTTGCTTTCAGAGGAAAAGATAAAAGCTGTCGCCGCACAATTACATTCTCTCTGGGCATGAAATTCAGGAAAAGAGCGAAAGCACGAAGGCTGCGGTGGAGAGGGACAGGCAGAGGATGCCGGCCTCATAGGAGATGCAGACGGTGAGCTGGACCTCACTGGGTGGGAAGCTTTCTACTCTTTTCATATATTTAAACTGGGCCTTTCATAAATTTTTCCTACTGTGCTTGCTTAGCGCACAGAAATGACGAACAGTAATGTCAGGTTTCAAAAATGCAGACAAAGCCCCCTTCGTCTTCCCTGTCTGTTTTCATAGAATCATAGAACCATTTTGGTTGGAAGACATCTTTAAGATCATTGAGTCCAACCATTAACCCAGCACTGCCAGGGCTCCACTAACCCATGTCCCTCAGCACCACATCTCCATGGCTTGGAAACCCCTCCAGGGATGGGGACTCCACCACTGCCCTGGGCAGCCTGGCACAGCCTTTCATAACCCTTGCGGGGACAAAAATCATTCCTCATGTCCAACCTAAACCTCCCCTGACACAACTTGAAGCTGGTTCCTATTGCTTGTTCCTTGGGAGAAGAGACCAAACCCACCAGGTCCCAACCTCCTTTCAAGGAGTTCTGGAGAGGCAGAAGGTCTCCCCTAAGTCTCCTTTTCTCCAGGCTCAACACCCCCAGGTCCCTCAGCTGCTCCTCACCAGGCTTGTGCTCTAGACCCTTCCCCAGCTTCCTTGCCCTTCTCTGGACACGCTCCAGCCCCTCAATGGGAGTGAGGGGCCCAAAACTGACCCCAGGATCCAAGGGACGGCCTCACCACTACCAAGTCCAGGGGGACGATCCGTGCCCTGGTCCTGCTGGCCACACCAGTGCTGACATAAGCCAGGATGCTGGTGGCCGCCTTGGCCACCTAGGCACATGCTGGCTCATCTTCAGCTGGCTGTTGACCAACACCTCCAGGTCCAATGAACAGCACAAGAGGGTGAAACCAACTCCCAGCTCTTGAGGAGAGGAGTAAACCGGTTGTGCTCTTCTCTCCTGGGGGACTACGCCTAAAAAAAAAAAATAAACCAACAAAAAACACAACACCATTGCCTGGACTACATTAAAAAAAATCCACTACCTACAGCACTCCTAAATAGGAATGCAACAGGATTTGTAGGGCCCATAAAACACACTCAGTCCTATCTCTGACTTCTTCTATTGGATTTCCTGCTAAACATTAAGGAACAATTGTTTTTTGTTTGTTTCTCTAGCATATTAAGTGAATAAGCTTAAAAGGCTCTGGTGACCCCGGAAAGCATCGAGAGACCTTTGAGGTCTGCTACCAATTGGCACAGAAGACACTGCTCCAATCCATGCTGTATATTCCAGCAGGAAGGTGGTGGCCAGTGTCCAGGTGAAGAGCAGAGCAATATGTCCCCAGAGCTTAAAGGGGATTATTCCCATATCAAACATCACTGAATATTACATTTTAATACTAGTTCTGTGGATGAACCCACTTAATCCTGATCCTTTCTCCATCAAAGCTCAGAGTAAACTACGAGAAGGCACTTTTGCAGGCTTGCCCATCAGCAGGCAGATGGTGGATCAGCAGACAGGTTCTGACAGATTCTGTAAAAATATTGGGGCTGGAAATGAATGTCACCGAGCATTTTGCAAGCGTGAAGTTTATTACGGGCCCTGTAATTTCCTGGCATATTGTATTTTCCGCTGGCTACAGAAAGTCCTAGTACATGAAACAATTTGTCCCTAGGAGCATTAATTGTTTAACATCAGATTTAATGAGCTTTCAGCATCAAAAAGAGAAAAATTCTGCCGCTAGCAGAAATAACCTTCTATTTACAGGAAATACACATTGCCAGAAGAGAGCTCCTAAGACCGAAATCATATTCCCTTAAGCCAGTAATTTCCTGAACTTTCTGAACACAATGCACAAGGGGGTTTTGGTGGTTGTTTTCCATTTTGGTTTTGTGGTTGGCCAAAGCACCAGCATCAACCACCCAAGTGCAGGGATTCTCCGTGCCAAGGCGTCAGCCCTTGTCCCTGGCCGAGGCACACGCTGCCAGGCAGCGACACAGGCTCCGGCGCTCTAATTAGATCACTATTATTTTGTCACATGTGCACCACATTTAATTTTTTTGAGAAGTATTCCAAATAAATTAATATAAAATAAAACTTGAATTAATTCCTGTGTGGTGAGACACTGGAACAGGTTGCCCGGGGGGGCTGCGGATGCTCCATCCCTGGAGGTGTTCAAGGCCAGGTTGGATGGGACCTTGAGAAACCTGGTCTAGTGGGAGGTGTCCCTGCCACGGCAGGGGGTTGGAACTAGATGATTTTGAAGTTTTTTTCCAGCCCAAATCATTCTGATTCTACGCTTCAGTGTGCTACGGATCTGCAAGCGCAGATGCCACCATCAGATTTCCCATGTGGCGCATTAGTGAAATCCAGATCTCTGTTAGTTAGTGGAAAAAACAAACCATGCAGAGCAACATCTTTTTGACTTGAGCTATCAAGGTACTGAAATACCAGTACTGGAAAAATCTAAGGTAATACAGAAATTACCATTGCCCATTAGGGTCTATATCGTACATAAAAGTGTCTCATTAGGTAGAAACACGTTGCACAGATAGAAAAACATGATTTAATCTGAGATTTCAGAAGATCAGATGAAGGAAGGGTCCTGGAATGAATGACAGCGATTCTCTGTGTTTAAACCTGATGTTCCTGTTCCACATTTTCCTCCTGCCAAATGCCTACATTTTGAAAAATCAAGGTGAAGGTTTGACTAATGCAAAACCATACTTTGCCCTCCCATGGTGTTGGTTTTCTATGTCCTTGTTCTACCCCAGAAAGCCCCGTCCCACCCTTCACAGAGACACGCTCCCAGTTTACAGCACATCGCTCATCAAATGGTTTCACATGTGGATCCAGTTCTGCCCGGAGCTCAGGAAGACTTTTCCAGTGAAGATCTTGCACTTGACAAAAGTCATTTGGGGCAGAGAAACCTGTTTAAAAATTCAAATTAGATTTTCAAATAGTTTTTAGCTAAAGAATTCAAAAACATTTCCTGAAAGACAGGAATTTTAGTGCTTGTTCTCAGGAAAGAAATGAAATCTGGATAAAAGTTAAGAGAGGGAAAAAAAAAACCACCCACCTTTCAAGAGAAAATATTTTTGGAAAATTACCATTTCAGGGGATGAAATTGTGCTGCATTTGATCCGAAACTAATGAGGTCTGCTCAGTTATTTGGCTGTCCTCCTGAGCAAACCCAACAGCTCATTCACCAGGTTCTGTCTTTGCACCACCCTCGCTGAGGACAAGAGAAGGCTCCAGGGAGACCTTCTTGTGGCCTTTCAGCACTTAAAGGGGGCCTACGAGAAAGATGGGGACAGACTTTTGAGCAGGGCCTGCTGGTACAGGACAAGAGGTGATGGGTTTAAATGAAAAGAGGGAGATTTTGACTAGAGAGAAGGAAGAATTTTTGTACACTGAGGGTGGTGAGAGCCTGGCGCAGGCTGCCCAGAGAGGTGGTGGCTGCCCCATCCCTGGCACCATTGCAGGTGAGGTTGGCCGGGGCTCTGAGCAACCTGCTCTAGTTGCAGATGTCCCTGCTCCCTGCAGGGGGTTGGACTCGATGACCTTGGAAGGTCCCTTCCCACCCAAACCATTCTATCATTCTTATCCACAAATTTCCCAGCAATGCTTTAAAAGCAGTACCTTGCCAGCCCATCCAAACTGAGGAATTCTCAAATGATACCCCAAAAGCAGCAACAACAGGGATCTGCATCTCCTCCACTTGTTGGGAGCCTTTCACAGGGCAAAAGAGGTAATCTAAAGGAGCACGGGGAGGTGTGACCTGTTCATGTGCTCCGGAGGCATTTAATAAAGTCTCTGCCGAGCCGGAGGCTGTAGAGGAAACCCAGTTACCACCGGGTGAACGATAAAGACTTGTCATGGATTAAAACAAGTTAAGAGATAGGAAAGAGAATAGAAATAAATGGCCAATTCTCAGCATGGAGAAAGGTTAATAGTGTAGTGACCTAGGGATCAGTCTTCAGGCTGGTGTTTTTCAATATATTCATTAACAGCCTACAAGAGGCGGTGAACAGCAGCAAGAGCCCCTGACAGAACTGCTTTAGGTCAGTCGCAAGGAGGGGAGGCTGGGAAGGAGCAACCACCAGTGCACAAACATGCTGAGCAACCCAGGCGCTGTGGTGGGAAATGGCATGGGGACATCCGAGCACCTGGTGTGGCCAGAGAGTTGTAAACTCGCAAGACAAACAGTAAGAACTCATCTAAAGGTATCTCTGATATCACGCTATGTATCTGCTAAGGTCCAGGAATAACCAAAACACACAACAGAGGAAAAAAAAACATCTAGAGACACAACAAACATTATACAAAACATCTCCTCAGCCTATTACCATGAAGATTTTTTTAAATAAGATGATGAAAGGGTTGGAACTAGATGATCTTTAAGTTCCCTTCCAACCCAAACCATTCCATGATTCTATGAAAACAAAGCTAGCAGAAACAAAACTCTTTTGAAACATCATGAAATCCTTAGAACAGCCTATCATCCCTTCCACAGCTCTGACATTTTGGCCCTCTTGGTGCTCTCTGATCTCCACACACATCTTATAGCACATCCAAAGGTTGTCCTTGGAAACCATCTACATTTCCAGCATCTCAAGCTCATGACATTTTCTCCTTTATCTGCACTAGAGGTATTTCTCTGATTAAATAAAGGCAGAACATTATTCGTAGACATAGAAAGTACAAGGAATATTTGATGACAAAATACTGTAGTTGGAGCTGAGAGTCATTGCTGCTTACCAAGCATTAGATCAAGAGAAGAAGCCACCACCCAGGAACAAACAGTAGGAACAAAAATTTCCCAAGAAACTAGTGGGAATTAGTGCAAGAGCAAGTATATTCACCCAGAGAGGTAATTTCCAGCCAGAGCCTCTTAAGTGTTGAGGGCAGAGGAGGCTGGTTCATCCTCAATAAATCTTCATTCCTAAGAAACAAACATTGCAAAAAAGTACAGGTAGGCGTGGCCAGACCAATGGACTGTGATTATTAACGCCCATGGGGTGACTGATGTCTTCATACTCACCGTCAAAATGTTATCAGACTAGCTCAGTACACATGGGAGGAATGAAACTTGATCATCTCAGGTAAAGAGATGAGGATTTTGTTAGGAAGAAGATGACCTGTGGCCAGCAGGGTGAGGGAGGGGATCCTGCCCCTCTGCTCCATTCTTAGAGACTCCCCTGCAGTGCTGGGCCAGCTCTGGAGTCCTCAGCACAGCAGAGACATAGACCTGGTGGAGCGGGGCCAGAGGAGGCCCCAGCAATGATGGGAGGGTGGAAGCCCTCTGCTGGGAGACCAGGCTGGGAGAGGTGGGCTTGTTCAGCCTGGAGAAGAGAAGGCTCCAAGGAGACCTTCTTGGAGCCTTTCAGGGCTTAAAGGGACCTGTAAGAAAGATGAGACAGATTTTGAGCAGGGCCTGTTGGGACAGGACAAGGGGTGATGGGTTTAAACTAAAAGAGGGAGATTTAGACTGGAGAGAAGGAAGAAATTTTTGCTGCTGAGGGTGGTGAGAGCCTGGCGCAGGGTGCCCAGAGAGGTGGTGGCTGCCCCATCCCTGGAACCATTGCAGGTGAGGTTGGCCGGGGCTCTGAGCAACCTGCTCTGGTTGCAGATGTCCCTGCTCAGCACAGGGGGGTGGGACAAGATGAGGTCCCTTCCAACCCAAACCGTTCTGTGATTCTAAAGAAAAGAGCCAGATGCTCAAACATACAGAGGAGTTAAAATCCAGGCAGTTCATGCAGTTCAGTGCTTTACAGGGGTGAATAAGCCAGCACAGAGCATCAAGGGTCAAGTAGCCAGATCTGTGCTCTATCCTCACAGCAGTTCTGCTCCGGCTGGGATTTTCCACATCATTGCTGTACGTCCCCCACATCCCTGAAGTGACAGCAAGTGACTGCAGCCAGCTGGGCACTGCCTTGGACTGACAGCCTGGTCCCCTAACAATGAGAGATTTCAAGCAAAGATCCCCAAAATGACAAATTTGGATGCCTCCATCTGCAGCTTGTAGATGATTCTCAGCCCAAGCTGAGAATGGCCAAACATCAACTCTACGACTATTCCCTGTGTGGTGCACCATCATTATCAAGATGGAGACAGCAGCATTTCCGTCGTTAACACCACCCCCCATGCCCCCACCCCAATCACGGCCTAACAGTGGTTTGAATACAAGGATAAAGCACATTTTATGAGCTGGCCCCGCCAACAAACCCCTCTTTGCTGTCTCCCAGCTCACTGACACAGCAGCAGCAATGGCGGGGAGAGAGGATGAACGTCAGCTTTGACAAATTCCTTCTTCAGTTGCATGTAGGAATCTTAAAAGGCCCCTGACGGACTCTGTGCAGCGTGCGAAAGCCACCGTTCATCTGGAAATTAAGGGAAAGCTGCTTGATATAAGGGGGCTGATGACTTAGACCAAGCTTAGAAAGGCCCAGGTTGATTCACGTGGTTTGGGAGAAACACCAGTGCTCTGAATGGCTCATAGAATTCCACTGAAACGTTAACATCCTGTTGGTACTGCAGTTAAGACAAAATCATAGAATCATAGAATTTCTTTCTTCCACAAGATTTCCTTCAGAAGCTCCTTGCTCATCCATGCAGGTCTCCTCGCACCTCTACCTGATTTTTTACTCAAAATATTATACTAGATTTTTTTTTTTCAACTCATTTACTTCACTTTATTAGATTGAATCCATCAATCAAAGCCTTCTAAATTCTTTTTTGCTTGGCTGGGGGATTACCAGCCGTGATTATTCCTCACCAGAAAGAGAAGATCGACCCATTTCACAGACCAACTGGAAAGCCAACAGCTCCTGTTCCACCCCAGCTGCAATCACGCAATTAAACTCACGTCCTGTGCGGTGCATGAGCAAAGCATGTGAAGATAAAGAGCTTTAATGCTAAACATGTCAGTATTTTTTCTTTTCTAAATAATTAAGAAGCATATGCCTACTTGCTTAAACGTAAGAATTTTAGGAGAATGTCCATCCATGTAGGAGTATGAAAGATTTAATTATCCTTCCGTTTTCCCACTAAGAGGCTATAATGAAGTGATTCTAGCAAATTCACTGGGAACTATTCAGCTGAGCACAAAATGAAAGCAGCATGCATAAATATTCACAGAACTAGGTCATTAACCCATCAAGGATCCCTTTCTGCAAGGCTTGAAAATCATCGGCAAGCTTTTGCTTCAGAGGCTCAACCCTTTGTGTGGCACCATGGACGTGTCTGCGGGAGCCCTCTGCAAGAACTTCCCTCCTCAGTTACCATTCTCAGCACGAACCCGCATCATTTGCCCAAAATTTCTTTTATATTTGCATTTCCTCAGTACCCTATAATCATTCCAGGTATCCGCAAGACGTACCCGTTGCTTCTGCGCAGTCTAAAATTTGCAAAGAATAATTAAGGTGCCATGGTTCGTTTCACAATGATGTTGCGGTTTTGGCTTCTTGGAAACTAGTGTTCTGCAATCTGCTCTCGTGGTTGCTCTCCGAGGCTGCGTATGTGCCCAGAATGCTGATGCCGCTCTGCTTCTGCAAGAGTAACGTTGGAGAGAGCTCCCCAAGGCAACCCTTGTGTCATTTAGAAAGGTCAGCGGCCAGCGCGCTAGAGCACCGCCACCAAAGGCATCGTATAAAATAATGATTGGCCGATTATAAAGGGTCAAAATTCTCATATTTTGAATCATCTTCCTAAGAAAGATAGCTGCAGAGGGCTCTGGAAAGCCAGACATCTGAAGGACAGAAGCGATTCTACATCCGTCTAGAAGCAGGCACATGTTCTCAAAGCCACAAACATAACCCAGGTCAACAGAGGTTCTCCTTCCCCTCTACTCTGCCCCAGTGAGGCCACCTCTGGAGTATCAGGTCCAGTGCTGGGCTCTTCCAATCAGGAGAGATGAGGAACTAGCAGCAAGAGTCCAGCAGAGGCTAACAAAGATGCTGAGGGGCCTGGAGCATCTCTGTGCCCAGGAAAGGCTGAGAGCCCTGGGGCTGCTGAGCTGGAGAAGCCTTAGAGGGGATCTGATCAATGCTGCTCAAGAGCTCAAGGGCCCATGGGGGGCAAGAGGATGGGGCCAGACTCTTGTCAGTGGTGCCAGTGACAGGATGAGGGGCAACGGGCACCAACTGGAACCCAGGAGGTTCCATGTGAGCAGGAGGAGAAACTTGTTTGGTGTGAGGGTGTGGGAGCCTGGCCCAGGCTGCCCAGAGAGGTTGTGGAGTCTCCTTCTCTGGAGAGATTCCAAAGGCGCCTGGACACGATCCTGGGCCCCCTGCTCTGGGTGAGCTGCTGGAGCAGGGGGTTGGCTGAGATGATCTCCAGAGGTCCCTTCCAGCCCCACCATGCTGGGATCGTGGGTGATTCTGTGACCCTTCCTCTACACAAAAACCCACTTTAAAATGATGCATACACAATCTCCAACGCTAGAGCCATTCTAATTCTGAGTTCTGCTCTATTTCCATGCAAAGGGAAACACCACACGATTTTTGCCCTCTGTAGGTGCCAGCAGGAATTTCCCGCCGTGTTTTTCCCATTAACTCCTCAGTGATCCCGGCGCTAGCACATTGCACAGGCGTGAAGGAGGCTGCTCTGAGCTCCTCCAGCTTCTCTGCTCCTCCAGTGCACAGAAGGCTCCATCTAGTGTTGCACACACAAATAATCCCGGGGATAAGGAGGACACGGGGGGAAAAGGCAGCTAATAATAATTGCTGTAGATTTTCCTGTTGTCCTAGCTGTGAAACGGGAGTTTCCTACCTGTGTTCTCCCAGGCTTGCTTTCCTCTCCTCCTGGAGGCTCAGAGTCCAGCGGTGGAACCAAGCAAGAGTAGGGAGTAGAGTTTACCACACAGAGCCCTAGATCCGTCCCACGCGCACAAACAACCACATTTAAGAATACAATGGGAAAGAAACTGGAATTTGCACCAAGCCGGAACGGTGCCAGGAGTTGGCTTCTCCCCCATTTTTGGCAGCGTGGCCCACGTGTGGCTGCTCTCCCACCACAGCTTTGTCTTTATAAACAGCAACCTACAGTTTTCACCTTAAACCTTGAAAAACCCAACATAGCAATGTCTGAGAGCGCTCCCTGTGAAGCTGGCAGCTGGACTAGACCATGTGCTGAGTGACCAAACCCCCGAGGCTCCAGCAGCCACCAGCTTCTGGACCACTGGTGCCCTCCAGCTGCACCTCAGCAGCCCACCCCTGTGCCCTCGGGTCTCCCCAGCCCAGATCCATGGTGGGCATCACCCCGCGGGCAGCCGCAGGAGAACATCCTCGGGCTCCATGATTTTCCAGATCCTGACCAGGCTGCTCAGCATTTTTATTCACCTACAAAGATTCACCTTTCTAAAGGTGGCTTGCTGGACCCAGCCGGTGGCTTTCCATCCCGAGTGCTGCAGAAGCACATCGATGTCTGAGTTATGCTGAATTACTCCCCATTTCGCTAATTTCAAATTCTCATCTCCATGGGATTATGCTGCAGAAGAATGTGCTGGCTGAAGGTGCACCCTCCATCAGGTCACAAAGCCAGCAATGTGAGGCAGTTGCTTCTAAAGATTTTATCTTTGAGGTAGGTCTTGACGACTGCTAAAAGTCATAGAATGCCTTAGCTCAGAAGGGACCTTTAAAGCTCATCTAAGTCCAACCCGCCTTGAGGGAGCAGGGACATCTGCAACTCTTGTTGACACCCTCACACCAAACAAGTTTCTCCTCCTGCTCACATGGAACCTCCTGGGTTCCAGTTGGTGCCCGTTGCCCCTTGTCCTGTCACTGGGCACCACTGACAAGAGTCTGGCCCCATCCTCTTGCCCCCACCCTTGAGCTCTTGCTCAGCATTGATCAGATCCCCTCTGAGGCTTCTCTTCTGCAGCTCAGCAGCCCCAGGGCTCTCAGCCTTTCCTGGGCACAGAGATGCTCCAGGCCCCTCAGCATCTCCGCAGCCTCCACTGGACTCTCTCCAGTAGCTCCTTGTCTCTCTTGACCTGGGCAGCCCAGCACTGGGCCCGATACTCTAGAGGTGGCCTCACTGGGGCAGAGTAGAGGGGAAGGAGACCCTCCCTTGACCTGCTGGCCACACTCTTCTTAATTCACCCCAAACTAGGAAACTACAGGCTTGGCTGGAGCTCAGAGTCCAACCAAAGCATCTGTCCTGTTACACCCAAGATCTTCAGCACATGCGTGAAGAGCTTTATACAGCAGATACCCTTTATTCAATTTTTTAAATGTCTCTTTACCTGAGCAATGAAGTCAGCAGCAATACCAGTACGACTGATAAGCTCATCTGAATTGCCTGCCTGGAAGGGGCCTACAAGAAAGC
>VZZY01008784.1:41111-66601 GCA_013400335.1 Eurystomus gularis | reverse complement strand
GGCAGCTTCGCCCACGGGCAGAGCTCCGAGCGCAGGGGAGGCAGGACTGAGCTGTGCTGCGGCAGACTGCGAAAGCGCCGGAGCCTGCCCGCACGCGGGCCCCGGTGCCGTTCGTGGCCCGTTAGTGGGGGCCACCAGCGGCCTGGGCGTCCCGGGGCAAGGCAGCGCCCGCCTTTGCGAAACCGGATCGCCTGCTCGGGAACGCCGTTGTCTCAGTGGGGAACGACGCGCACTTGCAGCGGGTTGTCCGCAGCCCCTCTGGTCCCACCGCCCGTTACCAGCAGCTCCTGTTTGGTCACTCTTTTATCCGAACCCGGTTCTGGAGGCAGGACAGTGCGAGCCCCCCGGAGACCTGCTGCTCGCAGCATGCACAAGATGGCGTGCCATGGAAAACGACCCTGCTGAAACCTCGCTCCAGCCCTTGCCCAGGGACAGACATCCCTTGCCACGGTAGTACAGTCGGGCTCACCATCTCGGGAGCATCCCCCAGCAGGAGAAATTGGAGAGCCCTGGGAGGAAGGGAGAACCAGCACCTCTAGATCGAGGGGCTTTCCAGAAGTGGCAAGAAATATTTGAAACCTTTATGCAAGAACAGAACTTGCCCCACCTGCTCCAAATGCTCAACCACTTGTCTAAGTGCTCTGATTATATTTGCCTAGCAAGGTCTTAATCATGTTTTATATTACTCTCCTCTCCCATTTTCCTCCATTTTCATGGTTGCACTGAATTTTAGATTAGATTATAGAGTCTGCGGGCTAGAGATCACCCCTTGTTAGTACAAACCGCTGTTTGTTGAGACCGATGAGCCACGCTGCAGCACAATTAGGTCACCCCACTGACTGGCTGCATGATTTTTGCCTAATATTTGGCTTGACATTTGTAACTGGGACTTCCCAGCTACATTTCTCACTGAATAACGATCTCTGGTTACAGATCCATTGTACTTTACTGTTCCTCCAAGCAATGCGTAAATAGTTCTTTCAGTTTCCCCTTGTAAGCAATGTTCCATTTGCTCTTGTCATGTTGCAGAAGCAGGCAGTGGTAGAAATGTCCAGTTCAACTTCTGTCCTAAGGGGTGAGGAACCCAATGCTGCCTTTTCCTACGCAGGAGTAGCAGGAGGTGAAGTGGCAGTTGGAAAGCAGGTGCATTGAGTGCGTTTATTGGGACTTCAAACATTTTTCCAGTAAAAGCTGTAGGCTGCAGTTGCATCAGGGAGTTTCCTCAGGCTCCCAGTGTCATGGTCTGAGATGGCCCAGAGGTCACGGGAAGACTGGGGGTAGGTAGCTTAGAGTCTCCCCTTCCAAAGTTGCAGAGGCGGAATCACTGTTCCACCTCCCCTCTTGCTGCTCCTTTTGCTGCACTTCTCAGCTCTTCCCTGTGATCTGGGGGGCGTTTGTCTGCCCCATGCTCCAACGGCGCACTTGTTGCACAGCCTTCCTGTAGCCTTCTCCATCTGCCTCCAGTTGATTATCAGTTTCTGAGGTTGGACCCAAAGCTGCAGAACCCATCATCCCACCATCCGTCATGCTGCAGCATGTGCCAGCACCCACAGATCTTTAAAAAAAACACTGGCAAAACTGGGTTTGAAATTGTTGCAGCCACCTTGTGATTAGTTTGTCTGAACAACCATATTGTCTTCTCTAGGCTGCTCCTGGTGCTGGCTGCCGGTCCCCTGGCTCCCATTCACAGAGTCATTGTAGATTATTTCCCATCCATCCCCACAGACATAAGTGAGCTTAGCCTTGGTGACTGACATTACACCCACCTCTCACAGCTTCCAAGCTTTCCCAACCGTTACATGGGTTTGTCTTCTTGCCTTCAGCTTTTACTCCTTCCCAAAACTTTATCATTAGAAAATTCAGGTAATTTATAAGGATATTTAACAATTTTGTGCATGCAACCCCCAAATCCTGTGGAAATTTGCTGGATTTTTTTTCCCATTAACTTACTGAATTTCATTAGTCCCATCTCATAGCTGAGAGTGCAGCCCTTGACCCATCTGCACATCATACAACAGGGGAACTTTATTTAAGGTGGAGGCTTTCCTAAGCAAGAAACTGAGCAATGTCATTGCTCCTGACCACACGCTGCATTCCCTACGCTCTGACAAGATCAGGATAGACTTGATCAAACATATTGGCTGCTCACATAGGAGAGTCATCCTTAGATTACCTTAAATTAACTAAATGGTTAATCCCACTGTAAATAGGAAGTCAAACTTCTAGTGAAAAAATGGAGTAGCTGGTGAGTGGAAAGGACATGGGTACTCCTGGGGAACTGGTAGGAGTGAGAACAAGAGGACACAGTTCTTCCTCTTACATTCTCAGACCGTTCACTTGTTTCTAGTTGGAGTTGAATGTTGATGTGTGTCGGGAATGGAAACAAGAGGGGTATGATGCCGCTCTGCTTCCCATTTGGCAGAAGCTTCCTGTTTCATGTGAAAGGACTTCTACCCTTGTCCATAAATCTGCTGCTAAAATAAGCCTGGAAGAGTCCTTCAAGCCTTGTCAAGATTCAGCAATCAGACTCAATGATGGCTGGATCAACCTCTTGAGGACCTGCCAGTGAGGACAGGCTTCCAGGTTCATGTAGATGTCTTCCCCTGTTGGAACAGTGAGCTCCTGGTGCCTTCTGGAGGATGCTCCATCCAGTTGCCTGAGTGGCTCCAGAGCACAGCACTGGCAGCTCCTGACCCAAATACTCCTCCATCTCAATGCTCATGCACTGCCTAAGGACCGTGATCTCTGGCTGTGAGGGAGGAATCCCACTGCTCCCAGCCCCAGACGTTGTCTCCAGCAGAGCCCGGAGGTCAGTGCTGGCTCCTTGCCTGACACCTGGGAGCCTGCACGGCCACTGGAGAGGAGGTGTAACATGGTCCCCAAATAAAACGTTGTTAAGCAAGCAAGCAGCCACATTTGATGTTTCTAAACAGTCTTGGGGCATAAACAGCAAGAAATGAGAGAAAACTCGGCTGGGAGGGAGAAGGTCTTGGGTGAGGTCTGGTTCTCAGAGAAAAGCCCAGAAACTCTTCTGGAGGCTGAGGGGGCAGAAAGAAAAAGAGAAATGCCTTTGGCCACTTAATAAAAGAAAAAATAACCACAACTTTAAAAAATAAGAGTTAAAAATAAAATAGAAAATAACTATAAGCAAAGGATTAAAGAACATTTCTCTCCTTCATGTTTCCCCTCCACACCACAAAAAAAATTGTTGTGGTTGAATTTTTTATATTCCAGAATTTCAAATAAAGTTGACTTTTAAATCTTCCCCTGACATCTGGTTTATTATTAAAGGAGCAGTAAATAGGAGGGAGACAGAAGCTGCCTCAGAAGCCTGTCCTTGATACATGACTCTCCAGCAACGTAGCTAGATGAGCGATACCACCCCCAGGCTCCGGCACTTACACAAACAAAATCTACGCTGGTTTTGGGGGCCACACAAGCCATTTCATCTTCCCCCTAGAAGGAGGCTGCTAATTACTTTGCTGCAGTTAGGGATTTGATGCTCATGACAGACAGGGAAGGAAATATCTGCATTATGAGGATATGGGTTGTCTAATGTAACTGACCTTGCTGGTATCTTAATTGTGTTTTGTTTTACCTGAGGACAAACTGCCTCAAGGGGAAAACGATGCTAACAGCTGCTGTGTTTTCTTCATTGCTCAGATATTAACAACAAGATTTCTGTAAGAGAAGGTAGGAAACGGCGTGCTGTGAAGGTACTTGGGCTGGATGGATTTGAAGGGCTTTTAAGACACTGTAAAAACATTCAGCCTTCCTCTTTTTTGTAAACGAAGTGATGCTGTCGGTGTTGCCACGCTGCCATCACTAAGCTGGTATTGGGAGGACAGTGGTGCTGTGGCTCCTGTCCCTACTCTGTAAGCGAGCAGCAGCATGAGGGCCAAACGAGCACTCCCTCGTATTGGCTCTCCCCCACCTCCATCTGCATTAGCCCATCGCGGGGACACCAGGTCCTCTCCAGGGAGCAACCCAGCATTCCCAAACTCATACAAGTCATCCAGGAACCTCAATGGGACCTTTATGACTTTTGTTATTTCATTACGGATTTCAGCTCATACCCCACAGGCTGAAGCCATTTGCCATGACAAATTTGCCTGTAACAGTTATTTATTGATCTCGCCATGTCGTAAATAGGAAGCTTTGGCTTCCTTTGGCATGAGATACTCAGCAGTCTGTTTCCTACAAACATCATTATATGTTGTAATTCACTGAAAAAGATACTCCTTGTACAGAAAGGTCATGGTTATTAATTATATGAATAGCAACAGTGGCTTTCAGTGAGGCCGAGTCCCAGCTGCGCTGCGTGCAGATGTACGTGCAGACAGGTGGACAGTTCTGTGTGTGGAGAGAGCAACAACCAAAGAGACAAGAAGACGAGACAGTGGGAAGATGGGAGAAATGAAGCTCCTGAGTGGTGCCGCTGCTGCGCACTGGGCTGGGTGGCTCTGTACCTGCCTCCAGTAAAGTCCAGGCAAGACAGAAAAACCATCAGTTTGCTTAATTTCCCAAAAGGGTTCAATCCAGGAGGTTTTTGGAGAGCAGAGAGCAGGACTAGGTGAATCACAGCCACAAATACTTTGTTATGGCCACACTTTATGCTGCTCTTGTGGTGGTGCACGTCCAATCCTGCAGGAACGCGATGCAGGGAGCTGAGCTGTCAGGAAAATACTTACTTTCTTCCCAGTCCCCCAAGAATCTTTCTATGCCCCCGTATTATGGCCAGCTTCCTCCATAAAATTATTCTGGCTCAGAGGGGCAACAGGAAATTCCCCAAGGCTGTTGCCCAAGACCTTTCTTACATCCCCACTGCATAGTATCCTGTCTACTTCTCCTTCCATTTTCTTCAGGTCCCACCAAATTCCCAGTTCCCTCTCCTGCCTGAGCTGCAGGTAGCTCCTGCCAGAAGGATGATGTTATTGCAGCTTTGCTAGCCTATGCAAAGGAATGGCAGAAATTATTGAGGAGTAAGGTGCAGTTACGTGCTGGCCACTGCAAAGCAGGTGGAGCATAGGAGCCATCATTGCCAGCAGCAGTTGCAAAGGGGCAGGTGGAGCACAGGAGACACTAATAAGGAAAAACAATGGCAAGAAATGGGAGAAGGAGAGCAAAGCAACACAGAAAGCTGGCTAGAAACAACTGGACAGAGTAGCACCCTAAGGAAACAAGCAGAAAACCTGCATTACAAGGAAACAAGCCGCATCTGAGTTGGGTGCCTGCATCTCAGAAATGCAACAAGGAGGGTGACATGTCCCAAAAGGAAATGGCGATTCATCTTCATGCAGGGAATATGAAGGAGAAGGACAAAGAAAAGGCAGCACTGAGCGAGAGACCTGCTTCTCTTTTTTGAACATGCCCTCTGGCTTCTGAGATCAGTCACCCTTCTCATCCCCAAATGAGGCCTTGCAAACGCCCATCGTGCATGAAGCTTTGGAGGGATGAGGCTGCAGTCCTGGCTCTTGACAAGTGTGTCAGGCTGGAGACTATGCCTGTCTTTGGATGTCAACATCCATGGGCAACCCGGGGGGTTAACGACAGAATGCTCTGCTGGCTGACAAGGTCAGAAAAGGGAAAATGTGGCTGTGCCTCAGGATGATCCACATGCAAACCTCCTCATCAGCTGCGTTCTCCTCCCGGAGAGGCAGCGCTGGGGAGGGCAGTAGCAGCTGGAGTGTGTCTCCAGCAGAGCCCGAGGGGAAGAACAGCACCAAGACAAAATCCTTACCTTTTGCAAACCGAAAAATCAAGCATGAATCTCATTGTTTTGAAAATATTTTTTCTGATTAGGACTTAACTGTTTACTCCAAAGTCAGACAAAACGCAGGGGACTCAAAACCAGCATCAGGCTCTACGTACTGCAACCATAAGTGATCCCTAGCTGTTGCCATACAGGATTCTCCAAATACATCTGCTTTGCTTTTTTCATGACATTTGATTAAAGTCTCACTATCCTCACTATTAATTAAAGTGCTTGGAGGCAAGGTCCAAATTTCACTTCCCCTCCCAAGTTCATTGGCTCCATCCTCCTCCTTCTCCTCCAAATATGTTTTGCTATAAATTACTGGCACTGTTTCTGTTGATAGTCAACATAATCAAACATTTGTAAGCATGCTGTCTCTTCAATCTGTTCAGCTGATGCACTTTACCTGATCTTTCATTAAAGTAATCAAAACACTTGCTGTGCCGCGTCTAATGAATGTTGCATGTATGATTAAGTACTTTCATTCATATTGCAAGTTTGATTTGATGTAATCTGCCTTTCAGACAGCCATTAGCCTAGCTCCTGCGTGAATTCGATTAATTGGCTGAATTCTTCCAGATGTCCATTAAGTATTACAGGAATTTCTGTGTAAAAACAGCAGGGACCATCTAGCGGAGAAGCAAACAATGATACGTTATATTGCTGCCATGACTTACAAAAAGCTGGATTCATTTTCATTAATAAAACATCTGTACTCCTGCACAGCTATGCATCAAGATGCATTTATTTTATATGTTTATGTCTCTTATGACTATAAATAGATCGCTAAACAGAAGCACAGTATGTTCGGTTGGAAGATACACAAGCAGAACCGTATCAGAAATGAAAATAGCAATAAAGAATGGCCAAGTTAGGACTTAATGTAAGCATTGGGCATTGTAGCAAACAAGGCAGTAACTCCTGTGGGGTATTTCTTAGCATAAAGGCAAAACAGTCAGCTCTTAGGTTGAAATGTCCTGTGCCCAGTTTATGTTTACAGGGCTCATCACACCTTTGGATATTAGGAAGCACTTCCTCACGGAAAGGGCGATTAGACACTGGAACAGACTGCCCAGGGAGGTGGTGGAGTCGTCATCCCTGGAGGTGTTTAAGGAAAGATTGGATGTGGCACTCAGTGACATGGTCTAGCTGATGTCGTGGTGTTGGGTCATAGGCTGGACTTGATGATCTTGGAGGTCTGTTCCAGCCTCAATAATTCTGTGATTCTGTGAAAAATGCAGTTCAGCATTTTCAAATGGTACAAAGTAAAGAGAAAAATTGCCATTAAAATAAACAAGTCTGATAAAGTTTTTCTTCATTCTAAAAATGGAGATTTTCTTCCCTTTTCTTTCATTAAGGTGCACTTCAGAAGGGAATCACTTTTTCCTAAAAAGCAAAGCCCCCAGGAGCCAGTTTGGGTTCAGTGCCTGCTGTACCCAGCCTGTGCAGGGGATGGTGGTGTTTCAGGGGACAGGGAGAACCTTCCTAGATCCAAGACCACCTTTCAGAGGACCATATGAGATCTCAGGGTCTCCTTGCCCCTTTTGTCCCCTCTCCCCCCACCTCAAATACCCTTCTCATCCCTGGGCAATAAGCACTGGGCCAGAAACCAAAATGGGCAGACTGGCAAGAGTTTGATGCTGACCCTGCAGCCTGAGCTCAGCACAGCTGCATCTTCCCAAACACACTGCACATCTCCTCAAAGCCATGGAGCTGTAGGGCTATACCTGATGCTATGTCTACAGCACTGTGCTGAGTCAGAGGCTGGGGAAGGGAGCAGAGCTGCAGCAGTTCAGCGGCGTTGCAGCTCTTCCTGGTGATGCTCGGGCAGGCGGCTCAGGCACCGCTCACCCTGGGGGAACAACCAAATCAAGCTTTTCCCGCTCCTTCCAGCTCAAGCTTTCCCTACTGCTGCTCAGCCTTAGAAGTGTGTTTGGTCTTTGACATACCATTCCCAAGCTGGGGAAATTATTGCTGCTTTCCACCACCTAAGGATTTTACTGAGCCCCTGTCCAAATTAGCAGGAGCTGGTACAAGCCAGTTCATTTTTCAAAGGCTGTTTAATAGATCCTCGACTTACAGGAGACAACCAAAAGAGTATTGTTCAGCAAAACCTTGCTCCAGTACCCATGTAACCTCATAAAAGTATGGTCCTATCAAACCTAAATCTTTACACTAACCCGTTGCAACAGTCCCATACCAACAACAGGGGAAAGCAAAACACAGGCATTTGATTGACTACTTTGATCTCTGTTACAGAGGGATTTTCTTATCAGGGACAGCAGTGGATTGACTGGAGAAGGAGAGAGGACACGGGAGTCAGGGGAGAGTGGGAGGTGAGACAGGCTTTCCTCAGCATGCTGAGCAGCCTCAGCCAGCAGCACCAGGAGAAACACTTCACCCCTTTGAATCCTATCAGAAATCTCGCTCTCAATGCAATGAAAACAGTTCCTAGATTTTTGCACAGAAGAAAATGGTGTAAATATCATGCATGTGTGACCATGCTAAAAGTGAAATGCCGCAAAGCAAACCAAGCCTTTGCTGGGTTCTAGTGCTGTGTGTTTTTCAAGGCAAATGTGGAAAAGTCACATCTTCTTTTGAAGCCTGAGAGACTGAAAAATTAAATCAGGGGGCTTTGTTATTGCTGTTTTTCTAATACAAATGTTTTGAAATCCCTGCCTTTCACATGTCTCTTACAAATAAGCAGAAATGTGTGATGAATCATATTTGCTTTTAATTCCTGTAATAGATTCTTATCTCACCCACTAGCGTCTAAACAATTCTTGTTTCTGTAACAATCCCTTCCTCAGTAGTAAATATTGCTCTCAGACAACATCTTTTTTGGAGGTTCATTATGTTTATTCTGTGGCTGAGACTCATTATACTCAGTTACTTATTTAAAAGAATAAAATGACAGCAAATGCTTGCATTTATCATGTCTCCCTTTACACATTTATAAAATATATTTCAGTGAGAAGGCCCAGCCACTCTCACAGTTTTGAAAAACAAAAACCAGCTGGCCTTCCTTCCTAGCCATCACTCCCAGAGAAAGGAATACTTAAAGGCGATGGTAGAGTCTAACCTCGCTCACTAAATGAGACTCCGCTGATGCTAATGGGAGATTTGGCAAAGACAGGAAAATAATTTATGAACTATTTGATTTTTTTTTTCAATTACAAAATAAAAAAACTTTGTGAATAATTATGAAGAAAGAAGCAAATGAAAACGCCACCATAAGCCATGGTGAAATGATACATGTGGAACCAGCCCAAGAAATAATTTGGATACCCAAGGACGGGTTTGAATCTTCCTGAATTACCAAAATGTCACCCATCTACCACTGAAGAGCTTGTCAAAAATGCTCACAATTTTTCCATGGGAACAACTTCTCAGCCCTTTAAACTAACATTTCACTGTTCCAAAACTCGTGGAATGTCTTCTATTCATGTTATTCCCATTTCCTAAAGCAAATCTCAGGTCCTACAGTGGCACCCACTTCTATTCACACTGCCTCTGGCTCTCAGAAGAGAGGTGCTAACTGGCCCACAGTCATAGCAAAAGGTTATCAAGATACCTATATAGATTATAATCAGGATAATTATAAAAACAGAGAGTGGCTTGGCCTCAGAGAGCTGTAAAACGCATTTTTAACTAGGCCATTGATATAATAGAGACAAGATGAAAAACAAGAGAAAAGGGCAGAGGTTCGCTGTGTGGCCATTCTGGGAACCGACTGAAAAACAAGAACAAAGCTATTCAGAGCAGGTCATTAAAAAAAAAAAATCTAAACCAAGTCTAAAAGATAGGAAATAGAAATATGACACTGTAGCTTACAAAGCAGAGGTCAAAAAGACATCGGTAATTAATGATGAAAAGATAAAGAACCAAGCACTTAATTTAAAAGAAATAGCCAGGAAAGGCATAATGGTACAGTGAGCAGGAAAAAAGACTTTGCAGAAGTAAATGAAAATGAATAAGATCTCAATAGAAGAAAAATGGATAATTGAAAAAGTAGAGGAACTGTAAATTGCTGTAGAAATTCACCTGGAACATAAATCAGTTTTTTAGGACTGAGGGTGAAATACCGTTTTGAATGGATCCATTTTTTCAAAGGTGCACACTGATCTGATATTGTTCCACATCCAATTTTTGTGCATGGAAAATACAGATGAAAATATCTAGTGTGTTTGGAAGTTTAAAAACTAGTTTCTGAAGTGCAGACCAATGGATTTTACTTCTGTTTCATCAAGAGATGCCTACTGGAAGGAAAAAGGTAGGAAGCACAAACCCAGAAAAAAAGGAGAATAGCAGATGTTTTCAAACAGCAGATCCAACCCCTTTGTTGTTCCCATGTTTTCTTTTTTTGTTTTCTGAGCTTCAACTTCAGATAAGCAAAACTAGATAATGCAGAGTGTAAAACAAACATGGACAGCCTAGACCTGTACAGCCTCCATTATTCTCTGGAGCTGTAACAAAAAGAGTAGATCTCAAGAGAAAAAAAAATAATTAAAAGACAGGGTGAAGGTATGGCTTTTCCACAGTCACTGGTGCAGGAGATTGTCCCACCAGCTCCACCAGAAAAAGACGAAGAAGAGTGAGTAGTTTATATTACAGAATTGCTTCAGTTCATTTCCCAGTTAAGCCTCTTTTACTTGTCTCCACAAACTGTATGAGAAGACTCCTTTACAAAACCCCATGGTTGTGTTAAGTGACATCTTAAACAGGTCACTTTTTTCAGAATAATCAAATCTGACCTGCCCCTCTCTTGGTTGAGTCCCCTGATGCTGGTAAGCATATCCTCGGCATGCAGAATGGCAGAGCCCTGGACAGAGGCACACAGGGCAGTGGAAAATTTATTTGCTCTCCAGAAGAAGCTGCCGCACCAGAGGCTTGATGTATTATGTAGCAATGCATAAGCCCTTCCACCAGACAGTGACTGCTTCAGCCCTATCAGAAGGATTAATAACCGCATAACCCCGGTACTGCAGAGCCAGCTCAGACACTGTAATTCCCAAGGGCTGGACCACAACACTGAACTTTCACACAAAGAAGTAATCTGAGATGCCATGGACTGTAAAATATAGCAAGGTTCTTCTGAGAGAAGATTGGTGACCCATCCACCTGGTACAGTTGTAGGTTTCAGGCAGTTGAAGGAGGACATAGCTTCTCTGTGTAAAGGTGACCTGGTTTTGCAGGCAAGACACTGTTTTTCTGTAGCACATCTGTGTACGAAATCAGGAAAAGAAAGAGAGTCCATGATATTCTGCATTTCAGTGGGACCTGGCAACACTAAGAGTGTATGTTCTGCCATCTCCAAAAACCAAGCAAAAGAAATCCTAACAGCTGTAGGTGTTGAGTGAAGGCATAAAGCCCTTAAACACCATAAATCACCCTGGGTGCATCCCCTAGTGGACACTGAGCCATAATCCCTGAGCACCCAGCGCTCGCAGAGGCTTAATTCCTTTCAACAATGGGATGAGCTGGGAGCTGTATCCTTTCAGGATTTACATAACACCCCAGCGCACATGTCTTCAAGGAGGATAAGAGCTGCTTGTTATGTCCTGAATTCACATTTTTAGAGCCATTCCATTCATATTATGTTTCTCTCCACAGCAGGAAAACCCAAGCTACCAGAATTGCCCTCAGCCCACCAGCATGCTAGGTTATGAGCTTTCAGCTCAGCAGAAAGCACTTCTGCAACCCGTGTCCCGGGTGTGACCCTTGCCTCAACACACACCACATCTCCTCGTGGCCACCTCCCTGCAGTTCCACCCATCACACATGGATTTTATGTCCTCTAAAGATACAGCAGCAGGAACGTGTAAGAGGATGTTGGAGTTGGAGGCAGTTATGTGGGGAAAGGCGATGGCTCACTGGTATCTCTTGTGAAAAGCAAGCCAAAGGATACTGGTGTGAGCCAGGGACACAATCTTATTTAACCTTGCTTCATCCTTTATTGGCCTTTTAATGTGTATTCGTCTCTAGTACCCTTCCCTTAAGGGAAGCTACGATCGTGTCAGGATGGATACTGCATCCACTGGAATGAAGTTTGCTTTGAAACAAAACTGGTTTCGTTCTTAGTTCCTTTGAGAGGGAGAAGCAAGTCTGACATCAGCTTTCCTCACTTTAATTACTGTAAGTGTTTTCTTCATGCCAGCAATCTCCCATGGATGCAACAATCAATTCTCTGGACAAGGACAGGTGAACAACTAACACATCTAAACTGAAAAGAGAAGAGAAAAGAGGTATGAAATTGAGAAAAAAACCTACAATGAAAATTAGCTCAACCTTCGCTTGTCAGTTGATATCCTTGCATCTTCCTTTTCCCATCAACTGCGTTTCCTTGTTCTTCTCCTACAACCCCAATAGCTACTTCACCTGCAAACTGGTAGCTTCACAGAGCTCCCTGGGCTCTTCTTCAGCAGCACAAGGCACTTATCTCTAGCTGCAATGACTTTTTTTTATTTTGCTAGGGACATATTCCAACATTATTAACTGTGGGGTTTTCAACATAAGTTTTAACCTCATGACACTTTTCCAAATCTACAGCAGCAACATTGGAAAGTCCACACAGATGCAGACTTCAGTAGCTGAAATAGACAACTAGTTCTTTTCTCAAGGACTCTGGTGCACTTAAAATTGAGCAAAAAATCCTCTATGGATATTTTTGTAGGCGAAAACAGCACAGAGCATCAGCTTGCTCAAGACGACCAGAGTAAGAGCCAGACCAGAGGTTATTCAGTACCAGACTTGCACAGTGCCCTTGTTGTCACAGGCTGCAGCCTGAGTGTAGTGCCCCAGGAGGCATTACTGGCCCCCACCCCAGCCCCACAGGTCTTCAGGACAACAAGCCACCCATGGAGCAGAGAGAGAGTTTAAAAGGGGAAAATTGAGTGAACACTCATGTGTCAGCTTCAGGAGGCCTGGGGGTGTACTTCGACCCCTCAGAAATAGTGTGGCTAAAAGATGCTTGGAGTAAATACATGCTAGGGCACGATCGGGGACACATATAGACATGCACAGAGCTCAAGGCACAAATACAGCCAGTAGATGAAAACAAAGATGAACATACAATGGGTCTGTTTAACATTTCAAAATACTGTCATAGAAAAAGAAGATAGATACTATTTTCTCCCATCATCCTACCCCACCAACCCCCCAAAAAAACAAGAAAAGAAAAAGGGAAATACTGCCAGTCAATCAGTATGTTTCAGATGCAGATTTTTTTTGGAGGGGAGGTCAGAAAACCAAAACACAAAAACCAACAAATTGTCATTTGGCGATCCAGTTTTATGCCCCATAACACTTTCCACCATCCTTAAAGTAAAAAAAAAAAGCCTTTAGATAAAATAAGAGCTGCTGGGATTGCTAGGAAGAATTTTGTGACAGGTGACTTCCTGCTAATAGCCCCTTACACACAATGTTGTGGAAGAGAAAGAGGTGAAAAAAAGACTGCTATAAGCACTATGGCCATTTAATCCCTAACATGGGAATGTATTTCTGCTCTTTTTCCCTCCCTGGATTCATTTTATGTTCCCATCAGAAGGTTAATTGTGTTAACAGGAGTTACGGCCACAGGGGAAAGATGTGATTGAATGCTGAGTGCAGTTTTAGCTGATAACCTCGGAGTGAGTGAAAGGGCACAGACAGGGGTTGATCTCCTCTAAAGGGGTTGTCAGTCATTCAGGAAAAAATGCAGCTGTGGGAGAAACAGCCTTATCTCCCAGGACATGAAGAAGAGAAGCTATCAAAATAATCTTGAAGCTACACTCATCCTGGGCTCCATGTCTGTGCCTGTGGCTCTGACAGCAGAGTTAAATGCGGATGACTGGCTTTTTTGTGTGCATGAACAAGCAGACCCTGACTTCATGCACATGCTCGAAGACCGATTAAATTGCATGAAAATGTGTAGTTAACAACAACAGACCTTAAATAACTACTGCTGACATGAAATCTCAACATCTTTTAGCTTGATGACACAACTCCTGTTTGCTGAATTGGGGACATGATTGCATGGCAAGGTTTTTAGGTATGGCTAGCAGTGAAATCTTTCCCATGTATTAAACTAAATAAAAAATGCCTATAGAGGGTTTGCAAGAAAAAGAAGGACTTCTCTCTCCATTGATTATTTTGGCCCACATCTGAAATCATTCTGCAAAATCACATTGTATTTATGGTAAGTAGCTCAGAGAAGAAAGGTTGGAGTTTTCCTAAGATTAAATATTTCCATAAACCGTAGTTGATGAGAGTGGGTATTTGTGGAAATGGCTGCGCCCACAGAAACAGCACAAAGGACCAAGGTATATTTCAGTCCTAGGGTACAAGCAGTGAAGTTTGCATCTGGTTTGCCTCAAAGGTGCCATGCAAACTCCAGAAACAGAAAGCCTTCTCCTCCCTTGCACTCCAGGACTACCTTTGAAATGTCTTGGGAGCATTCCAGAAATGGTTTTAGATGTTGTTACCAGCTACATCACACTTATTCTTTTCAGCCTTGTTAATGGAACGCTAAACCTCCAGAAACTGGCAGACCCTTCCTGTTCAGGCTCTGGTTCTGCTGCCTTTACGATGACGACCCTTTTCTGACACACAGAGCTACAAATACATATGCTTGTCTGGTAATGGCCATAATATAACACATGCAGTCTTGCAAGAGGAAAACGAATGTTTAGGCTTCTGCTTTAAAACACTGAAATATAAACCTAGCTATCTTTTTCCCCAAAGCTTCTAAGTAAAAAGAAGTTCTATAATATTAACGCCAACAGTACAACTCGAACAAAACAACTAAAATGCTTATTGACTTGGTAGCAGGGAAAGTCAGTTTGAAATATTTGATCCTAACACCAGCTAAGCAAGTATGTGTAAAGTGTAAAGCCTGCACTTGTTGATTTCTGTGATAAAAATCAATAAAACTGTCCATAACCTATAACTCTTTGGTTTACCTCTCCATAGAGATCAAAGAAGAGTAATTAGATTTCTGCCTGACTAGCAGGGGTAGAAAACTGTTTCATTTTGGATCAAAACCTTCCCAGTGGATTACACCTTCTGTCCACTGCCTATCAACACTTAACAATTGCTTCTGTATTTGACTTTGACAGAACTACCAGAATGTTACTATCTAATTTTCAGTGTAGCGGATATAGGATTTTGAAGCTTTATTTTAGCGTTAGATTTTTAAATTAATTCTTTCCACTTCATATTTTACATTTTTACTCTGCCTAATGTTTTGTAACAGCCAGCCTTGCTAATGCAGTAAATAATTAAAAAAAAACAAAACAACAATATCCATCCAACCTCTAATTTACAACAAGAAAAAAACCCTTAATCTATTATTGATGATCCAGCCTTTGGATTCAGATATCACTCTAAACAAGCACTTGTCTGCCTTGGATTGTCTTTGCGTTTCATATTCAAATGAGGCTGATGCTGTTGCATATATTTTCATATGATGACATTTTAATATCACCAGATGCTATTGCCTGCCTAGGAGATAACTGCTTCAAATACAGCCTCCTTCCCCCTCTAAGCACAGTGATATTAAGGGACAGGCAGAAAGTAGATCATGTTTTAAAATAACATTTTTGTAACACTGACTACTATCACTGTATTCTCACATTTTAACAGTCCCAGAGTCTTTCTGTAATAATGGCTTTTTTAAAGAGAAATGTCACTCTGCATTTTGATCTTCCTTAACTCAGCAGCTTTTTGAACAAGCTGAGAGCATGAAATATCAAATAACAAATAGCACTTGCAACAACTTCACATGCTAGATAGAGATTAATCTATCAGAAAATATCTGACAGCTTAAGTTCAAGTTCCATGTAATGAGCTGTGCTGATGGGCAATAAATTCACGTCCTGATGCAGAGGACTTCGTCAGATGAAGTCCAGATCACAGACAGCCACCTGCAGCCTCCCAGCACCTCCTGCTCTACTCAGAGCGAGCATTTGGGGGCATTTGGTAACTTACTTGTTTACAGGATTAACAAACCTTCTCTGAGCATTTTAAAAATAAAAACTAACTTGATTTTTTAAAAAGGAACTAAAACTTGCAGTATTTGGACCTGGCCACATTGTATATTTGTGCAAAAGTATTATGTAAACTTTGAGCTTACCCTAAGTGTATGCAATTAGACCGAAAACTCCTGTGAGCTGGAACATTTTTCGCTGTATCTTGGACAGGATAAAACACACTAACATCTAAAAAGGGATGTATGACAATCACTTATTGTTTTGTCTACCTGTGGTTCCCCTGTCTTTGCACAATACCTACATACAGACAGATGTGTGTAGAATTGGAGGGGTTTAGCTCTGTGGCACTCACTATATCCCAACACCGAGAAAACCTACAAATGGTGACAGGAAGCTGGAGTTAAGGGGTGTGTGTTCTTCCCCTCTTCTCCCAGTAACCACTACAGGGAAATCTATGAAAACTTCTGTGTAAACAGACAGGTTAAGTACAGTCCACTCAGGCTGCAGGACCTCCTCTATGAAAGGAATTGAGAAGGGGGTGAAGGCAACCATCTCCAATAGTCCAGGATACCCTGTAGTTTTCCAAGGCTGCCATACCCTTGCTCTGGGCATGCACCAAGATCTTCCGGTTTTGGATGATTAAATCCTCCCTGGCTTGATCACAGCCGTCCAGAAAAGCAAGTGCCCCATTAGAGTTCATCAGACCAGAGGACAAGGCAGAGAGTCCCAAGCTTCAGATCGTGACTTTACATTGCATGACAGCCTGGTGTTGTGTTTGGAAGCAAAGCAGACATTTTACTCTCTCTGAAAGACATACAAACTAGAGCACAGAGACATGCCAACATGGATGTACTACTACACTTCACCTTACTCACATGGCCTCAGCTCAGGCAGGGGTTTTGGCACTGCACTCCCCAGTGTGGGATTAATAGATCCAGGACAGCTACAGCATCTCTTCTTAGGGAGCTCTTTCCACTGGAAAAGTTTTGACTGTTTCCATGGGGACAGTTTGGGTGCGTTCTCTCTGCCATGCCTGAAATGGGGACAAATGTAAGTGCTTCCCTCCAAAGGCAGAAAAAGGGCTACACTCTGTGCTTGGTGGTAGTTGTGTTCAGCATGCCCACAAGTAACATCTCCAAGCAGCAGGGAAATGCTCTATTTTTGTAAATTCGTATACAAGATGGTACAACTTTCCCCACTTCCCCACTTGCCTTGTCCCTGCCCAGACTCACATCTGCTCTCCAAATCCCAACAGTGTTTCCACTGCAGAGCCTGGCCACCACAATAGCTGCTTTATCTGCCAAAGCGCTGGTTCACACACCCGAGCAGTGGATCCTGGGAGCTTCGAACAGGGATGCATTTGTTTGCGAAGTGGCAGTAAATATTGTAAACTTAAATACACACTATTGAGAGACTTTTTTTTAGCCTCATAACTATCAAGTCCTTTCCCTATGCTCTTCTCTGTTTTACATCAGATTCAATTCTATCTGTGGCTTTATTCTTCCTCTAGTGAAACATGTCTTTATCCAATCTTTATCCTTCATCAGTTTCCATTAAATCCTGCTCACATGCAGTAACATTAAAATAGAGATAGAAAAGATTTTGTATGTTATATCCGTTGAAGAGTTACATAGGTATAAAGAAGTTTATGCTTAGGTCCACAGCACAATTTCCAAATGGCAAAGCTGGTTTAAGATAGTCCTACTCTTCTTCAATGCGATTTACTGGTTCCACCCATTGGATTGACAAAACCACTTACAGAAACGTGCCCTAAATTTCACCAGTAAAAAACTGACATAGGTCCTCAAAAAAAAATTTTTAGAGAGTTACTGCATTGCCAACCAGAATGGCTCAGGTCGTTAAACTGAATGAGGAACTCTACAGCTACATTCACCACTCAAGAAATCATTACATGAAACAAAACTGCATTTTGCTGAGATGTAGATGTGCCAGAGGGATCCGTTCTGCAACTGCACCCAAAATCCAAGTTTTCATTCTGACCTTTTTGGGGGACATCAAATAGACACCCAGGGATGGAGGAAAGGCAAAGCACTTATCCTCATTCCTAGTTTTAAGCAGTGACTTACATGCTTTGCTGAATTTGGATTAGTGTTTTATTTGTGAAATTATGTGTATCTTGTCCTATGGAAGAGTCAATCATTTTATTAGGTAACCTTAGCATCTAAGGAGGATAATTAAATGACAAGTTTAAGTGCATCTTAGCACGAAGCCATTGTTCACCTGACATCTCTAGAAAGGTGGTTGGGCACTTCATGTTCTCTCCATTGATTCAGATTTTCCTGGTGAGAGGACTGTTCTGGTCTCCATCATTGCCTCCCGTTCCTCCCCCACCTCGTTCTTCTTTCTGCTCTGGGAATGAGGAAGCTTTCTGTCTTTATTAAAGTCACACTAGTCAAGAAGTACTCCCTTGACATGTAACAGGCTGAAACATAACAGACTTTGAAGAGTTAGCAATTGCACCTTGTTCAGTGGTGCACCTTGCTCTCCAGTCTCGCTTTGGACAGGAGGTGACTGCGTGATATATACACACAGTTCCTTTTCTGTGGGCACCTAGGGTTGTACAACTGTCTGTCCACCTCAGCCTTGCAGGCATAGGCATTGCACACAAGCTATCGCCAGGCAGGCAGTGTTCTTAGACCTTTCTCTATAGATGCCAATTAGAAGATTAGGGTCTTTTTTCTCCCCCTTTTTGCTATTAAATAGTCTCACAAAAGCTGAGCTGACAAATTGCTCTCTCTATGGTGTGGGACAAAGACAGACAATAGATCAACATCATTTACTATACTCAAATCCTATTAATCACAGATTAATGAGAACATGTCTAGGGAGGGAGAAATTACCAGAACGTGGGCATATTGGCTTGTTACTCATGTAACATCTGCTGTAGCTTTACCTTTAGTGTCATGTCATCTTTTATCACATAGAAATAATGTTTGCTCCAGAAACATAATTAAGATAATGGGTCCTTCCTTTAACAATTACTGAGGTACAGTAGGATTATATTTCTTAGCCATTTGGTTTTTTAAAAATCTCTCTTAACTGCTTTCTGAATGTTTCTATTAGTCATTATGTGATTAATGAAGATGTATTTATAGGCATTAATAGAAACTTATTATCTTTGTTATTATTAATTATAATGTTATTCACTACTTCTCTGACAAATCACATGTGCAGCAGTAAAACCAGAGTTTAGCTTTTCATTTTTAAGCTTAAAGAATTCTTTCTCATTTGGGAGTAACTCTTACTAATTTTTCATCAATTCACATTACAACAGTATTGGAACACGAAGTTTGTTTTGATAGACATGCACTTTTCTAACTTCTATAGCTGAACTGCATATCAATTTGTTCCCCCCCCCTTTTTTTTTCTGCCATTGCCATTGGTAAGGAATATTGTTGAGGTCAGCAGCCTGGCACATATATTGTCTCAGTGCATTTAACTGCCTACCCTGGATCGAATCTCCTTTTTTAATTAATTCCTCCGCTTGCCTTTAAGACTTGAAATTTAAAGTTCTGGGTTTAAGTAATTAGTATTCTTCACGAGCCCTCCTAATGCCGTTATCCCCAATATGGGGGAAGCTGCTCTACGGATAAATAACAAAGCAATTACAGCTATAATGAGCTGACAAATAAAGAGGGACTGCAGTCTACACGTGGGACCGTGTATTTAAAATAATAATAATAATAATATTTAATTAGCCCTTGCTCTCCACGTCCCGAGTACTTACTGGTCCCTGCTGGAGAGCGGCAGAGATTAGGGCAGGGGCCGGGCCGGGATTAGCCGCCCCCGCGGCGCTGCCGTTATGCGGCGTTTCAGCACCATGGGGCGGGACAGCTCCGCCGGGGCCGGGGCCCGAGAACACGTCAGGTGGCCAAGGGGCAACCTCAGGGCCACTGCGTCTTGATCTCCAGCCGTCCCCAGGACCTGGGCACTCCGGCTCTGCGGTGCGCTCTGCTCACTCGGGGTTAGCAGACCAGCACCCTCTCCTTAAGGCAGTCGTGTTAACTATGTGTTTCAAAAATCAAAGAAGGGATTACGTGTTTCTGTAATATATTACACCATGTTTTAGACCCACGTACAACAGTTCAGCACATCCACCCAAGACACAGGACACCAAACTCAATGCTTTTATCTACTCAAGGAGCATCCACCCTTCCCCTTTCTAGGAGAGTGTCCCTCGCCATCTGATGACAGAGTTAGCTGTATTGGGACACTCTCTGCTCCTTCTGTAGAAATGAGGTCACTGTTCTTGAATTATTTGAATACTTATGGAGAAAGGAGGAAGAGGAAGATCAACTTTGTTGCTTGGTGGCTAAGACAACCAGAGGAAAATCTAGCCATCAGTTGCAGTCCCTGCCCCAAGAACGGATCATACTTCTTCATCCCAAGAGTTGTTCTATATAGTACCTTATACAAGGGCTGCCTACGGGAATGTTTTGCCCAGACTGTAAGGAAGCTAGCACAAACCCCCATATTTCTTACCCATCTCTGAGGAAACAAGCCCAGCACAGTGGCCTGGTTCCACCTGAAATGATGGCATGCAGAGACAGAGATGGGTCACTGCATCTTCTCACCAGGCCTCTGTGAGATTAGTAGATCTCAGTAAATTGGGAAGTCCTACTAATTATTCCGTGGCCTGGGCAGTTAACTGGAAGCATGCACAGACAGATCTGAATCCTCCCAAACAGAGGCTCTTCTGCTATCTCACCTACACCCCACGTGGCTGATCTATTCATTTAACTACCAGATATAAGATCAGTGATAAGGCTGCCAGAGCTCTTTGTATCTAGGAAAAAAAGAAAGTGATTCCACTGGCGTTAAATGTGAAATCTGATTTGATGACTACAGCAAATTCCGAGTACAGATTCACCCTGCAGCGGAGAGAGTCCCGCTGAAGCCATAGGCTCTGGCAGGGGAAAGCTTATACTTGCAGCTGCTATGTCCTGGCAAAACCAAGGTACTTCAAGGTATGGCCAGAAAGAAATCTTCAAGTATGCGGGACTTCGATGTCCATAACAGAGTCACCTTCAAACCTGCCTGCCAACTTTGGGTAGAAGTTGCACAAAGTGGTTGGGAGGATTAGATTTGGATTTAGGCACCTCTTTTCTGCCTAAATTCTGCATCCTTTTGTGGCTTTGGTCTGTTAAATGAGGATATACAGCCTTTCCCAGTGACTGTGAGGATAAAAGTATTGATAGTTTTGAGGTAATGGTGCTAAAATTCTGGTAATGGGGAGCCAGAGATAGCTGAGGGCTGCTTACTCACACTGTGCATCCTTTCTCAATAACTAATAGCATCTCTAGGCTTTGATGTTGACGGGTAGGCAGAAGAGTGGTCTTGATTAAAAGCATTAATTTACCTCTCTCAGATAACAGATTCATATACACAGGTCTAAATCAGGAGTAACTCCATCAAAATAAAGAGCCCTTGGGTAAAACAGGTGTAAAAGAGAAGAGAACCAGACCCTGCTTCTAGCAGAGATATGACAAGGTAAATGGGTGAACACAAGGAAACTGAATTATTGTTATTATATGTGCACGTTACATTCAGTACCATTAAAATCTAATGCTACAAAGAAAATACCTTTCAAGCTTGCAAAGGATACGCAATAGGTGCTGTCACGAACTCATCAGAACCTGTGAATATTTCCTTTGTATGTGTTGTCTTCATTGTAGCACTGATGTAAATCAAGAGTGCCTTCATTGGCAGAAAACTGGCAGGATGAAAAAAAACAGGTCTGTTAGCTCTAAGGAAATTAACCGAGACCCATTGACTCAAGAAAACCTTTAGAAAATTTGAACTGCATCTTAAATGAACATTTAATTTCATAATTTGTCACCTTAGATAATAATGTTAAGAGATCTATGCTGGTACAAACCATTGTGTTAATTACAGTAAAAGCCATCAAATTAAATTCAATTTCTGGAATCAATAGCATTTTTCCAAGTACCATCCCTAATGACGGCCATACCTTTCATTTGGAGTTTTATTAATGCATATGTTATATCTGTCACCTTCTTCAGTCGCAAGGAAACTCACTGTATGTTAATTCACACCTGATAACAATCGTGTTTCTTGTACTTATCTTCTAAGCCTGATGATAGGATGTGTCAACACCTATAGGGTTTTTTGTTTTGTTTGGAGACTTTGTGCAAGTTTTGTTCTTTTTATTTTAAATATGCTGCTCAATGACAGTTTCCAGTGATTTTAATTATAAGAACAGACAATAAAAATGAGGAGTAAAAAACTCCACTCTCTTTGCTGCAGTCTCCACTGTAACCTCCAGACATGCTGGGAAGTAACAAAATGAGAGCAGACAATCTTTCAGAAGTTTTTATTTTAGAAATTTATCTTCTCGGTTCAAAGGGAAGTCCTCTCATGCTTCCACACAGATAAATTATGCCAATAGTTGTTTACACTCACTTCTCTCCACGCCCCCCCCCCATATGTTTACAATAAGTTTAGACTCAATAATTTAGAAAATTCACCATCGCACAAGCCTTCCCATTTATCATGATTTCATGCTGCATATCACAGTCAAAGCGTCACCTCCTTCAATAGACACTCTCATGACAAACTGCCAGGACATGCAAAAGATTGCTGTGAGCGCATAACACCTCACGCTAATTTCCAGCACGTTCCATCTCCACAGCCTTGCCTCCCTCTACCCGCCACAACGTCAATGAACTTTTCCAAAGCAAAATAACCTTAATTACATTTTAACTTCATCACAGAGGGAAGCAATATTTTCATTAACTGTTGGGAGGCAATTTTCAGGTCGAGTTGCAGGTGTGTTTTTTCATAGTGACTTTTTTTTTCAGGCAAGGCACAACTATGGCAACGTGTTAGAAAAATACACTCTTTTCCTTAGCTCTCAGTCATCCTTTAATAGATTATGAAATCAGTTTGGTTTTTATTGTCTGAGGTTTTTATTAAAAAAGCACCTTTCGTGTGACAATAACCGACTCTAGGAACATAAGGTCAAGATGTCCCTCCTCATGCCACCAAATGTTAGCCACTTAAAAAATAGGTGTGTAATCTAAATCAGCTTGTTAAACACCTTCCACACTCAGTGGAGAGACAGACACCCTCAGGGGCAAATCAGCATAGCCTGAAACAGACCTTCTGGACAGCCTTTTTGGTCTCTCTGTGGCCCGTTGCAACCACAGGCAACTCAGTCTAGGCATAACAAACCCACTTTTAATCTCCATGTTTTGTTCCACATTATGGGTGTCCCAAAGGCAACTCCCCTTAGTTTTGCTGCAGACCAAGAAGTCCATGTAGGCACAAGTGACATCTGGCATTTGTAAACCACCTCCGAATCCTAACCTCACCCCAAAGACCAACCAGGAGGGAAGAGTCCCCAAGCAGAAGAGAGGGAGATGGAGAAAGCTGAAAAATGTGACCCTGAAAGATAACAAAAAATGGTTACATTTGAGGTGGGAAGGCAACTATTAAGGTAAGTAGAAGAATTACCAGACTCAGACAAGGAACTGAAAATATTTTAAGATATGACAGGAACAAAGAACCTTTGTTAGCTCATGACATTTGAGGGTTAGGGGATTGAAATCCACTTTCAGGTGCCAAAGGCTGCCAGCACATCTGCCCAGCAGGCTGGAGAGGGCCTGGGCAGAGGGACTATCCATCACTGCTTAACTTTGCAGCATTAGACACCGCAAATAGTATGTGTCTGTCACAGGACAGACTGTCTTTGTATCAGTCTCTGTGTGCTCAGACTTACCAGGCTGGCAACATGACCTGTACATGCATATCTGATCAATATGGAAGAACGATTATACCAAAACATCCAATTTTGCAAGGATGCCCTTTACATATACTTGCATGTACAGCATTAGACAACACTGACTGTCAGTATCGTTGCCATCAAAACACTTGCTCTCATGTTATCTTTATATTGAAGTACCTAACTGCAAATGACTGCATATATGCTGCTATAAACACAGATACATCCTTCCAAATAGGTACTTACATATGCTGTGAGTTAATCCTGCTTCCCTTGAAAAGGAAATTCAGAATTGGGCCCAGAAGTAGAAGTTTCTCTAGACAACAAGTGGAGCTGTCAGCCACACACAGATTTAGGATGAGGTATGGTAAAGACAAACATTTCTACAACTAAGCACCAGATGCCCTCAGTTAGCACCCAGAAATGAGAAGCTGTCTATGCCCTCTGCTGAAAAATGCAGTTTCGCTCGGGACATCAAGCATCGCACAGGAAGGCTCTCGAGGGCAAGGTCTCAGCACTCGAATCCATCCTTGGTGTTCACCAGCAGCTCTTCTCCCTGCCACGAGCAGGAAGGGGGAGGAGGAAGGACTGCAGGCTGCCCGCTCCTTCACCCTGTGCTCCTCATTCAACCCCAGTCACCCTCCACTCTGATCTGAACAAGGGAGAGACCGTACGTTAACAATGGAGTGTTGCTGTATATAGCAAGTCTATCTCCTCGTACACACAGGAGGGCATCAGATTGGGAATTTTCAACAAGTTACAATCCTAAGATTAAAAGCTCCCTTATTTTGACATTTTCTTCCCTCTAAGTGCTTAACTTTGCAACCCTAATGCTGTTACTCTCATCTCCATTACTTTAGTATCCGGTTAATTTTTTTGCTTTCTGATCCAAGAACCACTGCCAAAGATTCATTCACAAAAAACTGCGGCTTTTGTAACGTGCTACAAAGAAGGCAGCACAGAAAGGCCTGTGTAGCTTTATAAATATATTTGAATTAAAATATCCCATTTGCTTGCTGAAAGCCCATCTAGCCTAGTATTTTGTCCCCTACAGAGGCCAAAAGCAGATTCTTGGGGAAAAATATAGGAACAGGAAAGCATAAAGTGATATTTCCTCTGAATACCCTCTCAAGAGCCAGCAATCTTTGGCTCAGGCAATTCCTGAGTGGCGTCTTTGTATTTAATGGATTTAACAGATTAGCTTTTCCATCCACACACTTTTGAGACCTAGAGGCTGTGGTCTGCAGGTCCTGCACCTTGCTCCTCCAAGTTTTGGATTCGGTTAATGGTGCACAGGACAGGTTACAAACACTTGCATCAGGCTTTCTAGCATTCACAGTTGATATGCAGTGGGGAGCAGGCATGTAGCGATGCTTGTCCAGTGTAACTCCAAACTGCTCAGGAAGGTGGGGCCTAGGGCACCCTGTCCTTCTGCAGAGCACCCCACCAGTGGGCTCAAGATGGTGTGCTCTGTACTGCACCGAGCTCTTGCCATTCAGGTTCTCTGCGGTATACTTGTTGACGGCATTTACATCAGATCCAAGAGGAGCGGGAGGATTTAGCTACTCACTTCCAATGGCCTTGAGTTGTGGGATGTTTCTCAAAGGGTGCAAAAATCCCCTGCCATCCCTAGGAAACTTGAAGGCCCTGCAAGTAGCTGTGGAGAAGGTCAAGTGTGAGAACATCTAGAGGTGTCCTGCAGAACATCTTTGGTTGTTATTTGTGAAGAGTTTCTTGTCTATACAAGGCATTTGACCTCAGTTTCGATGTGTTTAATGCTTTGTCCCCTGGAGATTTACAGTATGCTTATTTTCACCAGTTCCCCTCAGTTTCTGCCGGTTGCACACAGCGAGGAACGGCGACTTCAAGTGTAGCAGGGGAGGCCGAGGAGCCTTGGGAGCCTAAGGAAGGAAACCCGGCGGCGTTTTCGCTGTGCCAGGGGCGAGGAGCCGGCACAGCCGGCACGGCGGCGGGTCGGTGGCGAGCGAGCGGCGCCCTTGGC
>VZZY01008784.1:29374-41106 GCA_013400335.1 Eurystomus gularis | reverse complement strand
GCCCGCCGGGACCCGCGCCCGGGGCACCGGCACCCCCCGCGCCCAGCGAGCGGCGGGAGCCAACGGGAGGGGACCGGGGGGAAGTAACGGTAAAGTACGAGAAGGAGAAGAAAAAAATTTAAAATTGAAATTAGATGAAGTCCTAATAAACTGAGGAGGAACTGCTGGGGGCGGGGGGGATGCTACAGTTTCTGCTCTTCACTCTCACACCAGTGGGCACAGTTCTTAACTTTAATTATTAGCCAGAAACAGCTTTCTCCTGGTTCTCCTCATCTTACCAGTACGGAAATCTCCCCTGCTGGCAGGAAACCCTTGACCCATTTAGCTCCTGAAAAGACAGTGCTGTTCCAAACAGCTGCTGAATTGTTTGTTACTAACAAGGTACTATCAAAGGACAGAGCAATGACATAAAAGTTCGTGAGAATTATCATCATCATTGTAACATACTACACTTAGCTCGTGTAACTGGCATGTTTTCTTCTTTAAAGAAAACTATGCCCAGTTCTTTACCATATCCGTAAATGATCGAGTAAAGGGAGTGGAGAGCAGAGTAGCAAAGGCTGCAGCTGATACAGAATTATACAGAGATTATTAAACTACAGCTGAGAAGTGCAGAAATACTTTGTAATGTGATTAACAGAGCAATGAGAAGTTGGATTTTGCATTAAATTTCGTATCAACAAATGCACTATACAGCACCCGTGGGGGAAAAGTCTGTTTATATATGTCACAGGCTTTAAATGAACAGTTTTTACTAGGAAACTAATCTCAGAGCCATGGTGGATACTTAAGATCAAGGCTTCATGGTGGGCAGAACAGCAGAAAAAAAGTATCAGAATTAATAGGAATAAACAGAGACAAAACCAGAAAACATCATTTTACCTTTTTAGAAATCCTTCATAAATACAATTTGCATCCTGTATTAAAGAGCTAGAAAAAAATGGGTTCTGTAAAAGGTGAGCAGGTATAGAAAGACTCTCACATGAGAAAAAACTAGCCAGGTTAGAAGCAGGACTAGCCAAAGCTTGGAAAGAAGACAGCAGAGGGTCGTGACACCTCAATCACATCACATCACAGGTGGACTAAACAGGTGAAGAACAAATCTCATTCCCTGTTTCATGTAGCAAAAGTTTCTCAGTTAAAATGCCACCTAGTAGTTTTAAAACAAACACCAGGAACTTTTGGTGGAGTTTTCCATGCATGTATAGTTAAATGTCATTGTCGTATGATGTTGTGGAGACCAAAGATGGTGGAAAAGCCCACCGAGGGAGTAGATAAATTCACTGCAGCTAAATCCACAAGTAGCTGCTAAACAGAGATGCAGGAGAAGCTCCTAAAGCTCTGGAAGCTGGACGTGCAGTCCAGGAGCAGGACCGTTACATATTTATCTGCTTTTATTTTTTCTCTCCTAGGTGTCTTCAGTTGGTCAACATCAGAGAGAGTGACAGACTGTGTGACATGGCATGACATAGCAAAGTGGGAAAGCTGGATCAGAGCAAGGCTATGATTTTTCTGCAGTTTGTATGAAACTTAGGTTGGAGCTGGGAACTGACTTCACACCTACAAAGCATCATATTGGGGACACAGCAATGAGTAACCACAGGGGCAGTTTCCCTGCACAGCCGTGTGCCAGGGTTTCACTTGCTGGTCTGGGAATGAACCAGGCAGTAAAAGCGATTAGCAGTGGAAAGACACTAGACAGCTGTAATTATGTAAATGCCTTCCTATTAACCATGTGAGAAACTAAATCCTCACAATCACATTCGTTAGTAAATGCTAACGACAAACTACATGAAGTTTCATTTGATTAGGTGGAAGAATTCTACTCCAATATGATTATGTTACACAGAATGACATAAAAAAAAACCAAACCCAGCCTGCCTCCCAGAGCAAATGAATGTTAATACTAGCAGACAGGCAGAGCAGCCCAGTCCGTGTGGTACAAGGGCTGCTCCTGCCGCCCCCATGTGCTACCAACAGCACGGCCAGGCTCCCTCAGCTGATGGCAAATGTTCCCAACTGCCTAGGGCAGCTCCTGCCCCTGCTGCCAGACCTGCTGTGGATGCTGAGAGCAAGCGGGACTGAGCCGGTCCCTCTACAGCACACTGTGGTGATTCACTGCGTATTAACCCCATTTAGAAAACTCTGCAATGTCATAGCGAGAACAGATTGCGGGCAGCAGGAGAAATTCACCTTGTTGATGCCTGCGCTGTTTTTCACCGGAGGGGAACAACGTGGTTCAATGGAGGGGCATCAGCATGAGTGGTGTGAGCACTGCCTGACAGCCGCTGACCTCAGAGGAGCTGAGTTTTCGCCATCCCTGGCACCCCATGTTGTGAAAGTGTGTCATCGGTTCCTAAGCCAGACGTGCACTCTCCTTCCTGCATTTGCAGAGCACGAGGGGAGCTAAACTTAATGATTTCTACAGACATGTGAAAGTACCACGGCAGACATCGGTTTTCAGGGCAGACTGCCTTCTTGGTACCTTTGATGATTGCTTTCTTGTAAGACTCATAAAAAACAAGTTTTCCTGAATTCATCTCTTCTGAGCACCCACAGGTATTAGCTAAGAAGTTACAATTAACTAAGGGTTACAGGCTGTGATTTGTTCTTGGCTGAAACTGTAATAATAATTTTTAAGCCTGAGTTCCCTCTATACTCCTTTATTCTCAGGCAGACAATGTGGATTTCTGGTGTTTGCGTGATTTTGCCCAGTTTAGGAGATTTAGACCCCTGTGAGACCCTTCAGGCAAGGAGGCAGAAAGGAGAATTTAGCCTCTCCTGAGAGGCCACACCACATTTCTGTGCAGGTATAAGTTCGTCCAAAGCTCATGAAAGCTACTGCGTGCCCAGTCAAAGGACCCTAGACATCATCTTGCTGCTCTTCTACTGCTCCTCAGCCTGACTGGTAGACACTGCATGTGCTGTGGGCAGCCTGGGGACAACATGCCTGTGGAAGCCAGAGGGCAGGCAAGTGCCCAAGCACCCAGCTGCTCCACAGCCCCATCCTGTCACAACACTGCAGGTGAATTCTTTATACATAACTGAATAAACCAGAAGGTTATTAGATTTGAATTAGCATTCACTAACACAATTGATTGTGTGGATTTAGCCATCTAAATGGTCAATGCTAGGACATTTGGATAATTATTACTGTTTAGTGATATTTCTTCAGTTAATTGTTTTCTATTGAATGACTCACTTTGATGATGCAGCTGAAACTACTGTGCAGCTGGGCCCTGGGGAACAGGCTTTTATCTGCCCAATCCACCTCCCAGAGGCTCTATCCTTCCTGTAAGACAGTGCATTCAGGTCCCTCCAGATGCTCCTTAGGAAAAAAACCATTTGGGAACTGTTCCCGCTTCTGCCAATGCATGCTCGATCATATATGGGATAATTTCTCACAGCAGCTCACCCCAACAGGGTTAAAAAACCTGAGCTAAACTAAGTTGAAGTGGGGTTTTTCCAAACTCTGCTTGAGTGGGTGACACCTGTGAGGGCAGCAGTGCAACAGCCCACATAAGCTGAGATATTTCCTCCTCCACCCTCTTAAGCACACCCCACCCTCGCCCCTATGAGCAAAGACCCTGTTTATGCTGCCTTCTCCTCTGCAGAAGGGCTCAGCCTGAGTTTGGGAGAGTTGGGCAGCAGGGCTGAGCCCCAGCCCCATAGCGATGCCTGCCTGCATGGGAGGTCTCATGTGGTGGCCAAGCTCTGGGTATCTCCCTGCAGGTGTCCATCACTACATTCAGAGGGACACAGGTAAGGTTCTGCCCGCACAGAACCATGCCAACGTAGAGAGCTCAGAACTGACATTAAAGTTTTCCCACCTGGAGCTGTCTGGAAAAGCCCAAATAAGCAGATGGCTGCTCCAGCAGCAAAAGCGTACCCATGCCTGTTGTCATTTGAGATCAGCTACACTGAACGTATGGAAGGAGTCACAGAGACCTGCAGGTAGTTCTCAATCAAAAGGGGAGCAGGAGGGGACTGCACCCCTAGCCCCAAGAGTGGGGAGCTGTCACTCAGCCCCACGCAGGAGGGCTCAGCTTTCTCCATGGTCACACAGCCTGCGTGACCTTGAGGTGACAGGGACTTGATGCTGCTTGCTAGGAAGGGTGGGAGAGAGCATCTCATGCTTGCAATCCACAGACACCCTTTTGCTGTTCATTACTCACTAGCTAATTGCTCACACAAATCCCAGATGTCTTCAAGAAGTGCAGTCTACACGGGCACACTGCTTTGCTCAGCAGCACCAGGAGGCTGTGCCGAGCAGAGGTCAGAGCACAGAAGTGACAGTGGGACAGGGAGGCACACTGAGTGACACCACTGTGGCAGGAACAGCAGACTGTGGGTGAGTGAGGACTCTCCTAGAAGGGAAGATAAGAATATATTGTGATGGTAGAGGGTCTTGCTATATATACATAGAGACAGAAGGTACAGCCAGCTAAGCCCTGCAAGGGGTTGCGTTGCTGTAGGCTCCTAGCGGATGAGGATACTTTGACTGTGATGTCTTCTACCTGCCCAGGTCTGCAAGGGCTGGTGGGGATACAGGAGGTAGCTGTGATGGCCTTAGTGGGATGCTGGGCTTTGGGAGGCAGCCAAGAAAAGGGTTTGCATCTGTGGATGCAGGTAGAAAAGTAATTAAATAGTGTGACTGTCTAACACATGTTTCAAAGAGGGACCAATATGACTTCTCTGCAGTGTTCTGGGGAAAATCGCCCCCTCTCATCTCACTTCCCTCAACAGCTTTCCCACAAATGTGTTTCAGAGCCTCCATGAATCTTCCTGTCTCAAGCATAAAACCAAACCCGTGGCCCTAAGTCTGTGTTGCCAGAGGTCAGGGTTTTCCCAAGCAAGATATATTTTTCCCTGCTCAGAAATTTGGTCTGGGAAGAACTTGACAATTATGTTTTCCCCATCTGTCCAGGGTTCCCAGACATGTAGGGAAGGCTGACACTGTGTGCCCTTGGGGCTATGCTGTGTGCAGGCCCTGCTGACATCACCACGGTCCACACACAGGACAGGGAGTTCACAGAAATGATTTTACTGCCTGTGCACAAATGGTCAGCACAAGAAAGGCCATAGCTTATCCCAGAGAGGTATTTCTGTCTGAGAAACACCACAGCTATAAGTTAGTAAACAACGCCCATGAAATCTGGAGAAATCAGAGCCCTAAAAGGCATACACTAAATGGGAAATCATTCCAGGAACGGATGCAGCCTTGGAGAGAGATAAATTTAAACTCTGTCCAGGCTGAAAAACCTGCGTGCCATCTCCATTTGCTCCCTCTTCCTCCCTAGTGCAACTCCAGTAATAATTCACTGGCCCCGTCATATTCTGAAAGACACGCTGTTGCTTCCAGGTCCCCTTAACTACGTGCAGCTTGAGTACCACAGGACCAGCAGGAACAGCCACCCTCTGACTGCCGGCCCAGGCAGCAGAGGTGAAGCAACCCCACCGGGGTGGCACTGCTTGTCCCCTGGCTCCCACAGGTGGTGGTGGCCCCAAACTCGCTGCCAGCCATCACCAGCCCCAAGAGAGGTCACGCTCAGGGTAAGCAATTGGCTGCATTAAAATAAATGGGAATGTGAGGGAATGAGATCTGTGCAAGGAAATGAGGATTTTGTTACAACTGAGTCTGGAGAACCTGCATTCTGGGAGTGCAGGCAATACCCAAAGCATTCAGAGCATGGGATGTTTGGAGTTTGGAAGGCTTTGCATTTAACCCCCTGATCCTGCCTTTAACCTCTCCCAGTCTTGTAAACTAGAGCTCACCTAACACCCCCATAAATGTAGCCTAGCTCTTTGCTGTCCCTTGAAGCTCTTTTCCCAGTTCATCTCCTGCAGAGCATAACCAAGCTACGCCCCAGATGCTGCAGGCACACTCTCATCCACAGCCATTTACATAGGTAGTAGGATGGGCTGGGCTAGGACATGGCACCAGAAGCACCTCCAGCCCTTGGCAATGCTGTGCACACCTCCTGCTGGCACAGTCAATGCTCCAGCTCCAAGCACAGCCCACACTCCAGGAAAAAAACGGTTAAAACCTTAGAAACTTCCCAAGCAGAGCCCTAGAGCACCCTAATGGGTGTATTGCACTGAGATGTTTAAAGTCAAGCCCCTTCTTAGCACTATCTCAGCAGCAGGTGCTGCTAACACCCATTGCCAGCCACCGGGAATTCGTGGGTGGCAGACTGGGGTTGCCCCTCACAAAGCCATTCAGTCTGGTGGGCTTCAGGACTCCAAAGGACTTTCACCAGGAGAAGGAGCAGAGAATTGAGAGCCTGTCCTCCTGCAAAAAGGGTATGCACAGGAGGAAATGACCTTGAGACAGTCCTGCGGCTGGCAGTCTCAGGGCTTCTTCAGGAAGCACCCAGCCCAAAGTTCATCTTCTGTTTTGTTTTTTTTTTTTTTTTTCTCTCAGGGTTATGCTCTTAGTATTGTCTAGTATTTCCTGCTTCCTCCCCTAGCAGCTCCCCTGCTAGCTCAGACACACAGCACTCAGTGCATTAGCCCCTGTGTTTGCCACATCCGTCCCCAGGGAAATCCCTGGGCCCGCACGCAATTCAGCTTCTAATTAAGGCTTGCCGTGTGCCTGTCTGCTCCGGCCGGCTCCCACTGCTCACAGAGAAGCAGCAGACTCGCCTTTTATGTTTATCCAGAATGATTTGCGCCCACCAGCTTTAGGCACATGGGTTGCACAGGAGCATGAGGAGACTCAGAGCAAACTATGTGCCAAAACAGACGGCTCTCACTGCCTGTGTGCAGCCTCCTGCTTGGACAGCCCAGCGTAACTCAGCTCAAGTCTTTAGTTTGCTCAAAATACCATCTATTACCACAGGGAGAATTGTATCTGGATCCAGTTTTGACCTTCTGGGTCCATAATCCAAACAGAAAGGAAAGCAGCTCCTTCCTTGGCATGGCCGCACTGTCTGCCCGTGCTCACCCTCTGCCAGGCAGAGCTCTCCCTCCTGAATTCACACCAGGTCAGTTTTCTGCACGGTCCCATCTTGCCACTCTCTCCACCTTTGCAAGATTCCTCCTTGCTGGGAAGAACTGGAGCTGTAACATTACCAAATGTCACAGCTGCCTGCAAGGGAAAGTCCCTTTTTAATTATTAGTGTGCTCCCTGTTCATATTTTCCCCATCAGGTGCTTCCATTCTGTCTGCAACCACAGAGGGGGTGGTACTGATGGGGAGCAACTTTATTCACATTGCTGAAGGATAAGTTGCACTACAAGCTCAAGAGACCCATCCCTGCCTCTCTTCTCTTCCCCCAGACCAAGTCTCTTCTACATGAAACACGCGTCGCAACAAGCTTTGCTGCACCAGGCGGCGAGCATCAGCTTAAAGCTTTTCGAGCAACATGCTTTAACATAACTTCCACGTGAGGAGTGGGAGTGACAGCAGAGAAAACTTGTTTTCCAAGCAGTAGTTGATTTCAAATCACTTGACCTATATTTACCCTCAAGGCACAACAATAACAGCAGTTTAAATTGATACAGTGTATCTCATCCCTAAGGATCCCCAGAAATGCAACTAATTGATATATAAACAGCCCACAGTTCACACAGAGAAGTGCAGATCTTCCTGGGACGCAATACATCAGTTTCAGAGATGCCAAAAATAAGCTGCGGTCTAAAAATAAAAACAGAGACCAGTGTAGCCAGCCAGGAATCTAGGTCCATTAGACTCTGGCCAGGACACCCTAGTTAATTCCATTTCTGTATCTGTGGGATATAGGCAGAATTTTAAATGGTCTAATTTGGACCTTGGCTTTACAGGCCAAAAATTACTCCTCACACTGCTTGTTTGGATATTATATTCAGCTCAAATAAGGTGGAGAAATTCTTCCTACTGCGTCCACCACACTGCCTTTTGGAGTATCTGACTGTCCCATAATAGCCTCTGGAAAGTCCAAGGAGGTAGGGATACGGGCCACATGGCACGTGTAACACCATCAGCTCTCATCCCAGCTGACAAAAATGGACTTTGCTTAACTTTCCTTCTTCCCATTTGGCCATCTCTTTTACAGCTTTCAAATTACTAACAGTCATATTACTGTGACAAAGTAGGAAGGAAAAGTATTTTCCTTGTTTACCACTGGACTAATATTTTGGAGCAGCCTGGTCCTAATCTCTACAGTGGCTGTAAATAGGAGCCTAAGATATGTGGATTTAAATTGCAAAATATTATCATAATGACAGCATTAAGTGTTCCCCGGCTTCCATCTCACTAGCAAAGTCCATAGACTTCCAGAGCAATAAACCAGAGTTGTGTTCCAAAGGGATATCTGCACAGGCACATACACGTGCAGACAAGAGCTTCACTTCACCGATTTGCTTTGCTTTTGGTTTTAACAGCCTGTGCCTGGATCCTGCTGGATGTTGTGAACTACCCTTCCTGATCTGTTTACTGTGAGCCATGCATAGTCCTCAAGATCAAATGGGAGGAAACAGTTAATAGGTATCTACAGCAGCAATCACAAAAGGATGAAGTTGAGGGACCAACTCTGGTAAATCAACAGCACCACAGCGACAGCACTAGACAGTTCTCATGATTAGTGTGGCAATCAGGAAATTACAGTTTAATGTGTTTGCTGGAGGCAGCAGCACGAGAATCTTTCATGTACTTTAAAAACTGATTAAAACCCTACTGCCCCTTTTCAGTATTCAGGCACGCAAGGCTGCTTCTCGGAGCCCTGCCAGCTGCTTTCTGCAAGGTAGAATAAAAACAAACATCTCATCCCTGTGGCCTCACAGCCCTACCAATGGAGTGCTTGGGGCACCCAGAATGGAGGAGGCTTTTGCCTCCCTTAGGTATCATGTGCAAAACCACTTCTTGTGGCTGCAGCCTTCTCCACTGTTAAAGTGACTTTTAGGTAGTCCCTTGGTCTTGAAGGGCCTGCTAGACCAGGCAGCAGAGACTGCTAACATAATCCCAAATAAAAAACGCAGAGAATGTTAATCTCCTCTCAAGATGATGAGCACAAAAAACACTTCTATGAAATTAATGCAGACATAGCAGAGTTATTAAACCAGAATACACAGAAGACAAAGAGGGTTCAGTTTGGCACAGGTGACTCCAGAGTTCATAAAGTTTTGCACATGTTTCAGCAGGGCTATCCCCTGTCCCTGGATAGTTATGGCTGCTCCATCTCCTGGGGGCGTGTCTGAGCCTCCCAGAACTGCAGCACCTGGGTGAGAGGCCACATAAGAAATCAGAGTTGTGATAGGCTCCACCCTATATCCAAAAACCATATATTCAAAAGCTGAGGTTTTTTTCTTTCTGTTCTTTTTATCTTGTGGACCATGTAGAAAATTGCATAGAAGAACTGCTAGAATGTGTTGATTTAAAAAAAAAAAAAAAAAAGACAGTACCTCAGTAGCACAAAAGCAGCATCGATGACCTTCACCACCTCTTCAAAACCTTTGCTTTATACTGTCATCTATACGCCGTCCCTTTAGGCAATACCGCACAACGACCTTGTTGGCTGTGAGGAGTTACAGAGAAAAGAGCAGCTTTACTTGTTTTAATGTTAACAAGGGTTCTGCTTGCCACTGCATCTGTGGCTGGCTGCTACCTTACATGTGGATCTGGGTTTAGGGCTGGATCCCTTCTCCACCTGTGCTTTTAGCTGCCTAATACCCAGGGGTGCTGGCCCATGCCTGGGGCCCCTGGCGAGACCCAGGGCCAGGCTGCAGAGCTGCTGTGGGGCGGCAGCCTCTCCCAGGGGCAGGAAGTGGGCTGGCCTCAGAGCAACTTTCCATCCAGAAAACATTTTCCATCTCCTTTCAGCCACCTACAACTGCCTGCAGTACTGCCAAGTTAAAACGCACACAAAATAAAAGCATCTCGTGTGTCTCCAAAGAGGTTTCTGCTGGCAAATGCTCACTAAAAATAGCCCCACGTTTGCCTGTGAGAGCAGCTGGAGGTCACTTATAGAAGGAGGCAAAGAATTTGCTTTGCTGAACTCGATTTCCAGCCATCGACATGAAGATGGGAAGTTTTAAAGTTTAATTTCTGTGTGGGCCTAGCAAAACCCCAACTGGGGGCAGCATGGTCCTGGCTGGGCTTGATTCCCTGACCAGTCAGAGCAGGAGCTGGTTTTCCAACTCCCATCTGCCCTTTTTTGCAGAGAAGCAGGTAGGAGGAGATTCATTTGTTAATTAAATTTCCCCTGCCGATTTACATTAAAAAGGGGAAACTGTTTCAAGAAGCTTGCAAAACTTTCATAACCCTTAACCTATAAAAGAAAGAGTTGTACGGCTTTTTTCTAAACCTGCCCAAAAGCACCACTGGGTTGTCCCAGGCCAAGTGATGAATAATGAAAAAAAAATCCAGGAATGGCACAGCTGAGCTGAAAATCAGGAACATCTGATCACAGAAAGTCAGGCATTCACCCTCTCCTCTGCCTCCCTTTTTCATCTTTGGATTTTCTCATAAGTTCTTGTTCAAAGGGATGCCATCCCATGGGAAAATGACCAAAGGGGCCAGCAACAGTTGCAAGAGAAGAAAAATTCTTCATGGGAATCCCCCACATCTGAGAAGTAGAAGCAAAAATTCACCAGGGAAAAATTCAGCGCTGTTAGCCCTGCAGACAAGGCCTTTTATCCATGTGGGAGCCTGCATTTATCTGGTTTTCATTACCCACAGATGGCACAACAGCATTAAAAAGGAGCAGAGAAGAATCATCAGGAATGGCCAGAGAAAGTAAGAATAAGGGCAGGAGATGTAATTTATTTTAAAACGGTTTGTTCTGTTACGGATATGTGTATTTCGAAAGAGGTCTGTTTAGTCCTGGACTAGAACCACATGCACAAGGTTGGTGCAGAATTCTGTTCCTTCCTGATCCCTCTGTACTGAAACGGAGTGAAAACTTCCACAGCAGAGACGTGAAAGCCTCCAGACGCTGAGGCAGCACCTGCACGCTGGCAGGTGTGGTGACAGTGCCACACCAGGCATGTGCAGTCCCACCGCAGCCTCTCCAGAAAGCGATCCCCCTGCCAAGCAACAGCAGACAGAGCGGGCCTGCCGATGCAGTCACGGCCTCAGCATCGCTCTGGGGGTGCTTGGTTCCCTGAACTTTTAGTATCATGTCGCTACCCTGGGCTGGCTACGAAGCCTTTTCCTGCCGGTCAGAGGAGCGCTGGGTAACAACTCCTGAGGGAGTCACTCTCAGCAGCCCCAAAAACGACCCTCGCAGGGCCAGGGATCTGCCGCCGTGCAATGGAGGAGAGCTGACGTGCCGCACTGCACCTCGTGGGGGATGGAGCTTCTCCGCGTGTGATGACCACCTCCTCATGTGTTTACAGCCTGGCCTTCAGGCCTGAGGCGTCCCCAGCCCCTCTTGCCAGCCAGCGAGCCGGTGGAAGGCCGAGGGGGACGCAGGGTGCGACCACGGCCGGCAGAGCCCCGCATCTGCGGGCGGTCCCCAGCAGGCAGGGACCCCTGCCCGGGGACCCTGTGCAAAGAGCCCCGCATCGGTGCGCACACCCGCTGCCCAGCCGGGAAGGGGGCACCGGGAGCGCCACGACCGGGCAGGGCAGGGAAAGCCCCCCGGGAAAGCCGGCAAGGGGCACTGCCCGGGGCGCAGCAGGGAAGTACCGGCGGGGACGCCGGGGAGGCGAGTACTTCCCCCCTGACGTGGAAGAACGCCAAGTCCCCTCCACGGGCCGACCTCTTCCCTCCCCTCCTGGGGCGGCGGAGGGGAGGGGAGGGAAGGGGAGGGG